>JAKWBJ010000533.1:600000-1200000 GCA_023159175.1 Wohlfahrtia magnifica | reverse complement strand
ATATAATTTCTTTTTCTTTCAATCCTAAAATTTTTGTTTTATATGTACGTGTATATATTATAGTTTTGATAGATGATCCCGCCTAAATTGTAGAATTTTGGTATATTTTGTGTCACACCGTCAATGCCATAATTATTTGTGTATTTGGCAGCACTGTCAATTGAAAAATCCCTGGGTAACACAATCTTACATGTTTATAATAAAGGATAGGTGGTATGATATCATTTGAGACATTTCCGGAACTTTCCAAACCGTAGGCAATTAGGTATATAATGAGACTGCTTTGCCTACGTAGTTCATCTATCGTTTGGCTGTCAATAAATAAAGCTGTGTTAAAGCTGAAATGAAGGTGTTGTATTAAGACAAACGGTATAAAAATTATAGTCGTGTAAAGAAAAACTGTAAAACAACAAAAGAAAACGGTGTTTATTTTATTTTAACGCAATTTAAACGAACTCAAATGTTTTAAAAAGGTTAAAACGTAACAATACAAATTAAATATATATGTACATATAAATATGTTTTAAAATATGTTTTTCGCTTTAAAAAACTAAAATCAAATTTTTTTAAATGTATGTCTATTCTTACACCTTCAGCGCTTTTGAAAATTGCAAAGTTGACAACACTGACACTTTTACTAAATTCTAGTGTTTCCAATTTGGTTATTTCTAGCCAAAGTAATTATTTTTTGATGTGTAAGTGTGTACTTTGCCTATTTTATTAAAAAACAATTTACTTTTGTTATTCGTGGTTGGATTACTGAACTTTTTCTCTAAAGATTAGAAAAAGCATTGTTCGAATTTTAAAATATATTGCAAGTCAATTGATTTAGGATTAGAAATTTGAAACAGAAAATTTAAACCAATGGCAACACCTAATTTATCTGGATTTGAAAGTTTTAAAAAGTTTATTTAAAAGTATTAAAAGTGATTTAAAGAATGTTAAAGTCAACGTTTGAAATTATTTTTGAAAAAATGTAAATAATTTATTAATTTCATTTGTAATTCGCGCAACATAATTGAACAGAGTGAGTATGGTAATTTAATTATTTATTGTTATATTATTATTATTTTTAAATTTCAGTTATTTTTCAGATGAATTCAAATACATTTGTCCCTCGAATAATCCGGTTTCGATATTACACGGTATATTTGTGATTTATACAGAACAGTGTTTAATAAAACGCGGTATTTGTATATACATACTTACAGAAAATATTTCAAGTACACAGTCATCATACCAGAAAAAAAAAATGTTCACAAGGTTACGTACACACATACATAACGTACATATAAGAAACAGTTTTAGAGTTTGTCGAAAAAAAAATTGTATTCCAGGACAGAGACCCTGAGACGGTACTGTGCCAGTCTATACATTAATGCTAGAAAAAGCAATTTAGGCAACAGTCAGTCGCTACTAAAAAGTAAGGTGTCAACCACATACGTAGATTTAGATTTTTAATGTTTTAGATATTTTTGATGAAACGTTTTTATTTTGTTTTATGTACATACATATGTACATGTGTATTTTTTAATGAAAAAATAAATTGATTATATAAAAACTAATATATGTACATACATCTAGTACCAAAATACCTAGTTTGAAATTGGAGTAGTAAGCAATTACTTAAAAAATTAGTATAACAAGCTAGTATAATACAAATAGTAAAATACTAGCTTATAAAAGACTAGTAATCGCACAAGTTTACTGTATTCTAGTTCTTTAACTGGCATGTTAGTACACACAAATGCAACTAGTTAGAGTCCTATGAGAATCCAATGTAAAAATCGATAGTTGCTTACATGAAAAAAGGACAGATATGCAACAAGTATATATCTAATCATATACTAGTCACTTTATCTGCAGGGTATGCAGATTATATACATATACTTATGTACATGTATGTATGTAGCGAAAAAATGCTACTTACCCAGCTCGGAGATATTGAAAAACATTCCAAAACAACTTTTTTTTGGAAACTAAAACAATAAAAATTAATTGAATGACAAATAAAAAAAAATATATATACCCACACACATTTTTTATTTTTTTTTATTTCCCAACAGACCATTTTCCAAGTAAAATGTAAATGAATTGTAGAATAAGCTCAAAACTGCTTCACATGACAGTAATACTTGCTATACGCATAGTTTATATAACAGTTTAACAAATATGATTGCATATGACGCATTAGCGCTATAGCTTAAGTGTTTTTTTTTGTGACAATGTTCAAAAAATATTTAATACATATTTATGTATTTATTTTTTTTAGAAATATAGTTCCATTCGTATTATATTTGTTCCCGTGGTTCTAACATGTTCTCCGAAGCTTAGTTATATTTTTCCAGATATTACTATCCAAAAGTTCTCAATTGGACCGGGATTGAGGCTTTATGCTCGCAAACTAATCGCTTGAATTTTGTTGTTGTGACAGCCATTCTTTTTCTTCTAAGCATTAATATATTATTACGAACGTAAGCTTATTATAAGCATGATAACAAAACTATTTTTCTGAAAGCTTAACTTACACAAATTATTATTAGCTTTAGAAATTAATTCAGGCTGCGTGGTATGATATACCGGCTTCAGTAGGCCAACATTTTGCCTATATAATATATATAATTCTATATCCAATCGATGTCTGGCAATTTTAAGCAACCACGTAGCTTCGACAAATTATTAACCACTTTAGAACAACATTAGAGCTGAAATTAGTGCAAATTTATTATTATCTTGTATATTTTTTAAAACTACTTTAAAAATTCTTTGAAGTATCCCTTTTTTTCACTGGTTAAATTTCTATTTTAGGAGTAATTGAGTTGTATTTCAAAATATCAGCAATAATTTGATAGATATGTAATGAAACTTGTTTCTTTAGTTTATTAACTAAAAATAAGAAAAGTTATTTATCAGCAATTCACTCATTTCACGTACTTTCTTATTAAATCCTAATGTGCCATATTAGTATCCCTATTATTTTTCACATGACGTTCTATAGTACCTATACTTATTCAGTATGTGTTTCCTGGGACGTATACTTTACAAATCCATATTTTCAGTTTCTTGAGGAGCTGTTAAAAAAGCAATGGGATCTAATCTTGGAAACATATTATATATTAACATATTAAAAAATGTTATATACTTACGGCATTAACCTCTCGTAAAATGATGGTTTGAAGTTGGCGTAAAATTCATTTTACAAATTTCACAACACTCTTCTCCTGTCTTCATCTTTAGCTACATAAAAGAATGTACCATTTCCTGGCTTCAACTCCTCTCGACATAAACAACACTTTCTCATTGTGTTTAATTAAAACTAAACACACAAAAACACTACAATTAAAAAAATAATAAAATGTATTAAAGAAGTTTACAAAAACACACAAAACTGGTAAATAAATGTTCTTGTTATTTATTTTTTTTTTATTCGCATTAAATAAAAAAGTCAGTCAGCCGAACTGGCAACACCACTTTATTAAATACGTCATGGCATAACAGGTCATTCAATAAGTCAGTATGACGACACACAGATGGCGTTACTAGAATCTTTTCCATATGTTTTTTATTTAGTACAAATCTTCAAACGATACGTGTATAAATTTGACAGCAATCTGACCACTGATTCGTGAGTTATAGCATTTTGTGTGAAGCAGCTTTTGTTATAGAAACAAAAATTGAAAAATTGAATTTTGAGTTTTGATAAATCAGTGCTTTTAATGAAAAAAAATACAGTGGAAGCCAAAGAATGGTTTGATAAACATTATCCGAACTCTGCTCCATTGAGATAAATGGTAGAGAAGTGAATTTCTGCATTTAAACGTGGTAGTACCAGGGCAAGTAACACAGAGCGCAGTGGACGCCAAAATTAGGCTGTTATTCTATAAAACATCAAAAAATCCCACAAATTGGTTATGAACGATTGCAAATTGAAGGATCACGAGCTAGATGACATTGTAAAGATATCAGATGGTGGAGATTTTACTATTTTACCCGAAAACTCTGCACAAAGTGGACGCCGCGTTTGCTCACTATTGACCAAAAACAAGAATGTGTTAATGATTAAAAAAAAAAATGGCATAAATAACATGAATTGAACTTCGAATTGCTCCCACATCCACCGTATTTGCCAGATTTGGCCCACAACTCTTTTTTTCTGTTTTCAGATATCAAGAGAGAGCTTGCTGCAAAGAAATTTAAGTCCAATGATGAAGTAATCGCTCAAACTGAGATCTATTTTGGCAAGAACGAGAAATCTTACTATGAAAGTGGTATCGGAAAGTTGGAAAATCACTGTACTTGTTGTATTGCTGTCTAAGACAACCATGTTGAATAATAAAATTGAGTTTTGTCAAAATTTTGGTTTTTTTATACTTATTCTACGGACTTATTGAATGACCTGTTACATATGTGGGTGCTATAAAAGATTGGCAGGAAGAATTTTGTTGCGCTGATTTTAAAAATCAAAACCGATCCTTATTTTCATCAAAAATCATGAAAGGGAACGTTAAAAAAACAAAATTGTCGAATTTTGTTGTTAATTTTGATTTACGCGTCACCCAGCGAAGACGAGGCGTAAATTTGCACACTGTTAAATTCCATATATGTATGTAACAAAATTTCGTTGATATCTTTTATATACAGATATTAAATTTTATTGTAAATTCATATTATATTTGTTAAATTTATCAAACACTATCACAACCATAATATTTTGGATTCCATGTCTTATAGAATAAATGCAACAACAATTTTTTCCTGTGTGTTCATTAGTACTTGTGTTGAAAATTTACTACCATGTTACGTGCTACAATGTTTAAATTTGTTTTAATTTTGTATTGTGCAAGAGACATACGTTTATTTACGGCATCATAGCGACAATTTAAATGGCTTTAGAGCAACATGTAAAATATACGGATTAAAAGAAAGAGCAAAGAAATAGGGGTAAAATAATGAGAAATCTGGTTAAGAGTGCTATGTTTAGTAATAGTATGAATTTATACGAGAGTCGGACTTTGTTGTGAAATGATTTACAACAATATTAGTTTAGTAGAGAATTCAGTAAATATACATTTCTTTATTATTGTTCCATATTTCGACGGATTTCGCCTTGCAACTGATTAGTGATTATATAGAGCTATTATGCAGAATTTAATTTTCATTACGGATAAAATAACATTCAAGAGAATTAAAGCAAAAATTTAATTTTAAAGATATTAGCCTTCTATTAGCCCCATGTCTGTAACAAACCGTAAAAATCGCTAAAATATATATAAATTAAAATTTGTTGATATAAGTAAATCGTTAAACCCACACCCAGAGAAAAACAACAGAAATTCAACAAAAAAAACCTTAAATCAACAAAAACAACTGTGAAAACTATCCAAGGTGTAAAACCGTAAATTAAACAACGTTCAACGTAAAACAATTTAGATTCAAAATCAAAGTGGAAATAGCTTTGACTTAAAACCGCTCGTAGTGGTGTTTACACTGGCCAATCTAAAATCAAAAATTTGATTTTTAATTCAAGAACGTGCAATGTTAAATTAAAAATGTTCTGCATTATTTCAAAGTAGAAACACTTTTACATCAAAGTTAAAAATATTTAACTCAGCATAGCACAACTTTACTTTAAAGCTGTAGAATCTTTGAATCGAGCACTTTCAACATTGTATTATCAATACTAATGTAGTAGTAAAGTTCCAAGTTTTTAATTCAAAATACAATAAATTTATTTAAAAAACTTAATTTGAATTAAATAATTTACAAGAACAATTTTAGTAGAATATAAAATAAAATACATATGTACATATGTATGTATATATAAAACGCATAAATTTTACCAAACAGCATTTCTATATGTATGTATCAGAGAAGGATAATAAGTACTCACAAACAAAATATGCCCAGGCACTAATCTATATTTATGGGTGTTGTATATACCAATGCATTAACAACGTACAGATATAATTCCACTTCATACATCTAGCAAACTTGTCTGTTGTACACAACCATCTTAAACAACTTAAGCAACATGTTTGTATCAATGTTATGTGCTAAGCTATAAAAATATTTGTGTGCGCACATACACATTCATTGAAAGTATGTGTATCAATAGGAATAGAGAAATTTTGAAAGTTCATTAAGTACTCTTGTGTATAATAAGTACTCATATGACATGCGTGTATGGATGAATTAAAGAAATGTATGCTTCTTCTTTTTTGACAGGCCCCAGAAACAATCCAAGGCAGAAGAAATTGTATTTTAAAC
Organism: Wohlfahrtia magnifica; assembly: GCA_023159175.1. Lineage (NCBI taxonomy): Eukaryota > Metazoa > Arthropoda > Insecta > Diptera > Sarcophagidae > Wohlfahrtia > Wohlfahrtia magnifica. The sequence goes on along the minus strand of JAKWBJ010000533.1, from coordinate 1,193,733 downwards.
ATTAAGCAAATACCAAAAATTTTTATATAGCAATTAAAAACTCATTTATAAAAAAATATCTGATACTTAACATTAAAAAATCAAAGGCTAATTGAGTTTGATATTACCCCACATATAGAATCTTATTACCAATGGTGAGGCTAAAGTTACAATTGATATGTACATATGTGGAGCGACGATTTCATTAAGAGAAATTTTTTGTATATCACTTTACACTTCCAAGTGAATTTCGAATAGATATTATGTCTAATACAGCAGCTAACATAAAAGAAAATGAGAGAATAAGAGATTTCATAAGATTAAACTGTTCAACCCATCTTTTTTCTAATGTCCTAACTGATGCTTTCGAATCTAAAAATGAATTAAAAGGGATTACAAATGCTTGCAGCAAAATAGTATAATATTTTAAAAAGACCAATAAGCAGCACATGCTGGAAACAACTTTGAAGAGCAATTATGCTACAAGGTGGAATTTGAATTTCGCAATATTTGAGTCAATTTTTGAAAATTACACAAAGATCAATGAAATTTTTGCGGATAATGTTCAAAGGCGAAGTATGTTAAATTTTCATTATTCTGTCCTCCAAGGCTTAGTAGAGATTTGCAAGGACTTCGAAATAATTTTCAAAAAACTTCAAGTCTCCTACATTATGATTCGTTATTCCATCCCTTAATAAATTTAAAATAATTTGCCATTTTCAAAATAATGAAGAAGCTGAAATCGCCGCTCTAAAGATTAAAATAATGTCGCACTTGGGGAAATGGAGTTTAAATTTAACTAAAGCAGCATTGTTTTTATATATCTTCCTGCAATATCTTTACAGTTAAATAGAATAAACAATTAAAAAAATTTTTTTTTATCATATGAATTTTTAATGATGTTAATTTTATCAAAACTTTTTATCAGTTTCTATTTTTTATGCAAGACAACCAATTTAATTTTTAAAATAAAATCCGTTGAAAATGTTTTGAAGATGCTCCACATACTTATGTATATAGTCATATTAGCATTACTAATATGCCAAATGTAAAACAATTTTGTTAACTGTATCACAGCGATTTCAAAAGGTTTTATTTTGTAGAAATATACTCCCTGCATACTCTGTGTATACTCGAGTAGAAATGTACACATACCCAAGTATAAATAAACACATGCTCATAAAGACTTTACACCTATAAGGGCGGGTATGGCAGACACCTCACGCAGCTCTTACTTGTAATTATTCAAGTTGCGCTGGCTTTGAATATGTTGTGTATGGGTATCGTTTTATTTTTAACTTTACTTACTCATACATGTTTGGCCACCAATACTTTAAAAGTACACAAAACCATACTTTTGTCATTCTCTGGTACGCATGTGATATATGGCGTCGTGCAATGGAAGGAATTGAATTAAAAAAAAAAAATTACGTAAATATATATGGTAGTTTATCAATATGTATAATATTTCCAGGCTTAAATACTGGCTGTTTTTAGAGCTACTAAAGTTAGAGCTTAGAATATTGCAGCCAGGAGGTATTTAAGGCTCTGGTATATCGGATTTAGACTGATTAGAGACTGTAGGACTGCCATTATGTGGTCCGATTGTGCTGGGTACCGGGTCACTACACTATCAGTATTTGAATAACAGGGGTTCACCTGTTGAAAGGAACAGAATGGGTCTCAAGCTGCATGAATCGAGAACTCAGTTACTCTTGGAATGACAGGAGAACAAGAGAACGCGACACTGTCTTTAATGGAGCGAGGTGGAGATGAACTAGAGACAAAACAGTTGAGCATATTACCTACCGCTGCCAAAGACTGCATGTGCGGTAAAAATATATTTAAGTGTATTTACTTACCTTGTAATATTGGTAACAGTAGTAATAAATTAAGTTGTAATAAATTTTATTAAAGATATTAATTTTTTATTAGATTTATAATGGATTATTGAGATTTCAGTATCACCAAAACAATTTTTTTTTTCATAAAAATACAAAACTTTTTTTGACAGCTTCAAATTTTTATTTAATTTGACTCCTAGTTTGTGTAATATTATTCTAAAATCTTCAACACTATTTTAAGGTCGCACAACTTTAAATTGAACTAACACAAAGTTAAAGCAAAGACGAGTAACGTTAAATCAACAATGAGATTTAACTGTGAGCATAGACCAATGTTAATTTAATGTTGTTTCACCATTAGAACATATTTAACATTATATTAAAAAGTTTTTTTACATTCAATCGAAAATATACTTTCTTAAGTTAAAAACTTAAGCCTTTAAATTTATCAGGAATCCAAAATGTTTATGTTCAATTCAATGTTGAACATTTTCAAATTAACAAAGACATATTTATTTTAAAAATGACTACGTTAATTTTATATGGTTTTACATATTTTCAATGTTGTTCATTGTTGAATTAACAATGAAAAAATTGAAGTTGTAAAATTTTGAATTCAACAACGATCCACTTCGATTTTAAAATGAGATTTATGCAATTGCATGTTTTTTCTTATGCAATCAATCAAGTCGGATATAAGACCGTTTCATGAATTTTTTTTTTTAATTTTGACATCGATTTGTTGGTACATATTTTTGCATATTTTGCTCATAACAGCACTTTTTGCATATTTTAGTTTTAAGAGCATATTTTTGTCATTTTTTTTTTTTGCATTTGTAATATGCAAGAATTTGAACTTTATCAATGGTCGTTTTTTTCTTGTTGATGCAGTGCGTAACAGATAACATCGTTAATATTTAACGCCACCTACATTTCAGATATATTTTCGCTGCAAATAATTATTTATCATGAGGTTATTTTTGTTTATTGCCACATCTTAAACTCTAATTGGAATTTTAAAAGAAAATAATTTTAGCCCGCTACATAATGATGGCTTCCCCGAAATTTCTTTCTGACTAAATTGATACTCTTCACAATTTAAGAAACCTCTGACCACAGATAAAGTTGTTTAAAATAAAAATTGTGTCAACATTAAAATTGTTTTTAATCAATTTAAATTTTAAAGTGCAATAAATAATTTAATTAAACCTGTGTAAACTTTGCGATATTTGGGACTAAGCATGATTTATAATTGAGAATCCATATTGCAATTTATTAAAATTTTTTGGTTTTAATTAGTATTTTAGCTAAAATCATCTGTTGCAATCAGGTATTTTTATTATTTTGTAGAAGTCTTTTTTATGAAAGGTATGTGAAATTTCTTTGTATTGTTATTAGAATTTATTCAACACCTTCTCTGGTTAAAAACTACGATCAATTTATATTTTTTGGAAATTGTGCAATTTTCCCTTTAGCGCCATCTCCTCCTATGTGTAATTTATTAAATATTTTTATTAGCTCTTGTAGAAATCCTATTTAATGTCACTTTTTGTTTTTTTTTTTATTCGATTTGGCATTTAATTATTAGTAAAGTACGCTCTGTATTTAATTACATGTAATCCTTGATTTCTCTCATCTCATGTTAAAAACCACCACCTTTTTATTGTCAAATTTTGGATGATGAGAGATCAGTACAAGAATCGTCGTGGATTAAGAGCGTTGTTAAAGGAACTTTTAGATATTATGTAGGAAAATTATTGAAAACCGAAGTTTTGAAGAAAATAAAGGAAAAATTCATTGTGGCCAAATATGCTAGTGATTATACTGAAAAAAAACTGATTGTGTGCCGTAAAAAAGAGCAAGTTTATGTGAATAATGTTTTAGAAAAAAATAGTTTAATGAAGTTTAAAAATAAAAATTAAAAATTTAGAAGCAAAGAAAGTGCTGTAAAATTATTTATTTAAAGTATATTACATTTTATAAAATTATTGTGTAAGGAAAAGAATAGAAAAAGTAATTTTGCTTATATATTATTTACTGTTATAATTTTGTTGTATTTATTCTTTATTATTTTCAGTTTATATATATGTGCTATGCTAATTAAAGCAAATCATGTACATTTTTTTATATACATACATATTAAATTTACAGTCGATTGTAAACGCTGTTAAAATGAATTTTGCTTTTTTTTACATGTTTTGTATGATTGTTTCCAGTGAAAAGCTTTGTTTAGCAACATTTCTTGTAAAAGATAAATCAACATCATTATCAACATTTAGCAACATCGGAAGATCTTTTGATGGCAGTCGGAGTTGTTTCAAGCAACTTTGATTTTTTGATCTTTCTTTTGTTTTTTATTCATAAATTATCAAATACGTTTAGGGTACCCGGTAAAAAAAATTTTTAGTTTTAGTTTAATTTTTGCATGTATTTAATTGGTATATTGATAAAATTATTTTTGCCGGTGATTTTTTTTTCAACATAAATACTATTTTAATTTATTTATTTATGTTAATTATAACCAATTTTCTTCTATTTGTTATTTTGTGATGAATTTATATAAATACGGTTTCTAATATAATTATGTTGGCTTAAGAATAATAATAATTTCTGTTTGATAATTTCATTTGGGTTCATAGCTTGTATTTTTTGGGATCATGGTATTTTATATACAATATTGTATGGATTCTGTTATCATGATCAGGTTGTGTGGGCAAGACGTCTGGATACGAACTAGTAGCGTAATACTTTATCATAACCACTTAAGCTCTGTGGTGTGCATATGTTGAAACGCAATTTCTATTTTTAGAATTTATGGTTTGATCATATAGCAACCGGATTACAATGCTTCGGGACCCTCCTTTTGCTACGATAAATAAGGGCAGCTAAATGCGTGCATTTTTTGTTAATACCCCTATAACATCAGCCATTTTTATTGATTTTCTTTTAAGATCTCTTTCAGGAATATCAATCAATATATTAAATATATCATACACTTAAAAATCATTTTATAGCTTTTTAGCGTATATTCGGATCTTTTGCAGAGAAAACAAATCTTTGTTTTAAATTCTTTTTTTAATTATCTGCGAATCAATTTTTTGCGCCATTTACTGCTTAATATGCGAGTGTGTTCTGTAAACCGAATACGAGTAAAATTGAATATACCCTATTTTATGCAACCTTTTTCTACATTGTGACAAAGAAGCATCAAGCCAAAATTCTTAATTACATAAAACCAATCACTTCACAATTGCACAACCTATTACTGATTCGTTAAAGATATGTACGTGAATTTATATTTAATTTTGCATTTTATGACACGTTATTCCGTATACCTATAATAAAGCTGAGAAGCAAATGCTGCTTTAAAGTCCAACATAAATTCAGTAATGACGGTTTTGTCTCTGTAACCAGTGCCTCGTTTCTGTATTTATTTGTGGCAAGTTTTCGCATCGAAAAGTGTGAAACAAAAACTCCATCGTTTCTTGATTTGTGAGTAAAAAGAGTTTCTGTAAGTGATTGTAATAAGTAGTAACATATATTACGTTTTTGTTGGAATATAATAAAAAGCTGTCAAAATTAAGAAATTGTAGTGTGGCAATACTGTGAAAATTAATGAAAGTTTATTTTTAAACGCATGGTAAATACAAACATTTATACACTTTTAAATTTGAAGTTAAAAAAATAATTTTAACTTTTAAAAAATGCATACATTAATTTTTATTATACATAATTTCGTTTTATAAAATTTATTTCAAAAAAAAAAAATTTTATAACAAAAGTGTTAAAATTACATTATTAAATTTAATTATGTTTTTAAAACGTTTTCTATTTGTTAACATCTTTTTTATTTTAATGTTTAACCAAAATTACAACATTTTTGGTATAAATTTATAACTCTCGCGCTCTTTAAAAATGCGAATTGTTTTGACAGCTTGTTCGAGAATCTTCTCACAAAACAAAGTTACAGAAAATGTGTTACTCACACACATACATATGTATATCCAATATTATGGGGTGGCGTGATACAGTGGTTAGAGCGCACGCATTACGACACACACCTGACCAACGTTCATGACGAAAAAAATTTAATTGTGATTCCGAGAGTTTAATAAAGAGGTATCAACTTCCCTTTAGACAACTTTATCTGAAAAATTAAGAAAATGCTTCCCTGACCTTCTAGCTTAACTTACAGCTGGCGATGATGACAAACGTCAGACGGATGAACGTCACCAATTAGTAAGGATATTCACCACTACACAATCATATGGTGGGAGCTACAGTGGATTCACTCCACTTAGCTTGAAAGATCAAATTGATTAGTGAAACTGAAACAAAGTAATGGATGCTTTGTCGAAAGCCAATATGCTCGCTAGAGGAGTGACGAAGAAAAAATACAATATCTTACGTCAAAAGAAAAATATATATATATATATATATATATATAGTATATATATATATATATATATATATATATATATATATATATATATATATATATATATATATATATATATATATATATATATATATATATATATATATATAGAAACATTATCAAGTGAGAAACGATTTTTTGTTTCAATTTACTTACACCTTTTTTGTTTTAATTTCCTCGTTTCATTTGAAAAGTTTGTTTGTAGACAAATAGACAAGTCACTCAACTTATTAGACAAACGTATTCTTACGCTCGTCATATGGAAACAGGCGGTAAGTGTTTTCTCAAAGACTTTATTTGAATATCGAAACAATTGTTGTTTTAAAGGAGTAAACAATTAAATTTCCTAAATTTTTTTGTCAATCACAGCTAACATTGTTTTTTCCAGAAAAAAAGTTTTAAAGTTTTAAACATACAGTTCTAATATGTAGAAAGGACCTAATTAGCATTTTTTTTTAAATTGAGATTTTGAGTAATTCCAATACATTTCACGCAAATACACTTCGCTACACTTTCTCCTGTAAATTTGAAATTACTTTCAGTTGAAAAAGTACAATTAAAAAAATTTTGTATTGAATTTAAAGAAACAAGGTCCGAAAACAAAACAAAAAAATAGAGGCAATGCACATGTATTTAAAAGGCAGTTAAACAAAATAACTGTATTCAGATTTAAAGGTAGGTGTTAAACTTAGCACGCCACGCAATAAGATAGCTGAATATATATGCGCTGGGGCCCATTTTGACCCTGCTATATCATTTAAGGGTTAAATTTTCGTTTTACTTCTTATGTTTCGTCATGCTAGTTCTTTCATATATAATGAGTAAAAATGCGAATTAAGAAGACTTAATGAACCACCCTCGTTGTTTACGTGTATAGTTTGCGTGTGTATGTATGTATGTCATGTTGTACGAAACAGTAAAAGAAATTATGAGCATTTATGGAAAAAAGTACCGCCAAACGATCAAGCTGTATATATATATATATACATGAGCAGAAGAGTTACATACAGTCGAACAGACTACAATACTAGTAAATACACCGCAAACACCTGGCGCTATAACGTCTGCTGTTTTTCTTCTTTTGTTCTCGTTACTCCAACCAACTGTTTTATTTGTCAATAAACAAAATACTCGTTTGGGTACGTCTTCACAGAATATTCTGTGAAAAAAATCTGTCAGATTGCATTTTAACAATGATGAGTAAGACAAACTCATCTCAGGTAATGTATCTCATTTTTCTTTGTAAGTGCATAAAATCTCACACAATACACATACATAAACATGTATGCATGTACATATGTTTATTGTCTGCATTTTTTATATGACATCGTAAGAAAAAATGTTGTTTATTTTTTCTAAACCATTTATCCTAAACTTGTAATTTGTTGTTTGTTACAAATACTGACTGACAGCCTGCTTGTTTGGCAGACTGTCATATGTAATATGTCAAATTGTACGTAAAACAGAATATGTTTCACTGAAGTAAATCATAAATCATTTTAAATTATAGCGAACGTTATAATTTAAACAGAATTGCTTTTAAACAAAGATTCGAATTGTAGTTGTACAAATAATTTACTGTCTAACAATTAAATGCACGCTAGAAGTTAATTAGATGTGTCACGTAGCTCCCCTGTTATGTCAATTTCTCCACATAACTTCATCGCAATGACTGCGATTAATAATATAATTTAGTTTTTATAGAGCCTCTAGCTCGTGCTTCGCTACCCATATATTAATTATTATCTTAACTATTATCTAGTTATCATTATTTGCCATTTTTATTCATATTATTCCTTCCGGGTTCAAACCAAACATTTAAGATGGCCTATAGCTCTTTAAGAGAGAGCGTGAAGGATGTATAAAGTCTTCAAATAAACACACATTAATTTTTGTATAGTATATGTATGTATATCCATAGATAGCTTTTTGGCTAATGTGTATACATAGCAAAGCTTTAACCCTTTATAGTATCATTTGAAATATCTGTAACAAACCGCAAAAGTCGCCCTAAAATACATATAAAATAAAATTTATTGATATAAATCGTTGTAACAATATGGGAACATGGTATTTAATAATGTTGCCTGCAGTGAACACTCCAAAGGGCGTCATTTAGAAGTTATATGACTTTGAAATTTGGGAAACTGTTAAAGTAAAAATACGTTTCAGGGCAAAATTTAAATTCGATAACTTATGTATGTATAACTAGCAAAATAACTGATTTAAGAATTTTCACACTACATATTATATTTTATCTTTTAACTCAAAGTATCAATCAGCCCTTAACACCCAAAAAACCCAAATAAAAATTACAAAACTCTTAATTTTTTTAAATTTTGAAGAACAAATGTTTCTATACTTACATAAATCTATGTTATATTTAAATATTTTAGCTTTTCGAGACCTTGGACTATAAAGGGCTAATTGGTATTCTCCACATATAAAAAATTCTATACTTAATGTGTAAGCTGACATGCCCATTTATAAAATCTCACCCATTTTTAGTCTGATGATTTGACTACGAAGTGATTTAGATCAAAATTTTATGGGAGGTACACTTTTTGACTAACGATTTACATTGACTGTAAAGTTATACAGACTAAATTCAGAAGTTTTAGCTTTAACCGTTCTCATGATTTATAAAAATGAATATTTAGTTTGCATGGGAAGTAACATGTCCCCTTATCCAATTCCGTCCACTTTAAAACTGATGATTTTTATTAACTACGAAGTCATTCAGGCCAAATTCAGAAATTTCCACTTTAACTATTCCAAAGACACACATATACAAATTAATATTTAATTTGTATATATTAATACATATTTTATTTGTCCTATTACTAGCTTTAACAATATAAACCAAAATCAATATTTACCTTTTATGGAAGTACCATGCCACTTATCCGATTCGGCCTTCTTTTTGACTGGTACTTTGTATTGACTATGGAGCTATTTGGCCTAAATTTAAAGATATTTATGGTTACAATTTTGAAGATATAGGCAAACAAATTTATATAGCCTATATATAATTTTTCCCAGACGTACAGAGAAATACTGTAAAAATTAAAAAAAAAACGTTTTAGCCGTTTAGCTGTCTATAAGGCACACACGAACATTTATACGAACATACATACTTACATATAAACACATATTCATTTTCATATATAAAATATACAATGTCTTGAGTAAATAGAGAATTATTCTTCTGCAACTGATAACTAAAAATCTTTCTAAATTATGAAGTTTTTAAAAAATACTATAAAAAGCATTGGTTTTTGATTCAATATCAGTCAATACTGTACATATGTATATGATATCCCTATCGAATAATGAGTAGCTAACTACAAAAATAATTAACTTTAAGTGAGCTTTTATTTACTATAAGTTATCTATAACTCAATGCAAACTTTACATTACCAAAGTGTATATTCTGTACAGTAAACTTTTTGCTTTTGGTTAGTTGTTTGTTCTTTATTGGGGTTTTCCCCATTTTGTTCCACACTTTTCGTTTGAAAGACACTAAAATTGATTAACAGAAAAGTATATCCAAGAAGCCGTCGGTATAGAATAAAGTTGCTTATACATACATATATATTTTAGTTTTTTTTATTTATATTTACACTATCTAAAACCCGGAGTGCTTCGGTGCTCCCATCTCAATTAGTATCCTAAATGTTATTTTAGTTATATTTTTATCTTTTGTCCCCTTCCGGTCCAAATCCAAACTCTTGAGATAGCCTGTAGTTCCTTCCAGAAATGCACTGTAGAATATACTTAATTCCTTAAGTAAAATTTGTTTGCGTATGTTCTAGTTAAATATCTGCTTCATGCAGCTGTCGGCCGCTGTATTCGCTTAGCAGTTCGGTGAACAGCTTAAGTACATTCATATTTGTGAAATATTTGACGAAAAAAACTTAACCACTGGAAACATTTCCTAACCAAATGGAAACATTTCCTGTTCTGTCAGTGCTTCTTAAAAAATTATTAAAAAACAAATAATAGTACGAAACAAATATTTAGATTTTTAAATTAATTAATTTAAAAAATTAATAATAAAATAAGAAATATTTCACATTTTTCTATAAAAAAACATTAAAAATTTATTCTGAAAGATAAACATAGCAGCCAACTGAGAAATAGTTAGTTGGTGTTTAACTAAAAAAATTAGTTTTCACCTAACATGCAACAACTTTTAGCTGATTTAAATAAAACTAAATTACAGTTAATTTAAAAAAACCTACTTATAATCAACGAAAATGCGTTTAGCTTACAGCTTCCTACAAAAAGTCAACTAAATGCTAACGTTTAGAAAGTCAAATTTAAGTTAGCTGGAAAGTAATACACAGCAATTGACTACCACTTAGGACATCGCAATGTTAAAATAGTTAATTGCTGCCATTGAAAAGTAATCCAAGTGTCAGTCAACATTATATGAGAAATAAATAGCTTCAAATTAGTTTTTAGTTAACTCAGTTTCTGACAGGGATATGATATATGTATGTACTTTGAGCGTCAAAATAAAATGTACAACCATATTTTCTAGAATTCAGTCTTTTAAAATACTGTTACGTTTTTACCTTTTTAAAAACGTGTTTTTATGAGTTCGTAGATAGTCTTTTAAAATACTGTTACGTTTTTACCTTTTTAAAAACGTGTTTTTATGAGTTCGTAGATAGTAGTTAAAATAAAATAAATTTTGTGTTTGGTTTTAATCAAAAATCCTTTATTCAACACAGTTATGTACACCACTGCTTGTAATCTTTTTACAGGCAATAACAATTTTTATTCTTAATCACTCTGTCTGTTCACAACTTTGTAAACAGCAACAACAATTACTCGATCTTCCTTCCTAACGATCTTCCAACCCGATCGTAGTTATAATTTAGGTTCGATCACGACCTTTCCAACCAGTGGTTATTCACACTTAACTCTCTTTACTGAGTTAGCTCCAACTAAACAGGTTTTTTTCACTGCTAGCTTCACGAGTTTACTCCTTATAAACTCTCTTCACAGCAATAACACATTCGCTGAATTAACTTTACTTAAAACTCACTGATTTGACGACACATAAACTGACTGCTGTTCGCATCGATGCGCTTTTTATATGGCTGAGTAAATAACACATCGAAAGCTCTCGAAGCTCTCGATATTTCAGGGAGATTCCATTTCTTTCTTTTAATTTCTTTTTAGTTCTTTTGTAGCCATGCGAATGTAAACATCTACCTCTTTCAGCTCTTAGTATTTGTTGTTGCTTGTTTATTGTCTGTTACTTGTTTTCTTTGCTGCTTTATTATTGTTATTGCCGTGCTATTTTTATTTACTTTATCTCTGCCAATGGTTGTTATTGTAGATTTGATTATTTGTAAACAGCACGTATAGGTTTTCTTGCAGCTTTTGTTTATTTATTTTAACGATGTAATAAACGCTGTGGTGCCCAACCTACTTTCGTAACAATACGATGAATTCAAACATTTTATGCTCTTTTAAAACTCTACTAAAGCTTTACAAAATTCTTAAAAAACAACAATATTTTTTCTAAAATTAAAGATATGCAATAAAAACGAAAGGCACTATATTTTTTATGCGTAAAAAAAATAAATAAAAAAAAATTTTATGGAAAAAAGAACTACGTCACAAAAAATAATGATGTACCTGTGAAGTGATACCATTTTGCTGATAGGTGCTATCAACTACAACACGAATCTGTCATTCAAATATCCAAAATATCTTCCAAATTTTGATTTAGGCATAAAAATGGGTTTTTCGTGCCTCCATGCACTTATAAGCTAATAACTTTGCTAAATGTTAACCCATTTTAAAATCCTTGATAGATTTTTAAAAAATAGAAACAGACCTATCCGATTATGTATATTTTACTTAAGTAAATTTAAAACATGTGTATACTTCTCAAGCACACAATTCCGACTTTTTGGCGAAAAAAAAATACAGAGGAAACCAAACAATAGCTTGATAAACATTATCTGAACTCTGCTTCATCGAGACAAATAGTAGAGAAATGGATTACTGAATTTGAACGTGGTCGTACCAGCACAAATGATGCAGAGTGCAGTGGGCACCCAAATGAGGCTGTTATTCCGGAAAACATAAAAAAATCCACAAATTGGTTATGTACGATTTCAAATTGAAGATGCACGAGCTAGATGAAATTATAAAGATATCAGACGGTAGAGTTTTTACCATTTTACATGAAAGTTCTGCACAAAGTGGGTGCCGTTGGGTTTGTTCACTGTTGACCAAGAACGTATTGATAACTCAAAACAGTGGCAAAACTACATGAATTCAACTTCACATTGCTCCCACATCCACCGTATCCCCCAGCTTTGGCACCCAACTCCTTTTTCCTGTTTTCAGATCTCAAGAGAGTGCTTGCTTGAAAGAAATTTAAATCCAACAATGAAGTAATCGCTAAAACTGAAATATATTTTGACGAGAAAGAGAAATCGTACTCTAAAAGTGGTATCGAAAAGTTGCAAAATCGCAACAAAAAAATAGAGTGAAAAAAATTTTTTTTTTCTTACTATTATAAGCACTTATAGAAACAAGATAATTTGGCTTTTTTAATGTTTGAACATATCTGGTTAAAGAAATGATTCTTCAATGCGTATAATCTCATTCAATCAGCAGAAACAATTAAATTTGATATTTCTGATCTTCAAAAACTCTTTTGAAAACTTAGCTTGAAAATAAAATTATTTTATTTTATCACCAAAAATTCTTTGTTATTCCTTAGCACTCCACACATTTTTTTCACCAGCGCCAACCAGCAACTCTCACATTTTCTTGCAAATGAGAAGAGAATTTAAATATTGTAATTTATCATGATGTGATATTTTTGGAAACAATCACAAGAGCGTACAAAACATCCTGAAAAGCTCACTGTATGGTCTATTTTCTAGTCATCAATGGCGAAAGCTATAGATAAATGATTAACAACTTCTTTTGGCCTAAATTGTATTATACTGACACACACAACATGTGATGTCAATAGGACAGCGCTACGTGTCACACAAATCATTCCACGTTTGAGATCCTACGTAGGGACTTAAGAGCATGGTCATCTCAACTGGAGTTTATGTGAATTGATCACCGAGATTATGCGATTTGACTTAGATTTTTTTTGTACGGTCTTTTTAAGTCACAGGCCTATGCGAATAAGCCACAATCTTATGCCGTAGGTAAAGTAAGTCTAATATGCGTAAGAGACATGGAAAGTTGCAGATTGCAGATACACGCCACTCAGTAAAACTGTCATCGACAAGTATTTGAAACGAATAAAAAATTACAATAATATCTAACACATACTTTGTTTTTTTTTTATTTAAAGATAGAATGCGCTTTAAGAAAAAAAATTTATTAAGGGAATAACAATAATTTAAACACTCTTATTAAAACTATCCAAATAAGAAAAAAATATCAAGTGAAGGAAAGCAGTGGGTGTATATTGTATCGAGTAGCTGCATAATACGTTGGTTGTTATGTTCCTTAAAGTAAAATGCAGAAGAAAGCAAAATAAAACGCCAATTATATGTTGCTCAGCCGAAATGTCTGCAAATGCAACGTTACAGAGTGTGTATATATGTATATGAATTTTAGATTTCTACTGAAAGCTAAATTAATCGTCCCCCGCTACCACAGCAAATTTGGATGCCGCACAAAAGAGACAGAGGTCTGCTGAACAGGCTGCACAGGTAACTGTGCAGTTCTCTAAGCGACCGAAAACTGCCTCTTTATACCCATACCATCTAAACCCCTCAACGATGTTGTCAAGGAAGGTCATGCGTTGACCGTTGTGGTCAATAGCCACCCACGGGGTACCAACACACTCTCATAATAGAGGTTGGAGGAAATGGCCCTCCCGAAGGAGTTCTTAGGAGTCCAGTTCTCAAACCTGACTCTCCTCTACTCCTGCCTAGATACTTTAGATTCTAAAGTTGAGCTACACTGATCTGCTCACGGTGGATCGCGGGGTAGTGAAAGTCAGTGAAGTAAGCGGTAACGCTCGTGAAGCGATTGGTATTTTAAATGATAATATGAAGCGATTATCATTTTAAATGGTCAATAGCTTTCCCTTGATCAAGACCTACAATGACATGATCCACTACGGATCCGGAGCAATTACTTTATGTGTATAAGGCTGATGCTTGAGCGGCTTTGCAACTCCAAGGTGGGATACATACCCAGTCTTGTAGCACATCCTGACGAAACGCACACAAAAAAAATCCAATGTAAAATCAACATGAACAAATTTTAATTTTAAGTTGTAAATATCTTAAAAAAACTACTTTAACGTTGTTTCATATTATATCAATAATTGTAGATACATGTTGTCTTAATAGTTAACACTGTTGAATTCAAATTGTTCGTGTTAAAATAATATCGTGCGTATTAATTTAAACTTTTTCCACAGCAAAAATAATATGATTCAAGCATTAAAGATATGTCAGATATGCTAAATTTTTCTCCGAGAATAACTGCCTGTGTTGGGATTTACCCCAATTAGAATAAAAATGTTACTGAATTTCTTACCGTTTTGATGTTTAATTCAAAATATAAATTCGATCGCTTTTAGAAAAATAAGGTTCGGATTCGGGTTAAACAAAGTAAAAAGTTAAAAATTTTAAATAGTACAAATGCTTTTTATTGGTATGAAATTTAATTATTTTTTTTAAGTAATTTTGGTTTCATTTTATAATTAACGTTACTGGGAGTCTTTGCGTTGTATACCTCTAAAATGTGTTCCTCATAAGAAAAATTTAAAGGAATACATTAAAATTTTAGATTAAATGAATTGTATTCACTACCAAGTCATATAGACCAAGTTCAGAAACTGTCATTCTAACCATTCATAAGATATTACAAAATTAATATTTACTTTGTATTGGAGGTGCTACGCCGACCTATTCAATTTTGACCATATTCCGACTGATGATGTGAATCGTCCAAATTTAGAACCTTCCGCTATTACTCTTTCAAAGATATACAAAAATCAATATTTATTTTGTATGGGAGGTACCACACCCACTTATAGTTATTTAGACCAAATTGAGAACATTCCACTGTTACTGTTCTAAAGATATACAAAAATCAGTATTTACTTCTTTTGTGATGTGCTACTCTCACTTATCCAATTCCGCCCACTATTTTTTGGGCCAGATTTAGAAGCTCTTGCTATTACCGTTTTAAAGATATAGACATATAAATACAAATTTTATATGGGCGTTGCACCGTCCAGGCTTGTAAAGCGGTTTAGTGGTTCTCGACTTATAATATGACGAAAATAGGACAACTTGTTTTTATATACATATGTATATATTGCTCCTTTATTGCAACAGTGTCATAACTTGACTTGAATCATTTTTGGGCCAGATTTAGAAACTCTTGCTATTACCGTTTTAAAGATATAGACATATAAATACAAATTTTATATGGGCGTTGCACCGTCCAGGCTTGTAAAGCGGTTTAGTGGTTCTCGACTTATAATATGACGAAAATAGGACAACTTGTTTTTATATACATATGTATATATTGCTCCTTTATTGCAACAGTGTCATAACTTGACTTGAATCATTTTTGGGCCAGATTTAGAAACTCTTGCTATTACCGTTTTAAAGATATAGACATATAAATACAAATTTTATATGGGCGTTGCACCGTCCAGGCTTGTAAAGCGGTTTAGTGGTTCTCGAGTTATAATATGACGAAAATAGGACAACTTGTTTTTATATACATATGTATATATCGCTCATTTATTGCAACAGTGTCATAACTTGACTTGAATCATCCTATTGAAATCAGCACGAGCTCCCGAGTAGAGCACAAAAGTAATACTAAACCCGGATTTTACAAACTTCTTAAACAGTTGCGATTTCCTATTCCTCAATCTTGTCAGTCTAACAGAATTTCATGGAGGTCCAGAACGATCCAAACGGCAATACACAAATGGAACGCACTCCTCGAAGCATTGGAAAAATACTCCATAAAAACTGTCAATAATCTTATCAAGTTATGAACTAAATAAAAAAGACTAGATAAGAAAGCAATTAATTCAAACGGCCGAAATCAGTATGACAAAAATCAAAATGACCCCTCGTATCCAAAGAACTTTTAACGCCCTTAGATAAATACAAATCAAATTCAATTTTCAGTAACAGCGTCGGATGATAATCATCCTCCGAATACGAAACAAAGAATAAATACTTTAGTCATCAATGAAAATAAGATCCAAAATTCTACCCATAACGTTCAATACATTATTCACCTGGAAAATACCAAGATCAGACATGGCAGACAGAATTTCTCCATAAGATGGGACTGAAGAAGACGGTATCAACGAGCAAACTTCAGGCGAAAAGTTCCAAACCCACCCTGCCACATCGAATCCCTAACTCTAGAAACAATATCAAGATGAGCCTCATAAGTACGGAAATCAGAACAAGGAGGATTATATGAGTAGGTGATGTATATAGGCGTATCACGAATATGCACCTTAACACGAATAAGTTCAACATCATCAGAAGAAGAGAAATCAATTAATTCTGACTTATAACTAGCACAAAGAGTAATAGGAACACCACCACCTTTCCCTATCTTCTAGACATAATTTCAGAATCAAAGGTATCAGCATTAAGCCAAAAATCTCAAAGTGCAGAGAGCTTAGACCTAAGTCCACGGACATTTTGATAAGTAATATTAACGTTCTGTGACAACCCCAAAGTTAGTTTTTTTGAGAGAGAAGTTAAAGTAATACCCTTCTTCCTATGGTTTTCCCTAAATTGTAATTCACGGACCAAAGTGTTCTGTGGCCAGAACACATGGTTAACCACCTCGTCAAACATATCATCAGGAACATATAATTTGAAGGAAGAAATGCTACGGTTAGAGGATGGCCTCATCTTATAGCAATCAATCTTAAAAGGTCGATCAATGACATAAAATTAAACATCCTTCATAGAGGTCTCAGAAGACAAACGATATATAAAAATGGTTCTCCTAGGTTTTACCACCACCAAATTCGTGTGACCAACCGCAGAAGTATGAGTCGGAAAACATTTACCATTCGAAGCAACGTTACCAGATGAGGAGCTACGTTAACGGCAGGCAATGGGGATTGAGAAGCACCCGGACCCAATACAGCCAAATTAGCAGAGCTCAGCAAGGAAGTACCCGCTGGATGACTATAAACAGTAGATTGAACTTTAAAAGGAGCAGCATCAGCCAGTGAAGAAGACGCCTCAATAACACTAACATCCTTCCCAACCTCTAGAACCCCTAGGAAGATCTGGAGTAGAATCCTTTCCAGAATCTAATAGCCTATCTAAATGACTAAACTTTGAAAAGAGTTTCTCAAAACCATGAAATTTAGAGGAAAGACATGCAAATTCCGCGTGCACATCACTAAAATCACGATGAGTCACCGAAAAAATTTATTAAATTTCAAATCAACAACCCTATACTTTGGGTATCTCCAGCGCGGGCCAAAACAGCTATCCATCAACTGGTCAAAAATGAAAAACAATTTTCCACGCAAACAGCATGAGACCTGACGCTCACCCTTCTTCCTGACAGAACATTTAACATCAGAGCAATTTATAATAAAAGGAAAAGGATTAAATCTGAAAATGTTGCTGTCAATCGTAACAAAATTTAATATTCAAGCAAATTTAAACAAAACACATTAAAAGCAATAAAGACAGCACAAATAAGTACTTATATTTAAAAATCAATATTCCAAAGAATTAATAAAAGAAAAACAAATTAAGAAAAAATAGACAAAATATCGCACATAATAAGGAACACCTAAAAATTAGCACGGATCATAGCAGAGTTGCCAAAACTGCCATTTTTTTTCTACTTGTAATTTATATTCTACATTTTTATTTTCAGATTCTAAATACATAGTTTCCGGTTAGTTAATATGGAACAACTTATTTTTATTATTAAAACATTTTGAGAAAATGGCAAAAGTTTTGAGTCATAGAGTGAAATCGTACTAAGGGTTGAGTTTAATCAGTTTTGTGTATAAAGTGGAAGTTAAAGAAATTGGAAATAAAGGCTGTATAAAGCAATAAATTCGCATCATTTATTCTATTGTACGCAATCTAAAAGAACTCAAATGTTTTAAAATGGTTTAAACATAACAATATATATATTAAAAAACAACTGCTTAAAAAGAAAAACATTCGGTAGAGAAAACGCTCGGACAAATTGTGGCATCAAGCTGATAGTTGAGAAATTTAAAGAAAATGGATGTGTTCATGATAACAGAAATAGAATTTATCAACGTAGTGGTCGTTCGACCTAGAATATATCAGCTGTGAAGAAGATCCAAAAACATCCATTCGTCATTAACATTTTGCATCGTAATCTCCATTTAAAATTTATAAGATCCAGCTGACCACGCATTACGCCGAAAATGCGTTTCGTTTCATCGAAAAACCAGAAGAAAATGAGAATTTTTTAACAAAATAAACTACGTCAACAAGCATTTGGGGTGAAGAGTTATCTAAGAGCAAATGTTACATCCACAAAAAGTTACGGTTTGGTCTGAGAATATATGGTTTCAATAGGATGGTGCCACTTGTCACACAGCAAGAGACACATTGGGTCTTTTGAAAAACTTGATTGATAATTTTGGTAAATTCATTTTACTCAGTAATGTTAATATTAATTAATTATTTAATATTAGTTAGTTTACTTTCCCTTTCATCTACATATGTTTCATATATTCAATCATAAAAAATAAAGACCGGATATAGGACCGGCTATGGTAGACAAAGGTATGTATAAATTGTTGGTGTATTTAGTGTTGATATACTTTTTAAGCTTTCTTTAAAATTTATTCTTTGTCGTAACAAAATAAATTTCAAGAGTGAAGAACCCTCTCAACGCATAGCAGGTACTGCGAATATAATCTGAGCCGCTTGCTACAATAATGGCCTTCCCATATTATGTTGTTTCCAAAATAGTACAACGTTTTATTCTTTTCCCTGTCTTGTATACTTTTCATATACTCGTACATATTTCAATTTTATTTTTATAAGCTAAACAAGTTTACAAAAACAAAATTTATTTTTGTTCACTGGATGAAACATATATTTTTTAAGATGGCTACCTATGGTGGTTAAATATGCATTTTTGTTTGTCCTCATACACGTCACAGTTTTTTTTGGATCCGATTTTTTGTGAAGACTTTGGAAAAGACAAAACCGACGCATAGTGTTAGATTTATACATTTATGAGGCCGAAACCCCAAAAATGATAATGTTTAAATTAAAAACAGTAAACCACAACTTTTTTGTGCGGCCACTGATTAATTTTTAAAATTCTGATGACTGTAACTGAAATTCTAAAATTTGTAGTATTTGGGTAATGCCAAATGTGTGTTTCTCTGGTCGGATTGGTCTAATTTTTCGCACAACTATTCTTTCGTTTATTTACGTTTTTTAATTTTTGAATATTTAAGTTTGTCCTCCTAAATTCAAAACTCGAACACTATGTGCCGTTTCGATACCTATGCAGTCTATATTCAAATATTTCCGAGTTTAAATAAAAACTCGAAATATTTGTGAGTCCATAAATTAAGAAATTTTTGAATGATTTTAAGCTTAGTCGACAATGAAGCCTGGATCTCTTTAATAGTTGTTGTTCGAGAATTTTTAGAAAATTAAAAAATTACAAATTGCGAATATATTTTGGGTGGGTGTTAGTATGTCCTAAAAATGAAGTTTTTTACATTCTCATTTGTACTTCTTCAGAAACTTTGAAAATATATGTGACGAGTATGGTGAACGGTTTTACTAAGATTTAAACTCTTTTAGCTTGTTTTTGTGACCAGCATATGCTAATTTACTATTATTGGAGTAGGAAACTAAAACTACTCATTTTCAGTTTTTGTTTGTAAAATGACGCTTCTCTTATTTTTTTTTTCATTCTTTATAAATATCTTAAAAGTTTGACGTCCGAGATATTTTCACTATTTTTCCTAATGTTAGACAGCCTAAATTAATAGTCCTGTTCTAAACTATGAAAAAAAACCTTGTAAACTAGTGCTATCAATCGAAATGGTGACATTAACATTCGAATTTGATTCAAAAATACTTTCCTTCTTTTTCAGAATTTGTTATTCCAAACCTTCACCGCTTGCTGAAAAAAACAATTTTGATAATCTTATAAAACTCTGTTCTCTTTCCACTTGTAAATTTTTGAACAGAAAAAGGGTACTTATTACTCGGTATTTTATTGTTTTTTTCCATATTTTTTCTTTCATCAATTTCCAAACCTGAATCCAATAACCATTTTACATATGAGTTCGGGGTCAGTTCCTGTTGATAACCTCAATGGACTGTGAGTATTTGTGATTTTTGATAATAAATTCAACTCAACTATTACTGTCTAGTTAAGGCAAAAAGCCAATTCGTTTTATTATTATTGTTATTACGTAGTCGAAAAGTTAAAATTAAAAAAATTATGGTGTAAAGAAACGGTTAAAAATAGAAGAAAACTTTTATAGTTAAATAAGTAAAATTTTGGCTTATAAGACCCTGTCCCTGTGTACTTCCAACACCATAAAGTGTGTTTTCTGCGTTACAAATTTTCCCCTGTTTTGTAAAGTTTTTGTTCTTTTGTTTTTTATTATTTACTTTCACCGAAGAATTTTTTTCTTCAATTTTCTTTGTACACAAAAAAGTGTAGAGAATGCAAAGAAAATAAATAGTTAAAAATTAAGCCGCTCAGTCAAAATATGTAAGAAAAGGAAATGGACAAAAGACAAATGAGATAAAAGAGAAGCATAAGAAAAGTAGTCCTTTTTTTCTTGTAGTATGAATTATTATAAAATTAGAAAGAAAAATTGGGTCAGCGTAGACTGAGAATGAAGCTCTAAGTATATACATACAAACATACAAAAAGTAGAAGTCCCTTCAAAAAGAAAACAAGTTGACACACATCATACAACGGCAGTGATATTATTCAGCAGGTTCATTCATTCACGAACACAGTTTTCATTCATTCACCAACACAGCATTTTTTTTTTTTTTTAATTGAAACATCATCCTTTTATTGTATTCGTTTGTTGAAATGTGAATTCAAACAAAGAATGATTTTTTTTTTCTCTCATTGGGGGTGACATTAAAGGATTACTATGTCCTTTCTTTCATCAATTTCCATGTTTGACCATCTTATTTGGTATCAGGCATGACCTAAATATCTACAATACATTACAATAATTACAAAAATTAATGCTGACATATGCATTTCGTTCCTTACTCTCTTTTATATATTTTTTTAATTTCAACAAGGATGTGGATTCGCCGAAAAAAGGAATTACATTCATTCAAATGCTGTCACTTAGTATCAGTGAAGATGATTGGTTAGGCTGTTTTGTAAAATTAAGGGTGGGCACACCTCGATTGAAATTGGATAATGAAACCTGAATAAGAGTGATTTTCATTCGCTTACGAATTGACTTCAAACGTTTTTAGTAAATTAACATTTTTATACTTTCAATCGTACATACCTTTTACTTTCCTTGTAAGCATTGTAGTTAAATAAATGGTCTTACATTAAGCGCAACCCATCTTTAAATTGAAATAACACAAAGTGTGTGTTAGATATTATCGACATTTTTTATTTGCTTGAAATGGCGCTATGTGCAAATGTCCGTTGCGGCTCGTTAACTGTCGCGTATCCGAAATGCCTAAACCAGGCTGAATTTGTCTGATAACAAGTCTTATGTTGGTTTGTGGCTTTACTTAAGAATTCTAACTTAAGAATATTCTCCAAAAAACAGTTTAACGAGGTCAGACCGCACTATCTTGGTGTCCAGTTTGCATCACCTCCAAGTGAGAAGATGCTGAAAGTCCAATGTGGAACGAACCGCATAACGTTGGTGTTCATATCATCAAATTCAGGTCAAAAAAAAAAAAAAATGGACAATCATCAACCTATAGCACTCATCATCGACAGTTATAGCCTGGCCAAAGTCGTTTCCAAAAAAATATGGGCGCTCTTGAATCTTATATGGACTGGCACCAATTGAACAATTTGTTTTCTTAACATACCCATTCATGAAAATGATGTTTTGATGAAAATTAAGGTCAGTTTCCAATTCATGCAATGCGCATCTGGAGAACACACGTTGGTGTGTATGGCCGTTTAGCTTTATGTCCTGGTTCAGTAGATTGTTTGAACGATTGAGACGACCGTAAAATGTGTTGTTGTCCGTCCATGGACAACAAGAAATCCGAGACATGGACTGTCGACTGTCTAGATTTTTTTCTAATAATGTCAAGACTTGAAATGTTGAATTTGGCAACCCTAGTGCAACCAGAAGCTGCTGCTGAAAATGTGTCAGATGATCACATGGAATCTATAGTAGAGACCACAATGAATTCCTTTTTTGGTACTCATATTTACCCATGAATTTATAAGTAAAAGTGAGCACACATGATTCAAATTCAATTACCCACTTGACCTGAAATTCGCAAACAGCAATTGTTCGCTATTATCGAAGAATTTCCAAAAAATAAAAATATTTGTTGCTGTCGAACAAAAGTGCTTAAAAAAGCATAGAACATTGCAGTTAATTTCATAAGACTTTTGTTCCTTCTCAATTCACATGTATTCTTCTTATGCTCTTGCTTTTGGTCGTCATTGAAACAACGAACATGCGCAGCGGGTATATAACTTTTTTAATTAATTTTGTATTGTTATTTCTTTAAAGAAGCAAGTAAAAAATTAAATAAGTTTATTTCTATTTTAGCATTGAGAAGCGACAAAAATGCAAAAGCAAAAGCAACGGCAAAACAGAAGGGAGCAAAAGCGAAAACAGAGAAAAACAAAGCAAAGTTATTCGCTTTAGATATTGCTAGAGGTTTGCTAATGATATCACAGGAAACAGGTTTGCTGCCAAGAATTGAGAGACAAACAGTCGTTTTCTAATGTTTTGTCAGAGAAATGATTACCAAACGTTCGAAGATGATGGTATTGTCGAATGTCATGGTAAAGCGGGTACTCATATTCACAATAACGATGATTCATAATTACAAGTAGCAATAAGTATAAATCAAATGTCGTACATATATAGATACTCATACTCATAGTTACTCCTATTCATAGCATTCATTCATTTCTCAGAAAATACTCATAATACTCATAAATGAGTCGAAACATTCATAAGTATTCATGATATAAGTATTGGATATTCAAAAGAAAGCACACAACCTTATGAGTATCTAAATGTTCATATTTGGATTATACTCATTTTCCATAGTCTACGCACAATGAGTGCAGATCAGTATAAATCAATAAATGTTAATAAGTATGAGTATGATGAGTACTTTAAGCTTTAGAGTATAAATGCCTATAAGTAGTTATTGCAATAAGTATGTACATAAGAAGTTATGAATCATGATTCTAGTATACTCATGTTTTCAGTATTCATTGCTGATCACTGATCTGTACCGAATACAATTGATTCCTTGATTCAAAAACGACGGGAATATGCTACCAATCGCTATATATATCATTTAAATATCATTATTTTCCACTACTGTAGAAAGCGTTAGCAACAGTTAAATTTATACATTAAATCACTAAAGTAATTAAGCAGCTATTCAATCTACATATTTTTTTAAATAAAAGTTTATAAGTTAATTCGAACAAAAAAGTTTATTTAAGTTTTGTAGAGGTAAAGGCAGTTAACAATATTAATGAACAAAATTAATGGAAGCTTTTGAAGCAATTTAAATAAATTCTTGGAAATTAAAAAAAATTTTTTTTTTGTAAGGAAGACTATTTTATACTAAATAACTACTATTTCAATCAATAGGCTAGTTCCTAGCTAGTACTTAGTAACCTAAGATGCCGAAATTTTTTTTACGTATAGATTGAAAGTTAATGTGTTATCCATCTAATGCTACGAGACAGTTGAGCAATTGTCATTATTCATGGAAACTGCAAAGTCAAAAAAATTAATATCGCAAATAATAAAATAAACAACATATCGATGGTTTAATATAGAAATGGCGTTTCTCGATCTTTTGTTATTTCACAGGGGAAGGAAAAAACTAAAACCTAAAAAATTTTCAATACAAGGAAGAAATAACGCAATTTTAGCTCAATGCGAGCAACAAATTCAGTGCTGGGTTCTTTGTCCATTTCTTTCAAGTTTTTAGGAAGTTATTTGTTTTTTTTCTTTAAAAGAAATAGATTGTATATTGAATTAGGGCGTTTTTTTTAATAAGCTATAAATCCCCTATTTTCAAAGATAGATCACGAAAAATATTGAAAAAATCGAGATATGCTCTTTCTATATTGAGCCAACGATACACCTTTAAATATTCATCACGCAAATTGCGGTGTAGAGCATCACAAACAACTGACAAGGGCTAATAAATAACTTTAGTGCTATCATTGAAGAATAATTCATACACTCGTTGCAAGGAATCGAAATGTTATCGTCTATCTTTCTTTAACATAACTTTATGTGTTTGACAAGTTTTGCGAACTGTACGAACGTCCATCCTCACAATTGTACGATAAGAACCTGTATCTGTTAAAAGAATTTTTTTATTTAGATAAGCAAACTAATCATGGTGATACTTTCGCTGGTTTAATTTTATACAAATTCATTCTGTTCGTGAAAGAGAAAGAAAAAGAAACTGATTGCCTATTAATATCGCAATTGTAAATGATTTTAGCGCGCTTGCTTTACATTTTTTTAAATTAAGCAAGATTTCGGTTTTATGTGAGTGAAATAACAAAGAAAAAAATTATATTTTAATACCTAAAAATTGGAAGTTTTAATAAGTAATTATTGTGTTTTTTACATGTCATTTTGTACATACATCGTTCTATTTTATAGTACAAAAAAAGAGCTTCATCACTAAATCCACTACATATCAACTAAATTTCAACAAAATCTTGTGACGAACTCCGTCAGTTTGCATCCGATTTTAGAATTCAAAAATAGGACGGTTCTTATTTAAAATAGCGTGTAAAACCGTCTTTAAACTTGGAATGAATTGGATAGAAATGTATTTTCTTGAAAAATATACACAGATATCTTAAGTTTTCTTAAGTAAAGTTATAAACCATTTGATAGGTGTTTCTCTTCTTTCCAAAAAATCGATTAATATTCTGTTAAGTTATTAGCTTATACGTGCATGAAGGAACAAAAACCGATTTTTTATCCTTAACTCAAGATTTTTGAGATAAATATTTTAAAAAATTTAAAAACAGAAGCTTGTTATACTCGACCGCACCGTATGACTTACCAGGTATTAATACTTACTTCATTCTTTTTTGTGGCACAGCTTTTTCTTGTACCCTTTCGTTTTTAGTTGTTGTAAGAATATTTTGTTGTTTTTTAAGAATTTTGTAATGCTTTAAATATAATTTTAAAAAAGTATAAAATATTTTAATATGTACATCGTACTACGAAAAATAAAACGCTTAAAAAGATACATTAACATTTAAAGCTATAAACTTTATAATGGAAGTTATTGTGTTTGTTTGTGTCAAAGCTACGATCACCCTGCCGAGGTTGTATTTATTTTAGCAGTGCTGCCAATTCCACTATAAGTCGTATTGTAATTTAAATCTTAACCGAAACTGAATAGTAGGTTGTGGAATGTACTAGAACATTCGACTCAATCAGTCAGTTTTAATTTTACAGTCATAGAGTAAAAAAATTATAAAGTTGTAAAAGAGTTGAGTATTGAATAAACTAAAATGGACACTGTATAAAGTTAATTTGGAAATAAAGACTGTATAAAGCAATAAACTCGCTTTATTTATTTCATTTAACGTAATTTAAAAGAATCAAACGTTTTAAGAGTATTTTGAAAGAAAATGACCAAATTCAAAAAAATAAGGCTATAGGGTGCTTCTTGTATGTATGGGCAAATTTTTTTTGTTTATTTTGGATCGTAACTATCTGCAAAATTATGCTTCGTAGCTAAAGAATGCGTTATAGAAAATTTTAGCAGATTGTATCAGGGGAAGGCGTGCCTCATCCGCCCACAATAGGGTGTGCTTTATATGATGGGTCATTTTTTTGTGAAGTTTGGGTCATAAATCCCTCCAGGAATGTTCTCTGTAGCAAAAAAATATATTGTGAAAAATTATATGCAGATTGTATCAGTGAAACCCGTACCGCATTCGTCCACAAGCTGTAAACATATTATTTCATATGATTTTAACATATTTTGAAAACTTAAAACCATAAAGCATTTTTTGACTACGGAAAACATTTCTGGGGGTGTTACGAGAGAGGCACCTACTGTTCACTTTAAAACACTGATTATAAATAATAATTAAGAAAAATAAATTTTTAACCATAAAATGAATTTTAACGAATTTAAGTTTAAAACCTAAAATAAGATATTTCTATGAATACATTATAATATACATTTGTGAATAAAAGTAATATTTTGTAACTATTGTTTCATCTTACATTTTAATGGATTTTTGTGTGGGATATCTTTTCAGCGTGTAAGGAAAAAATCGGATTTTTTACCATGCGCAGGGGTTTCTTTACATTGCAAATTACTTGATTCGTGGGAATGGAATATCAACCAAAAATATTTCGGTTTAATCAAACGTAAGCAAAAGTATTACAAACAGTAACACATTCGTCCTCATAAAGTTGTAATTAAAATGTTGAAATTAATTTTTTAATATTTGTATTTATTTTATTTAAGATATAAATGTAATAATTGTGTATAAAGTATGAAAGTTATAAGGAAATAGCCAGACATTGATGTGTACTATTTTGATAGGAAATTTACTTAAGGGTTAAAAAGTAATGCGACTTTCAACTCGCACAACATTGTACTCAAATATTTAAACCTCATTAAATATTGAAAATGGCAACGTGTGTCGTGAACCAGGGGGAAATGTAATTACAATGCTCATGAAAAGAACGAACAGTTGCGTTCTTTGCCTTCGAGTAATTTAATGAAACGCACACAATCACAAACAAACAAAAATACAAAACATACTTACCTATTAAAGGTTCCAGGATATCGAAACAAAAGCAATCGACAAAAAAATGGTGAAATATTCGCATAGTAGCTGATTGCATTGGTACTGTTATTTTGTTATTTTCAATGTGTTATTACGGCTATTATCGCTTTTACATGCAAGAGGGTTAAATTGATTAAATTATTTTTTCAATTTAATTATTATAAGATAAAAGCAAAAAATACCCCATTCTGAAGAGCAAATCAGGCATTTTTAATACTTTAAAACTAATTGCAATAATTACAGTTTATCACTAAAATAAACAGTTATTCATCTATATATCGCTCATTTACTACAATAGTCTCTTCAGTAGAGCTGTTTTAAATTTTCAACTTCCTGTTACTTAACATCAAAAAAAGAGTAAATATTTTGTTCCTGTGGTCTAAATTTTGAACACAATATAGATCACAATATTCCGCTTATTTTTGTACCTATACTTACATAGTTACATATGTTACTATTAAAGTAAATGAGCGATATTTCTTTTCAATAAAAGTCTATAAGTTAATAAAAAAAAAAAAATTATTTTATTTTAAAGCAAAAACTAAAATATTTTTTTTTTGTTTTTATTAACTTATAAACATTTATTGAAATGTAACATATGTATGTATGTGAATGTAGATTGAATGTATGCTGTTTACTTACTTTAGTAATTCACCGTATTAAATTTTTTGATTCTTCAAGGCATAGTGTATGCAATAAATACTGGTAAAGAATTTTTTAAATCGATCCAAATTATTTACGTTTTTTATATATAGGCGTGGTGGTGATAATACCGTCGATACCTCTGTCTGACTATGGGTAATGGAAATACTGTGGAGATACATAGATGCTATTGATATTCTGGGCATAAGAATTTATTGTGATATCTGATGGATCGTAACAAGCCTAGGTTTTTTGAAATGGTGCAAGAAGTACTTTACCCCATCTGACCTTCCTAATATTAACAAGACCTATATCCGTGGTATATAAAATATAGTTCTCACTCCCCAACCAGTCTTAAAAAATTATGAAAATTATTAGAAGTATAGCCTAAATTTATCTTTATAATATTCACTTTTAAGTTTATAATTCACTTTTAAGTTTTTATTATAAAAGGGTTACTCTCTTCCAGCCTTGCTGGGAATATACCTTTAAAATACATTGTTGTATACCTTTAAAATGTATTTTTAATAAGAAAAGCTTAAGTAATGCACACATTTTATATATGGAAAACGCTTAAACAAAAAGGAACAACTTATTTTTATATATGTATATAGCAAGAATACATACCATATATAAATAAAGGATCCGCCAAATAATTTTTTTTTTTTGAAAATGCTATAAAAAAAAAAACTACTGAATATTTTCTCAAATTTCTTTCTGTATTTGAAAGTAATCCTTCCGGTTAATAATGGAAAGTAATTTCATTCAAATGGCTGCCTCGGCCAGTAGCCTACATGATCGGTCCAAATTTTAAGCACATTATTGATTGTGTGCAGCTGTATTTCACCAATGACTTCACGAATATTGTCCTTTAAAGCGTCAATTGTCTTTGGCTTATTGGCGTAACACTTATCTTTGACGGAACCCCACAAATAATAGTCCAACGGTGTGAAATCGCAGCTCCGAGGTGGCCAAACGACATCAGCTGTGCGTCGCAAAACATCGAGTGTAGCTTCGGCTGTGTGGCACGTGACGCCGTCCTGTTGAAACCAAATGTTGCTAATATCCTCCTCTTCAATTTTTGTGAACAAAGTTTCGTTCAACATGGCCCGATAACGATCGCCATTGGCTGTAACGGCCACTCCTTGCTCATTTTCGAAAAAAAATGGCCCAATTATGCCTCTGGACCAAAATCCGCACCAAACAGTGACTCGTTTCGGGTGTATCGGCTTTTCAAGGTATGCGTGCGGGTTTTCTGTGCCCCAAATTCGACAATTTTGCTTGTTTACATAGCCGCCAAGATCAAAATGAGCTTCATCTGAAAAGATGATTTTTTTGGCAAAATCGGCATCTTCTGTAAGTCGATCGCAGGCCCACTTAGCGAAGCGTATACACAACCATATTCGTTCAGCGGAAGGATAAAACTAATTATCTGTCAAATCAGACATGAGCTAAGTGTTACCATTCACAAAATCAGCACTAGTTGAAAAAAAACGTTAGTTGGCGGACCCTTTAGCTTTTTTTTGCTTTGTGCAATACGCACTTATCCATTCTTCTATTTTTTTGGCTGATGTGGATAAAGAAGCTTTAATTGTTTCTCCACACATTCAAAATTCCCTATTTAATATGAGTGGGAGCTGTCAAGCCCACTTATCCAATCTTGCTCACTTTAAAACTGATGATCTCTATTGGCTGACAAGTCATTTAGTCCAAATTCAGAAACCTTTACTCTGGCCGTTCCCAAGATATATAAAAATCAATATTTATTTATTTATAATCAATGCACCAAATCTTATTCAAATACGTTCAACAGGAGCAGAGATAAAGGAATGACCGCCTACAGTGCTATCTGTTGAGAATATTTTGACTTCTTTTTTCCTAAGCATTCGTGTAGCAATTGCGAGCAAAATCGCGGAAGGAAGTAACTAATTTGGTCCGGTCGTTTTCAAGTTTTAAGCATCCGAACAAACTACTATCCATTTTTATACAAATAGATTTATTGCTTTCTTTTCTCCAATTCAAAAATATTAAACTAAATTTGCGTTCTGTACAAGCGTTTGAATGCAGATTATTAAAATCTAAAACTCAAATAAAACTCTGTGGTCCCTATTACAGTTCACAATGGAGACGGGTTGTAAGTCCAACGCTCCAACCAAGTTTTATATTTAATGGGAAATTCACAGGAATAACATAAGTTTTAAGATGGGAATTGTTTTGGCTAAAGGCCAAAATATACATAATATACTTCTGCTTAATTAAGGTACTGTCAAAAATCAACGAAAGGTATGTGAAATACTTAATCGACTTCTTTGTGGATATATTATACTTTTTGAACTTAAATGCAAGCTGTTCTTAGTTGCCTTTATATTTCCTAAATACAGTATTTTTTCACGTTGTTTTAATGTAT
This sequence comes from Wohlfahrtia magnifica, assembly GCA_023159175.1. Lineage (NCBI taxonomy): Eukaryota > Metazoa > Arthropoda > Insecta > Diptera > Sarcophagidae > Wohlfahrtia > Wohlfahrtia magnifica. Next base: position 1,163,372 of record JAKWBJ010000533.1, on the reverse strand, counting down.
ATTATTAATAAACATTTTACTACAAATGAGTTAATTTTAATATTTATTTTATTAAAACAAACTCAAATCATAAATAAAGAATAAAAATGAAAAAATAAAAAATACAACAGTTACTGGCAGCAACCGTTGCACAAGGTGTTTCTTTTATTTTGGTATTGCATACAACATACAAACAGCTATTAAAGTACGTGCAGTGAGATGATCGCTCAAAACGTAAACAAATGAAACTGAACAAAACTTGACGAAAAATTTGTTAAGTACATTATATTTACTTATACACATTTGATTGTGTGTATTTGCACAGTTGTTTAAGCTAGCCTACGCGCATTATGGTTAACCCTTAACAGATGCTACTTAAGCCTTAGTAGTTGGTTAGTTAGTTACGACGGGTAGCCAGACACCGGTCTAGCTCACTTGGGTACAATATTGATCCCACTGTGCTGCCCATATCTGTAATCCAAACGTACTAACATGTACGCGTTCAGGTCAGAACTGAACCAACCAGACGCATGCGCAAAAGAACAGATCCTACTGATATCCTAGTCGTGATATCAGGAAGATTTGGACACTGACAACCTTTACCATTGAACTGTGGACCTAATCTGTGCACCAGCCACCCAGTACCAGTAATGACAGCTACCAGGATTCGTAGCCTATGTCCTGGTATCCCTACAACAGACTCCGAGCGAACCCGTTCATACAAGATATTTTGCAAGATGGTAAATACCGACGTTCTATGAACCAGGGACTGTATGAACTGTACCGTGACATTGATATAATTAAGCTCATTAGGATACAACGCCTACGTTGGACGTTGGTTAGGTCATCTATTGAGAATCGTTGGAAATACTCCAGCGAAGAAATCATACGGAAACTACTGGTAATGGCTCGCTTTGAAGGAGATGACCTTAACTTAGATAGGAAAACCATCTTCAAGTTTGGTATCAGATATCAGAGAAAAAGCGCAGAAGATCGACGAGATTGCAAATCTATTTTAATGTCGGCTAATGAGTACAACGACTTGTAAATGGCCATCTATCATAAGTTAGTAAGTAAACAAATTGAATTCGTCCAGTTTCTTCAATTTATTATCCTTCATCACAAAATTTTCTTCAGTATAAGCCACTATTAAAGTGAAAGTGGCATCAGCTTTTTTTTTCCAAATAAAGTTACTCACTACGATTGTAGTTATAGATCCATTAAAGTTTTAATTTTTTTGTTGGAGTAATTTTTCACAAAAGCCATATTAGTATTATCTGTATATTAACAACTGTCAGTCATGTTCTTGTATTTTTTTATGCTGTATAATATAAATTATGCACAAAATCTAAGTAGGCTCTGAGGTCTGTAACTTGAAAAAGGCGAACAATCCATTAAAAATTATTTTTCTATTGCAGCATACTTTTCGCAAAGTCTTTCGATTGTTGAAGTTAAATTCTGTGAACGTTTTGTTCATTAATCTAGATTTACTAAATTCGGATTTTAAAAGCAGCATTTTATCCTAACTAAACAAGATCTTTTAGCAACCTCATAAATGTACCATCCTATATAAAATAGTGTGCAAAAATAGCTCTAATCTAAAATTAGATTGCTTGAAAAATATAAGCGTATTGCCCAAATGTACTTAAACGAAATATATATATTGTTATGTTTTAACCTTTTAAAAACGTTTGAGTTCGTTAAAATTGCGTTAAAATAAAAAAACACCACTTTATTTTTGTCAAAGTTTTATTTATTTTACTACACAATAACTTTTATACTGTTTGTTTTAATACACCACTTAATATTCGTTTATACAACACTTTTGTTTCCGCTTTAACACATCTTTATCTTACGACAGCCAAACGATAACTACACTAGCTCAGTCCCAAAAATAATCTTGGCAGGTGATCTAGATGTCGAGTCATGGACAGATAATCGGTACACCAGTACAACGGCGGTAGATGTTCATCCCAATCCTTCTGATCATCGCTCACTACTTTTCGCAAGTATTCCTCCAGGGTTCGATTAAATCGTTCTACCCTGCCATCAGACTGTGGGTGAAGCGACGTCGTTCGAGTCTTCTTAATACTGTATATCTTACACATTTCTTTGAATATAGCAGACTCGAAATTTCTAGCTCTATTGGAACTCCATAGCCGCATACCCAGTTGTTCAGAAAAACGTTTACAATTGTGTTCGCCTCTTGATTGAGAATGGCATACACTTCTGGCCATTTGCTGAAATAATCCACCACGACGAGAACATAACGACTTCCGGCTTTACTGGCAGGAAACGAGCTCGCTACGTTCATCGCTATCCGTTCGAAGGGTGCGCCCGATTTGTATTGTTGCAGCTGACCTCGGCTTTTTTTACTGGACCCTGAGTTGCAATACACTTGGTACAGTTTGCTATCCAATCCGGCACTGCTTGCTGACACCCATCCCAATAAAAAAGTTGTTTTAATTTCTCCAGAATCTTTGTCACACAAAGGTGTTCTCCGCTGGCTTCATTATGGAACTCATTTAAGATATCTTTCATTTTGGAGGAAGGCACTACTATTAGGTTGGATAAAGTTTAGCCATCTGCACTTTCCCAATGGCGATATAAGTATCCATTAATTAACTTCAAACTGTCCCATTGTGCCCAATACGCTTTTGTAAGAGAATCTTCTGCTGATACTTCATTGCCGGTGGGCCGTCTGTCCTTTTCATTTGCTGATATAATCTTTGCCAATATTGGGTCACTCCTTTGCGCTTCTGACCAGTTTTCGTGCGTCTATTTGCATTAGCCGGATATAAATGATGGAATCCTTCCGATCAGCTTTCATAATATGTTTATATTCCAAATTACAAGACCGACGTGAGAGCGCATCAGCATTTCCATGTTTTATGCCACTTCGGTGTTCAATGCTAAAGTCATAGGCTGGAGGCGATCAAACCAACGTGCCAGCTGTCCTTCAGGGTTCTTAAATTGCATCAGCCATCTCATTGCGGAATGCTCAGTCCCTAGCAGAAAATGTTACCCATATAGGTACTTATGGTAATGTTTTATGCATTCCAGCACTGCCAGTAGCTCACGTCGATTCACACAATAATTCTGATCAGTGTTTGACGGCGTGCGGTTATAGTAGCCTACGATTTTTTCCGTCCTATCGACCACCTGTGAAAGTACACCACCAATACCATGACCACTGGCATCACTGTTAAGGATGAATTTTTCACCTCGGTCTGGATACACCAAAACCGGTGCAGTACACAATAGGTCTTTTAGTGTCAGGAACGCCTTTTCTTGTGACTCACCCCAATGATATGCCTTAGATTTCTTGGTGAGCACATGTAAGCTGGGCACGAAGCTTCTGTAATGTGTGCAGAATCAGAAAAAGCTACGTAATTCATAAAGATTCTGTGGGCAAGGCCAGTGCTTTACTGTTCGTATTTTGCCTTCATCCTTTGAAATGCTATCTGCTGTAAATAGATATCCCAAATATTTTACCTGTTCTTTGAACAATGCACATTTCTTCATGCTTAATTTCAGTCCAGCCATTGATATTCGTTGCAGAACTCTGTCAGGTTATTGAGGTGTTCGTCGAAAAATCTCTCCATCACTATTATGTCATCTAGGTCAACCTGACAAGTCTTTCAATGAAATCCTTTTAGTACGAAGTCCATAACCCGGTCCAATGTAGCCGGCGCATTGTAGAGCCCAAATGGCATAACTTTAAAATGCTTTGTTACACTTTGTACAGTTTTATTTATTTTACTACACAATAACTTTTATACTATTTGTCTTAATACAACACTTAATATTCGTTTATACAACACTTATTTTTGCTTTAACACGTCTTTATCTTACGACAGCCAAACGATAACTAAACTAAGTAGGCAAGGCAGTCTCCTTATATACCTAATTGCCTAATTAAAAATTCCGAAAATGCCTCAAGTGATCTCACATCCTATTCTCGTTAATTTTAAACATGTAAGACTGTCTTACCAAGGGATGATTTAATTGGCAGTGCTGCCATATACTCAAACAAGTATGGCATTGACATAGTGTCACAAAATATACCAATATTCTAAAATTTAGGTGTTCTATTCTCATAACAATATAATTTATTTTGTGGATGTTTCGAAAACTTCAAACACAGATTCATGTTGTACTCGTTAGCATCTATCAGAAAATTAATATCACTTCCCCGAAACGGTCCAAGAAACGGTCCAGTGGCAGTGAAATAAATGTTATTGATCAGAAATTTTTATTTTCAGGACATTCATTTTTACCAAACGAGCGTGATTATGGAATGGTAGATATGGCAATCCTCAGATCAAGTTTGTAATATCTGTGGCTTGATGCTAAAATTAATATATTTACTTTTGAGAAAATTGTAATTAAAGTTTTTATTTTATATATGAGTTCATAGTAATATTGTTCAACAAAACCCTTATAAATCAGTTCTGAGTTGAATTAGACATTGGCTGTTTTAACCCAAGAACCTTCTTCTCCTCTTATGAGTATTAATATTTCTTCAGTAAGTATTGTGTTTTTTTTAGTTATAAAGCTCGTGTTAATCGATACAACTAATAGATATGAATCTTTCAATTCTATATTGGTATATTTGTAATGAATATACATTTGTTTGGAGAACGAAAATGAGTTTTAAGAAAGATTTAAATGATGATTTTAAGCAAATAAAAGCAAGAATTGCGGTTTTTGCATCTATTAAAAGCATGTAATGACAAACTCAATGTCCACGAAATGTGATAAGAGCTTAGGGAGAGCACACAGAAGAAGCGTGCAACAGATGCTAATAAAAAGTGAATATATATGTTCTTATATTTTTACTTATAATTTAGTTTATTTTTTTAATACGAATTTATTTATTTATTCTTAAATTAAAAAGGTAAATATCTAAATTAATTTCTATTCAAAAAAAAATTAAAACGCTACTTTTAACATTTCAGTTGATAGTTTGTGCATAGGCACGGTAAAAAACGGTTGTAAATGTATGTTAGTCGTTTCGACTAATGGTAAGTGTTTTCGTATTAAAAGGTTACTTTTCTAGGGTTAACAAAATAAAAGAAAGTAAGAGAAAGAACCCAATGCAACGATTAAATCAACAAAACAGCAAAATATTGACATTGGCCCTTTTAGCACCAACACACAGATATTCTCTCCAGGATTACTATAAAGTAATTTAAAATTTTCGAAAATATAATAAATTTTTATTCCATGAAATGAAATTCGATAAATTTGTTTCAACTCAACCTCTGGCGAGAGCGGCTTTAAAAAGAAGAAAAAATACCAATGGAGCGCCAATTGGTTAAATATAGCTACAAGGGAGATCGAGATGCTAAATTCAAAATTCGATTTATAACAACAGCGAGGAAGACCAAGTAATTGCGGAAATATGAAGTTACCTGTTATGCATGAAAAAAAAGCCTAATAACTCCGTGAATTGCCAATCCAATTTGGCAGTAATTATTATTATTTTTTTTTTTAATACCTACGCATACTGAAAAAAATCCGATTTTTCCTCATACTTTAAAAAGTTAGCCACTAAAATGTAAGAAAAGCAATAGCTATAAAATATTAAGGATAATTCTAATTAAGTCCAGGTACAATAAAAGAGGTTATCTTTAAATTAATGTAAGTCTTTTGTGTTGGATTTTGTGAAATGTCTATAATTGCAGTCGAAATTAGTGCAGTCTCTAAGACTGAACATTTATACAAACAAATTTGGAGAATTACAAGGCTTCAGTAAAGACGGTTATTTGAAATATCTTTCAATACACACATGGAATGACATCCATTTTATACTGAGTACCAAGTCCACAAAACTTCTCAGCAGTATATTTCGGCTTACACCTCCACGGAATATATCAATATTCAGAGCTTGCTAACCGGTTGAGATAAACACGAAATAGCAAATTTGGCTAGATTGGGCAAATCTTACGTCGGGAATGTGCTAACATTTGCAAAACAAAGCTTAACGTATAATCCTCATGGTTCTGGAGGACGAAAAAGACCCAAAAACTCATGGCACAATTCCACCTTGGAAGAAATCATCAATTTGCCAAATTACATAGCCAGAAAGACTGGTAATTTAATGAAATTTAAGGATATTGCAGATAGGCGCTCCAAGTAGATAATTCTTATTGAGCGCCTATGTTAGCATGAGATAGCTTAAGCTTTCATAGCTGTTGTTAGATTTTAAAAATTTTTTAATAATTACTCCATCTATTCTCCTTTCCACACTCTATCTTTCTAGTACTAGTACATTGTATTGCATGAGTAGTACCTAAGTACTGGCCTTATTTCAAAAACAGATGTAGTCGAAAGCGCCTATCAGGAAAGTAGTATCACTTTCTAGGTATTTCAACTTCGTTCTTTTTTTTTTTGTCGACCATGTAAAATATCTTGTGTTTGTATTAAAAACGCTGATAAAAAATTTAAAAAAAAAAAATAAATAAATGAATAATAAATTATTAGTTTTGAAAATGAGGCAAGTCGATTTAGTTTTAAAAAACTCTTTCTTTTTTAACCAGCACCGTAAACACTATTGGATCATAAAGATACATTTTTTAGGGCCACAAAATATTAAAAATATATCTATTAATACTTACCAATATTTTAAAATCTTTAAATATCTCAAAACAAAAAAACAAAAACTGGACTGGATGTAAACAAATCGATGATTTAAGATTTAAAGAGGAGTTGTTTATAATGTTTCCATAAAATCAAATTATTTTTGACGAAATATGGTTTTTGATTTTTGGTAAATTCTAACTTATATTCATATATACACATGTATGTAAGTATATGTAGCGTACCAGAATAACCCTGCACGCGTTCCTGGACAATACATTAATATACGTTTACGTATTCGTATTAAAAATATTGTTACGTTTTAACCTTTTTAAAAACTTTGAATTCTTTTGAATTGCGTAAAATAAAATAAGCACCACGTTGTTGTTTTTTACAGTATTTATTTTTTCACCTTATCATTATACAATTTATCTTAATACAGTAACTTATTTATCTTGCACCTTATATTCGTTTATACAACATTTTTATTTACGCCTAAGCACGACTTTACTTTATGAATGCAAATCGATAACTATCCTGAAGTAGGCGGCTTGGAAAGTTCCGGAAATGTCTCAAACGCTCTCACATCTTCTATTTTATGTCCCTTAATTTTAAACATGTAAGATTGTGTTGCCCAAATATGGTCGAATTGGCAATGCCGTCAAATACAATAAACAGTACGGCATTACCAGGGTAACACATTATCAACCTTGACACAAACCAATAGACAAAAATTGCAAAATACAGTCCCTAATGTGGTGATTTTCTTTTTAGGCATTTTTATTTTCGTATGTGTATTGCAGTGCAGTCGATGGCTTCCCAACACGTGAGAATGCAATATACAGTTGACCGTGTGAAAATGCAGGAACTTCTAAATTTATGCACGGATTTAAAACATCTTCGCCTTTAAATTTCCCATTTCAAATTCTTGCTTTAATTATATAATTAATTAATTTGTTGCAAGTCATGTCATCTATATATGTACATAAATGAAAAGACCAAATTTAGAAATTTCCATTTTAATCGTTCTCAAGATATAGAAAAATCAAAATTGTCTTTGTACGAGAGGTAGCATGCCCACTTGCCTAATTCCGCCAAATTTTTTACTTATAATTTGTATTGACTACGAACCTATTTGGACGAAATTTAGAGTATCTTACTGTTACCGTTTACAAGATATTGACAAATAAATAATCCTATGGGCGTGGCACCACCCGTTTAAATAGTGAAAATAGACCTTTACAACCCTTATAATCGGTTGAGTGGTTCTCGAGTTATTAAATCACGAACATAGGATAACTTATTTTTATATACTAGCTAAAACCCGGCGTGCTTCCCTACCCCTGTCTTAATTATTATCTGGACACATACAAAATTCAATATTTAGTATGAATAGAAGGTGCCACGTCTACTTATTAAATTTCGCCCAGTTACTGACTGATGATGTGCATTGTTCACGACCTTGTTTGAACCAAATTTAGAATCTTCTACTTTTACCGTTCTCAAGATATACCATACAAAAATCAATATTTACTTTATATAGGAGAACTATATCCACTTTTTGACCACAATTCCATCCACATATATGGTACCTCCCATACAATAATAAAAATCTATCTATTTGAACTAAATAGATAGTCAATACAAGTCATCAGTCAAAAAGGGGGCAGAATCGAATAAATGGGCATGATATCTCGCATACAAATTAAATATTGATTTTTGTCTATCTTAAGAATGGTTAAAGCTTAAATTTCAGAATTTGGTCTAAATGACTGAATTAAGTGAATTTGCGAAATTGGCGGAGTGGGCATGATATGATGCCTCCCATCCAAAGGATATATTAATTTTTCTATATCTATAAAAGTTTCTAAATTTAGTTCAAACATTCAAAACGGGGAAAAGGAGTAAAAATTGGTAATTAAGATAACTGTTAAGATAAAAATTGAGATAAGGGTAGCGAAACACGCCGGGTTGCAGCTAGTACCATTATAAATTTTAATCGTCTGAGTTTTTCGAGAAATCATATTTCGGGATACATTATTTAATAAATTTAATAAATTCTTTCTCTTGTAGAACCTTAGAGCAAGTCTTCTTTTTTATATGCATACATACATACATAAGTATGATTACATGTGTATGTTTGTACTATTTTACTATCCATTCAACAGTATATTGACGATATTACATATTCAAAATCGAGTTTCTCGTTGAATATTATTGTAATTCACTTGAATATTTTATCACCTCTCAGGAGTTATTCCGTTATAATTTTAGTTTTCTTTGTTCTTGTTTTTTTTTTTTTTTTTTTGTAAACCACCCTATCCACAAATGGAGAAGTTTTGAAAATGCTATGGTTGGGTAGGCAATTTGCAACACTTGCACAACCACACCCTGAGCTTTGCCACTCTGTTGAAGTCGATTATAAAAGGTAGCAAGCAGTACGAGTTTATCAGTAGAATAATAATCGTTGAAATAAGTTTTTATTACAGTTTTGCTTTTACGTTTCATTCCTTTTCATTTTGTATGTCGTAACACAAAGTTCTGCTATAATACTTGCGAAGTGAACAAAAACCTTTTGTTAAGGATTTCATAGAAAATGGGGAGAAATTATGTCGATTTGAAATTATATTATCCTGCATATTACACGAGTATATCAACAGCTATAGCATTGCCGTTTTAATCGATTTTTCGTTCATGTCGCTTGCTTAAAAACATGAAGGCTATTTCAATAATATAATATTTATAACATAAAACTTTTATATCCTTATACCTACACATACATACATATATATGTATATGTATATATTTATATTCGAACAACTTAAACACCTTTTGTTTGACAGAAAACTTAATAAAAAAAAAATTAAAACATGATGTGTATGAATATTTTGTTTTGTAGCACAGAATAGAAGAATATGATGATTTTTAAAATACTTAGAACTAATTTTGTACGAATGTATGTACATATGTATACGAGTCTTACCGCATTTTAAACAACGACAAATTTTTTAATAACTTTAATCCTCACAGATTTTGTAGTGTTTTTTTTATAGTGTTTTTTAGTTCGTAATGGCCATTAACTTTCCTGACTAGTTTCTTTTTTTGAGACACATTTGCATTTTTCGGTCTTATAGATCGAATTTAAACTTTTAGTTCAGGGGAGTAAGATTTTTAAAATATTCGAAATTGTGAAGGTACCATATTTAACAGACTTAACAAAAGTAACTATAGAAATAAAAAAACATCAATTTTTCCAGATCAGAACATCAGTTTATATTTTATCACATTTCTAAATTTTTGACCTTAGACTAAAGAAACAAAAATAAAATGTTAGTTTTCTATTTAAATATATGTATGTATCTTAAAAGTAAACAAAATCTAAGATGAATTCAAAGAAAAAGAGAACAATAAAAAACCGTTATTTTGTAAACCTTAAAATATATGCTTCATTTCGAGGTAAACCTTTATCAATTTCAATAGTTGTTAGAGCTTTCGTAGCATTCAGCACAAACCATTACTGCGTGCTCCGAACTAAAGTACTTTGAACATATCTTACAGCTGTAACGAGTTTTCTGATTTTTTTAATTCCACAATACACGCAGCGACCAGTAACTTACTTACCTGTTAAAAATGTTACACTTAAGTATAAGTTAATCTTACAGACAAATTAATCAACCATCACTGATACGCCACTTTAGTTCAAACACACTTGTCGCGCAAAACGATGTGTAATGTGTAATCGCGAAGATACTGAAATAATAAGGGAGTTCCCCTTTTTATTTTAATGTTATGAACAGTAAAGTGATGCGTCAGTCTTACAGACTACGAAAATAATCAGGAAGGTTAAATTTGAATAAAGAAAATATGTGTTAAATATCATCGAAATTTTTTATAATATTGAAGGCCTATTGACGGCAGTATGTATGGAATATAACATTGCGCAAATGTCATCCGCGGTTTCGCTGGATGGCTCAAATATTCAATTTTCTATAATTTTGGCTCATACATAAATCAAGCTGAATTAAATCGATGCCATAGGCTATATTGTCTTTGCGGCAGTTGTGATTAGTGACTTATTCGCACAGATGTGTAACTTAGGAAAACACCACAAGAAAAAGTCTTCTCTAATGGGTAAATTCGCATGATTTCGGTGGCAAAGTAATGAGAAGAATGTCCAATGTGGCATAAACTCTGGGGCACGTAGAGCCGGATTGTTAAAACTACATAATTGGAAGTCAGTACAAGTACTAATAGGTTCAGACAATCTGTTTGTTAGGATTTGCATCTCACTTAACGAAAAGAAAGAGCATCAAAGAGCTTCCTGCATCCACCTCAGCTAATGCTCTTACTAATGCCATAATATGCTTCAACCCTATACATATATATTGACATGGATCTCTTTGTTAAATAATTTAATATTTTGAGAAAGATTGTAAATTCTGTTCACAAGAATTTTTTACTCCCATTATTTAATTAAACAAGCTTAAAAATTATTTCTAATGATATTTGTAAAACGTTTTATAAAAAACAGTTATAATCACCTTAAACAACTCCAAAGTTGAAACGAAAAACGATCTTAACCTAGAATGTAGACAAATCAAGATTTGATGACATTCGTAGCTTATGAAAGCAAACATTTGAAAACCAATATGATACAGGTAAATTTTCAAGGTAGACGTATTCTTGCTTTGAATTTAAAGAAATTTGGGTGAAACATTAAACATAAATGCTTGGCATTTAACCCTAACCGTACTCAAAACATTTACACACGTAGGCTACTGGCAGGTGTTTGCAGCGTATATTGTAGTTGCCAAATTTCATCATCATGATAGCTGCTTCTATTTTTAGACCAGTTGTATGAAATCGCGCTATTCTCTAACGTTATTAGCTGGGACAGATAGCAGATATCTAAAATAAAATTTAATAATTTATTATTATTAGTTTTCGTTCACAGTTCTTCATCGGTAATAGTACGGATGGGATATAAATGTGTATTTTCGTTTTCAGTCTATATTTTTTCAATTTTTCGAATCCAGATCTTATCTAACTGCGTAAATGCTCCTATCGATCTTATAATTTTATTTTCTACGTCTTTTTCGTGATTTTAAAATACTTGCAAAAAAAAAAATTTTGTGTTGTAAGCACACATGTCTTTTTAAATTAAACTCTTAGGCTCATTGAACCAGTTTCTTTGTTTATTTTTCTGTTCTATTTTATTCTCTATCAACATATGTATGTATCAAAATAACATGTTGTTCAAGTACAACCCCGATTTTTTTTAATTTACCAAATTTTTTTATATAGATAGCTAAACGGCAGAACGGATTTTCTTGAAATTGTTACAGTATCTCTCTGTATGTCTGGAAGGAACTTTAGGCTATATAAATTTGAAAAATTCAAACTGGGCAGTGCCACGCCCTCTACCTTCAAAATGGTAACAGAAAAAGTCTCTAAATTTGGCCCCAATACCTTCATAGTCAATACAAATCATCAGTCAAAAACTTGCAGGAATTGGAGAAGAAGGCGTGATATCTCCAATACAAAGCAAATTTTGATTTTTGTATATCTTGAGAACGGTAATAGAAAAAGTTTCTAGATTCAATCAAAGTCGTGAACAATCCATATAAAAACACTGGGTGAATTAGATAAGTGGGTGTGCGCCTTCCATTCATACTAAATATTGAATTTTGCTTATGTGGAGAACGTTATCTATCCACATTCGCTAAAAGTGGATATTCCGGAGAGCATACTGGATAAAAACTATCTATATATATATATATATATATGATACAGTAAAAAATTTGTGTTTGTTTGAAGAATGTATACAGCTAAACGACAGAAATTCGAGATTTTTTCTAGAAAGAACTGTAGGTTACCCCAAATGTTTAGATTTGGACCAGAAGGGAACAATAGGTAGCAAATAGGTAAACAAATTTAACTAAAATAACGTTTAAGATAATAATTAAAGGGCGGTAGCAAAGCATGCCGGGTTTTAGATAGTAGTAAAGAGAGTTCTTCTCAATTTTATTGTAATAATCGAACATCTAATTACTTTTTATATCTTCGTTGGATTTATTATATTTGGATTTACACTAAACAATATTAACTGAGTATATTATTTACTCTATCCAACTTCTCCACAAGTTGGTAAAAGTTCAACAAATGTTTTGTCTTGACATAAATCACACCACTGATTAAACGGATATTAAAATGGGGAGAAATATTGTGGGATAAACTAAAAATGAATATAAATAAGATGTGTCAAGTGGATATTAATGAAAAGGAGAAACGATGAAAATTATGAATAATGAAGATATGAATAAAAATGTAAAATATTAAATATAATGAGAGACCAAACAAAAATAACTTGCATTGCTACATAATGTTAGAATAAATATGTTAAATAAATTTGGAAATATTTTGTGCCAAACAATACGTATCGCACTAGTACCTCTAAAGTGAGTCAACTTAAGATTTTTAGATTTTCAGTAGAGGCAAAACATTTCTGTTTAATATGAAATTATATCACAAAAAGAGGTAAAAATTGTTTTTTTTTGGCTAAAGATTAGGGAAAAAGATATAAGAATTTTGCAGTGGGTCGATAGATCACTGAATATCGTTTTCTCACAAATTGCGAAAATTGACAAATTTTGAGTTGACTCAGTTTAAAGGTACAAGTGCGATATATTTTGATTTTTATATAATTACATATAACATGTCTTCCAATAAGGACTTCCATACTTTGGTGGTTGATAGCGCGTATATTGTTGAAGCGACGTCTGTCGGATTGGATGTCTTATATTCAATTTGTTTTGCCAAATCACAATCGGCAGATATACATATATGTACATCTATCAACACAAAAATCATCTTCAGAGATGAAACACATTTCTAGATGAAAATTTTCGAATTTTGAATGATACCAATGAATCCTAAAAAGTCCTTGCTTGATTGACATATTTAGCTTGCGGCGTCGTCTATATATATTGATGACAATTATAAAAATAACAACGCTACGTGCCACATGGGTTATACCACATTGGACATTTTGCACAAATGATTTAAGGCCATGTTCATATCACGTGAAGGTGAAGTGAACTATCAACCGAAATCGTACGATTTGACTCCGTTAAACTTTTTATTGTTCCGTAAGTGGCAGATCTATGCAAATAAGCCACAGTTCATAGTCATTGAAAATTGGACATTTTGGATGCGTGCCACCCGACGAAGCTTTGGCGGACATTTACACGAATGGCCGCTATTTTATGTCCGTTAATTTTGAACATGTAAGATTGTGTTATTCAAAGATAGTCGAATTGGCAATGCCGTCAAACATACAAATCAGTACGGCATTACCAGGGTAACACATTAACAACCTTCACACAAACCAATAGACAAAAATTCCACAATACAGTCCCAAAAGCACTGATGTGTGGTGTATTTTATTTTTAAATAATTTTAAATTCTTAACAATATTTATATTTTTTTAACAAACGACATAAACTTACTTCATTGACAGCTTATAAGCAATTAAATTAATTTATTTATCTTTTGTTTGAATTTTGCTGACGTTCGCATGAATACGCGTAAGCCAGTGGTGTCAGAATTTTTTTAAATCCTTTCTTGATAAATCAACGATTTGGTGATTTAAAATCTTCAATATCTGCAACTTCTCTATAAAATCTTCAAAAAACTTGTTTATTGTTTTTTCATTTAATTAAAAAAAAAAAAAAAAATTTTATTTTAAATTTATTTTCTAAATAAAATTTTGTATGGAATTAAAAAACAACTCACATATAAATTTCGAAAATTTGCCGCTTATTTTGGCAAATTCCCATTTGATGACCCCTGCATTAGATGTTGTAGCATTTAACATTAAAGATTAATACTAAACAATTTTATTTTTTAATTATTTTTGCAATGCAACCTGTAAATGTTAGATAACATTTTCATAAAATTTGCTATATATAACTTTTATATCACCGAGACTTGGGGCATAAGCAAAATCATATGAAAAACACAGCTTTTGAAAAAACGAAAGACCCTAATTAATACCCATAAACAAATAAAAATATTATTGTTTTGCATAAAATATTTGTCTAAATAAGAAGCAAAGCAGTTTTCATAAATTGATTTTCATACATACATATGTATCAGCGTTGCCGCTTTGGTCCAATCGAACCAAATTTGATAGTTTTTCGTTTCTTGAAAACGCTTTGGTAGTTTGGTTGGCTTGTTGCAATTTTTTTCAATTTTTGGTAGTTTTTCCTCTTGTAGAAATTGTTTTCGTCATGGTAAATTTTCTCTTAAAAACACGGTACATAATTTAAAAAATATAACTTTGAATTAAATTAACAACAACTTTCTATAATAATAATAACTACTGTTAGAGAATGATGTGTGCAACTTTTTCACAACGAATTATAGCAAATAGAGGTGATGTTATGGTAGTGACTATAGAAAGTCGCACCAGATTACCGTAAATAGAGAGTAAAAAAAATTTTTTTTATCTGATGTAACATCCTTTCGCTAAGAGCATTTCTGTTTTATTTGTTTTAAATACATTTCTAGCAGCCTTACATTGAATTCTAAGTGTTGTATTCAGAAACTTGCGAATATTTTGATTGCATTCATGACATAAAATATTAAATTCAAAGGAAAAATACAATGTTTTATGATCATTTTGCATTTTTGAATGATGTGATAGTGTTTTTTAATACAGCTGTACAGAATAATGGGAGCAGAATATATTTAAATCGATTGACGCAGGATAGGATTTGATTTTAGGCCCATGGTTTCTTCTGAAAAATTTCTTAGAATTTTGCGTAGATTTTATTTTGGCTATACGACTTTACAGTTTTTTTTCGTTCATAAAATTTTACCACCCTAATATACTTATAAACATACTTCTGTTATTTTAAATTTTTTTGTTTGTTTTTATGTTTGTTGTTACTTTATGTATATTTTTATGTTTATTATTAAAAACTAGAATATGTTATTATTATTACTACATATGTATAACTAAACAAAAATTTCAATTTTATTTAAAAAATGTATTTTTATATTTTTGGTTGGCTGTGAACGGTTTTGGTAGAATTTTGGAAAATTTTTTGTAGGAAGTCAATTTCTTGTGTGGCAACGCTGATATTTATGTATATAAAATGATAAAAAAATAAAAAGTATTTTTTACTTCATATATGTACACATGTATTTTCATTAAACAAATTTGCTGCTGAACATAAAAATTCATTTGTGCTTATATTCTCCTTAACATTGTTTGGCACTCATATTACATTAATAGCAAGGAGACCAATACAAACTTTTAACCCTAGAATACTAATGTACGTAAATTTGACGCATAGTTTTTTTTTTAATATTGTTTTTAGTTATACAAGCATGAAACGACAAAACGACAACAGTTTTAATCATAAGCCTGCTTTGAATCCATGTTTACTAAAACACTATACGTAAAATTTACGTAGCATTAGGCTTAACGTTAAAAATAGTATATGTGAATTATACGGGGCAGAAGTCTTAAGTATATTTAAGTATAGGTTTGAATATTTTTATACCTTGAAATAGTAGAAAAGAAAGCCTATTGTTCAATACGAAGTCTAAATTATGACAATGTAGTCATTGATATCGATGAAAGCTTCGTTGATAGCAATTGGTGCCACACTTCAATCGATGAAAATGAAATTGAATAAGGATTAGCAGAAGCCTGTGGTATAGCAGCAAGTACTTCAAAAGAACAAAAAAGAAGAACAAGCTGAAAAATATAACCACAATAGAAATGGCAAATGGCATAGTCTTAGGCGAGAGTGGATACATTTAGAAAAATTTTCCATTAGCAAATAAAAGTACTTAATGCAGTGGAAGAAGAGTTATATACATATGTTCTACCAGGTGAGAAAACAATTAGGCAAATTCTTGTTTCCATATAAAAACTTGTCACGGTCACAGCGAGAGAAGCTTGGAGCCGAAAGATATATTTTTAGTTGTTATTATTAACTAATAGAAAAAGTAAATGAAAATAAAAAATTTTATATTAAAACGGCATCTAAAAAAGCATTTTACTTGAATACATCATACAACGTAAAATTTGCATAGCCTTAGAATGACCCTAATAAAAAAAACGTTAGTATTCTAGAGTGAAAAACATATGAACGAAATTCTATGATTGAACGACATTTTAATATAAAAATTTCCAAAAACAAGCGTATAACTTTTGTATTTAAGTACAATCTAACAATGAATACAATGATACAAGTGAATGCGACATTTTTAGGTTTTTTTTATTACGTGAATGTCTACAATATGGCGTAAGGATTAAAAAATTACAAAAAAAATCAAAGTGAAACAAGTTTAAAAAAATCTTAATTTGCATGCCAAAAATCTTCAAATCGCTTTTTTAGAAGCGCAAAATCTTCAAAATGAAGATAGATTTTCACTGATGCTGAAGATGTTTGGCTCTTCGTACCAGCTTTGCCGACCACTGATTTTCGCGATGTTATATTGCATGTTTCTAATGTCATTGAAATATCTTTTAAATGAAAATACATTTTCGATAATATTTTATAAATACTTTAAGCTTTAATTTGTGGAAAGTAATAACTGAATTGAAAAAATCTTATGAAAGTGGATTCTCGATGCCATTTTTTTTACAACTTTACTGCGGTTGCATGCTTGCAAAAGAGAGAATAAAATATCATCAAGACAACCCTTTTTTTCCCCCTTTAAATGTCAGTGAGCTGACATTACGAGTATTTATACTACTCAATCCACATGTCTGGTGACGGTTACAGGCAGTAAGTAGAACGACTATTTGCAAGTTTCTGCACTCATTTTTTTGTATAGTGTGTGAAGTGGTTTTTTGCAAGTATGAGAATTGTTGATATTACGACTAAACCACATTGAAGGAATAACAAACAAGCCACCAGAAATATTTACTTACTGACTTCACGTACAAAATAATTATGAGCAGCAGTTGCTTAACAGCAGGACTTCAATTTTTTTTCATGTCTATTTCCTCGTCTTTATTATTACAAAATTTCTCCTTTTGAATATCCTTTATAAAACCGTATATACAATTGTATACAAATAATTATGTACAGTTTTACAATAAGACGTCTGCAATGTGTGTATGTTTAAAAACCTGTGTATGTGGGATTATACGGATACGTAGACGTAAAAAACAAAAAAGTTGTAGTTCAGTGTAAAATAATATCCTATTGTAAAAATTTCTCTATACTCGTGTATACATACTAGGTTTTAAGAAGGTGTCATAAAAAAATATAGAAAAATGAAAAGGAATTCAAATTAATTTTTTCACCACCAACAAACCGACTAAACATAGTTATTCAGATAGTTTATAATAAAATTTTAAATAAGATATACATACATACATACAAACATACTCGTACATATTTAATATAAGACTATTTTATTACTCAATGTGGTTATTGTCATTAACCAGTTTGACTTTCTATAGGTATCGGTTTCACCTAAAGATTTAGATCATACCAGTCATCACACCACTGACACTCATTTTCACACGAAAGTCATTTCAAAGGATGACTCTGAATATATATTTTTAAATCATTTGTGTACATCCTGTTTATACGAAGGATATAAGTTTTTTTTCAATAGATGTTTGTCCGTCCGCCTACTAATGCTGTATTCATATTCATGTGTTTGTGCTATACGATATGGGTTTAGAAGGATTAAATCAATAAAAGTAATGGATTGAATCAGATATACAAGAGTCAAGTACAAAATAGACGAATATTTCTCAATTAAATGTCAAAAATGTAAATTATAATCACCCTACTACATTTTAAGTGTTTAAGGTATACATACGTACGAGTATACGTATTTGTTTTGTTATTCAACGACCTTTTTAAGCCAATTCCTTAGAGTTAAATAAAGAAAATTTGTTTTGGCTTATATGATTATGTAATTTTTATGAAGGACGAAATTAATTAATTTTATTAAAATTATTTAATTATTTAAGTTAACAAAAACCCTAGTTATTGCTTTGTACTAATTGAATTAATTATTTTAATTTTTAAATGTTAAGGTCATTATTTAACTTGTTGTAAACTATGGACTTACTTTATATATACCTTTAATATGAAAAACAATAAGAGGGATAGAAAAATATATTTTTGAAATTATACCCATAATATCGTTTATTGTGAAGTTTTCAAAAACTCAAAGCGAAGAGATATTAATTCGCAATTTATTTGCCAATAAAGTATGACGTAACAGGTCACTCAATAAGACCTCAGGATATGCGAGAAAAAAAATTGACAAATCTCGATTTAATTATTCAACATAGGCGCCTTCGAGGGCGATACGACGAGTACAGCGATTTTCTATCTTTTCGATACCACTTTTGTAGCAAGATTTCCTTTTCTCGTTAAAATAGGCCTCAGTTTTAGCTATTACTTCATCATTGGACGAAAATTTCTTTCCAGCAAACATTCTCTTGAGATTTGAAAAAAGGAAAAAGTCGCTGGGGGCGACTGGGGGTTAGCAATTCGAATCCAATTCATTCAATTTTGCCATCGTTTTCATCGATTTGTGACATGATTTGTTAGCTCACGCGGCAACCACTTTGAACAGAGCTTTCGCATATCCAAATGTTCGTGTTAAATGTCAGCTAGCTCGTGCACCTTCAATTCGCGAACGTTCATAACCGATTTGTGAATTTTTTTTTATGTTTTTTGGATCATTTGTACTGGTACGACCACGTTTAAATTCATCAAAACACTTCTCTGCCATTTGTCTCGATGGAGCAGAGTTTGGATAATGTTTATCAAGCCATTATTTGGCTTCCACTGTATTTTTTTCCATCAAAATGCACTGCTTTATCAAAATTCTAAAAGCAGTTTTTTCAATTTTTTTAATAACAAAAGTTGCTCCAAGTATGTATGTATGTATATATGTAAGTATGTTTCGTTAAATGTGTGACACTTGGTACTGTACTGCTGAAACCGCTATAGTTATTTATTTAATTTTTTTTGAAAGAAATAAATAAATTTATAGATGATACGTCGATAACGTACACAATTGGCTATTTCTGCTTCATTATGAAAAAAGTATGCACCCATGATGCCGTTGACTGAAAATTTACACCAAATAGTTAATTTTCGTCGATGCAGTGATATCTCATTTAACAGCTTCTGGAGTATTTTTATTATGAATAATACAAAATAACCAAAAATTAACTTTCATCCTTAAGCATGGCAACAATATAGATCTCCCCGGCATAAGACCAATTAAAAGCAGCGTAAAAAAGCTTTAAAATTGAATCAAGAAAACTGATTTTTTAAACATTTCTCTTAAAATCTGGATATGACCGCAGACTCCGAGTATTGTGTGTAACGCGCAGCCAGAAATCTCAAAAGACCTGTTATAAGCAGTCCTCCGTTGCGTAGGTCGAATGGAGGCTGTGCGAGAGATCACTATGAAAAAGACAGGTTTTCACCTCGAATATTGAAGACGACGTCAAAGAATTACTACCCTTTGTACCACGGCTTAGTACAGCCTAATCGTCATATGAGAAGGATGACGGTCAATGATGTGGATGCTTGTAGACTATGTTCACAGGCATTAAAGACGACGAAACACATATTGTGTAAATGTAAAGTTTTTGAAAGATTTAGATGGAGATTAGGAAGATCGAACGGTTATTATTCGACCGGTTTTAACGATTTTTTTAAATGTTTATTTTTCGAATACCGTATAAACCGGTTATTTTGACATGAATAACCATATTTTTTATTGCAAATATGCTCGTCGTTTACGTAATTTTCTAAATTTAATATATAACGTCTTATTTTTATATTGTATATGACAACCTAGAACGTCTCAAAAATAACGTGAAGACCATGGTGGATCAAAAGAGATATGCACACTGGAGCAACAATAACTTTTTATAATTTTATGTATATACATATATATTAATTTTTTATATACGGAGAATGATGATTAACTAGACTCATTGAAAGGGACCTACAAACGCTAGCTTCGAACGGCAGATATTATAGTTGGTAAATTTTTTTAAGCTTAGATACTCATAACCAGTCTCTAGCAATGTTGTGAGGTGATACCGCTGTTGAAAATAGTCAGATGGTTGGGCTTGTTATTGAGCCAAGACTTCTTGGTTGTAGGCGGGTGTCTTACCAAACATACCACAGCGGCATACACTATTAAATACGTGGTGCATGCATTTATGTTTCTACACATGTCATGGAATGGATAAGTATAGATATATTGAGTGTCCTTAAATACCAAGCTAAAAGGCTCTTCGACACCGGGAATTATTAACCACTTTAAATATGTTTATGAGATTGACGTTATTGTGCAGCAAGGAAAACTTGATTCTATACCAAGTAGTATCTAGGCGCTAGCAAGTAAAACTCTTACAAAATACGCTGTAAAAAACTAATCACTGAATAAAATATTAGTTGCGTTGTCGATGAAGAAATGTCCGTTAAGGCACTAAAAAAGCCGAACGTTTTTCTATGCCAGCTAGAAACTAGAACATAGGACGAAAATTTATCAATTTTATTTGCTAATGCAACAAGAATTGAGAAGAATTTTATTTTAGTAACAGAACCGGTTAACCGGTTATTTGATACATTTATAACCAAAAACCGGTTTTTAAAAAATTGCAATTTTTCGAATTATTCGGAAACCAGTTTTTGAAAAAAGTCGAAGAATCAATCTTCCCCCTAGTGGAGATGTTTGGGGATATAGTGTCTCATTAGGAAACATATCCACCATCAGTATTTTGGAACTATTGGTGTTCATTAGTAAGGCAACAGATCTGCTAAACAATTTGTAGACCGGAAGGGGCACAATGCACCCTAAGCGGGGTAGTGTCTTGCAAAAGTGCCTGGTCAGAATGAAACATGATCGAAATCGACATTTTACAGACGTATTTAAAAAAGCTAGAGTTCTACCCGAACGCACTAGCCAATGTAATCTCGAATAATGCTGGTCACATTAAATTGAGAAGATACACCGCAGACCTCATACGAAGAATAGTGAGAACAATGAAATGTGACATTGTTTCCGACTTTTTTATATAGTAGCCCACCACCTTTTTATTCTTGAGTTTACTGCCGTCGGCTTAATAGAAAGTTTCCATTCGATGCTGTATAAATATTGCGCTGTTCCTGGAAGTCATTTTTTGAAAGTGTATTCCACAGTTGGCGACAACCGACTTCTCAGGTAAACGGTCATACATACCTCATCTTTAGGGGTGTATAGTATAGAGGCTACCACATACTTTACTTGTACATCTATTAGGTACACACATATAATAGATTTAAAAAAAAAAATTGCGTAACTGTTCAGTATATGATAAATTCTATTCATAATCGTTTTCAGTTGTTAGGTAAGTCGAAAAAAATTTTTTTGTTGGTACTCAAAAGAAAACTAAATAATACTCGAAATCAATTATGCATGACATTGTTTTTAAAACGTACACACGCATGTATCCTCATTCATATCCGAGTACATGCATACATATTTAGGCGGTTGAAGCCGTACAAAAGAGGAAAAAAAAATTTATTTGAAAAGAAGTTAAGAGGCGTAAAGGGCGGAAAACCCCGAAATAACTTAAATAAATTCAATTAAATTGACTGCGTTGTAATCATTCGCATTTGCCTCCAAATTTACTGTTTAAAAGAGAAATATCATGTCTAAAGGCAATATTTAAGTGTAAACGTAAATTTATTTTACTATGTATTGTTTTTGTTAAAAGTCGGTCGATATGCCCTCTCAGTATTTCCTTGTTGTTACTGTGACAGACTGTCTGTCATACTGTAATATTGTGTGCCGGTGTGCAAAATTCAGTTAATATGGGCTTATTGAGAAAACAAATGAATTTTTTTGATTTTCTCTTAGAATTTCATTTCATTACTTATAACGTTTGCAAAATTTTCTCTTATATTATGCGCTAAAAGAAGTTGAGATATTGTGGTTGTTTGACATGCGCTGTGAGGCGAATTTTAATTCTGAGTGTTGCTTACATTTACTTATCCACTCACTTATCTGCTGCTTTTGCCTCCTCCTGCTTTTCTATTCATAAAAGAATACTCTGTATTCATAGACTTTGTTGATTTTCAACAATAATTTCATTGTCCTTTTTATTTGAATGAGTTTGTATTCGTAAGTGTGTTTGTGTGTGTGTGTGAGTATGTAATTGTATCCTGCTTATCCTGTTTAATTTTTTTTCACATTGTTGATTATTATTGCTTTTACTTTTATTGTTATTGTATTTTTTTATAGTACGTGTTCTTCTTTTGAGTTTTAGTTTTTTTTTGTGAATGCCCCTATAGTTATTGAGAAAAAAAATTGTTTCTTACCCTTATGGCCTATTTAATCCGATTTATTGGAATTATTCAATATTGTTTTGTTTGTTTTTAAGTGTTACTAAACAAATTTATTTGTCATTTTGTTTAACGCTTTTGTTAAATCTTATGAATAAAAATAATAAATTTATTTATGTTTTTAGGTTATTCTAACTGAATTTCATTTAAATTAGACCCTGATTAAGGGCGACCTCCCATAAATTATTTAAATTTAACTACTTTTGTGTTAAAGTTTATATATAAGCTGGGGTTAAAAAATGAAAATAAATGAAAATCGATTTTCATTAAGGTCTTAAAGTACAGGTCAAAGTTTTATTAAATTTAAAACCATTCAATTCCAAAGTCACTAATACATAGTTTATTTATTTATTTATTTATTTATTTTTAAAGTGGATGGATTTTGTTTTTCACAAAAATAGTTGTGTATTTACAGCCTTTTAGCAAATTATTAGAAAGTCAGTTATTTTACCTTTATCTGGCTTGGAGTCTAAGTACAGATGTAGTTTAAAGTGAAAATTTTAATGCTGGAAATTATTATTTATGTCCAAGTGTTTTTATTATAAAATTATTAAATGGGTCTTGATAGTTAAGGGGTGTACTTGATTTCTACAAAATTTTTAAGGGTAAGGAAGGTCGAATATAAGATTTAAAATAGTGTTATGTTAATTGCTTTTGTAAAATAATATTAAAACAGAAGTATTGCAAGTATTTTTAAGCGAATTTATGCATGCGTCGAGGGTACGGTTCGTCACCAAGAAAAAAATCTGAAATTACAACTCTTCTGTAGCATACAAATCACTCTCAAAGGAAGATAGCAAAACTTGCAAGGTTTTCTAAATCTGCTGTTAATAAAATTAAAATGAAATTAGATGAAAAACAGCCCGCCCATTAGTTCAACTAGGAAAGGTAATACTAAAAGAAACCGTATTACTACACGACGTACAGAAAGTGACATCTGCCAACAGAATTGACAAAAAAAAAACTGCAGAAATATCAAGACAGTTGGTCCAAGAATAGCATACCAGTTTCTAAGAGAACTGTGCAGAGAAGATTGGCAGATGAAGATTTAACAGGTCATTGCCCAGTAAAAAATTATCGGTTGACACACGCAATAAAGAGAGAGAGAGAGCACCACCAGATGACTGCTGAATTTGCATAAATTTTGCTACTTTCTATCAAATAAATTATTTCTACAAATATATATTTTACATATATTATATATTTTTTATATATATTATATTTTTTTAAGGTTTGTTTTTCAAATGAGTCTACCTTTGAAATTCGAACCTATAAAAGTGGCTTTTTCAGGCGATCAAGTGAAAACTACCACCCTAATCGCGTTGTGGCAATGGTAAAAAAGCCAGTGAATAAAAGAGTGAACTTTTTCGGCTACTTCTCCATATTGTCGCAAGAGAGCGCTAAACTCAACTAATTTATAATAAAAAATACTATGTAAAGTGATTCAGAAGAATAGCTGTAAAAACTGCATTTGTTAAAGACATTTTTAGAAGTTTGCTTCTTTAATTACTTTAGAATATTATAACCAAAACAGAAAAATAAGTTTTAAGTTTCTTTTATTGTTTGTATTTTTTTCTCCTTTTCAAAACGCACTTATCTCGGTAAAATGCTTGAATTTACCTAACTTGGAAGGAGTATTAAAAAAAATACATAAAAATAGACATTTTTTATTTCGGGTTTTAAAACTATATAATATGTGCTGTCAAATAAAAAAATTAGAACCAACTTTGTCCTACAACTTTATAAATTTTGAAAAGTCACAAATTTATAACTTAGAGAATTTTTCAAAAATTTTACTAATTTTATATAGCTTGAGCAAATAAGTATACATATAATTACCCAGAACTAATTAAAATCATTATTCAAATTCAAAATTTGCATCGTAACATTCAAATTTATGCCAGATTGCAATACATTTTTAATTTTTCTAAATCCAAAAAATTGCATGCGTAAAAAACTTGTTGTTTGGAATTTAATTTCGCTTATGTCTACATTTAGCCCTAGTTACCGTCAGCACAAAATTTCATTTATCTACGACGACTCATTCTATTTTTGTCCATTCGTTCTGTGAGATCGACACAGTGTGGGACGGCTTTATGTGGTTGAGGAAACCATGAAACAAAATTAGTATGGACTAGTTTTACAATCTCGCCTGTTTGCACGAGGATATAAATCTATTTGGGAATAGCTCCCAAATGGTGAAGAGTATGTTGTTATGCATGATTCTGCACCATGTCATAAAGCTAGAAGCACCATAAACTGTGCCTAATTATATTATTTTTTTAAGGACAAAATACAATCAAGGAAAAAAGTCTACATACACCCCACGATTTAAGGGCTTTAGAGAGTTTGCGAAAAAAATTAAAAAAATGTTTATATAAATATTTAAGGCATTAATATATATGTTTATTTATAAAATAAAAAGGTAATTCTTTTACATAATAAAAACAACAATAACAAAATATTAAAAATTTATATGAAAAAAGTCTACATACAACTTAAAAAAAATAATTATTATTTAACAATTTTATATATAAGAAAATTATATTTATTTTTAATATTTTGTTGATCCCAATTGGGCATCAATAACCACTTAAAGACAACGTGGGGACCATTAGGACCATTATTTTACTGGAGAAACCATTGATTTCCCAGTTCCAAGCTATCAACAGATGCCTTCAGATTTTGTGCCAATATGTTCTTATACTGATAGCGGTCCACATTACCTTCGACAAAGACCAAACAACCCATGGCGTTCCAAACCATAACGTTACCTCCACCATGTTTAGGTAATGTATTCTTTAGATCAAGTGCGGTTTCGTTTTCTCTAAACTTTGGACTTTGCGCGTTTTTGATATTTCTGTTGCCACATTATTGCTTATTGGGCGGTCACACGATTGTCGTACCAATAATTGATGCATTGCAACAATCGTGTGATCCCAGCTTTAGCAATTTTAGCTATGATTTATTTTCCTTTTGGAGATTTACTACCTTACTTTAAACTGAAGTAAATACGGGTCTATTTTCGATTTTCGATTTTAAAGGATAAAAAATTATAAAATATCATCTTTTATTATCACTGTGTCCACTCCAACAATTGTAATGCTTGTAAACTTCAATAAATCAACAAAGTTATCTATTATTTCGCTTTTTTTGTTTTCAAATTTCTATTTGATATTAGTAGTCGCACTTTGTATGTAGACGTTTTTCATGCTAACTATTATGTTTTTCCCTTATAACTTCTGAGTTATATTTTTTCATATATTTTTTTTTTTCAGATAGTCTTACACATAAATACCTTAAACATTGGTATAACAGCCTTTTCAATTTTCGTCACTAAACCCCTAAAACTTCAAGATCGTAGGGTGTATGTAGACTTTCCTTTTTCTTGACTGCACATTATTATATTAATAAATATACATATTACTTAAAACTCTGTTTTATTAATAAATTTGAGACTAACGTATCAAAAATAATCTTTTATTATTGTCCCTAATGGATTGACAGACTATATGTAAATACTATATATTAAAATATAGAATAAAATTTTTGCAATAAAGTAATATACAATTAAAGGTTAGAAAAAATAAAATGGAGCTTTTAAAAAATCGATTACACTAGAGAAGATAATAGTTTCTTGTTTATTTCAAGCTCCAAGGTGACACATTTATTGTTTTAAGTAATGTATTCAGCTTCTAAAGCCGATTTTACGCAGGTAATCACAAAAAAATTTTTTTAATAATACATTTGTTTAAAGAATAATTATATAAATATGTACTTATATTCCACCATTTCCACTAAAAATATTTTAGTTTCGAGATATTGAGAATGTCATTAAAACCGTAAACTCTTAAAATGCCTGGTATGTATGTATGTATTGGCAAAATAACTATCCACCACTTTATATATATACTATCCACTGAAAATTAAAAAATTAAAAAAAATTACTAAAATTTATGAAATTTTGTACAACAACTTTAATGCTTGGTCCAGGCATTAAAGCTTTGACCAAATTTACATGAAATCGGAACAAGGACACAACAGGTTCAAAAATGTCCTGTTTTAAAAATTATCAAAATTTTACAAAGACTTAAATGTTCATAATGTAGATTTGTAAATTTGTAATATTACTAATATGTCAATAAAATTTTGTTTTCGTATAGGAGTAAGGACTACCCATACTTATTAATTACATAAATGGCTTAATCTCCACATAAATTAAGTTTGTTTATTATATAAATTTAAATAATTGCATTAAATTGAAAAAAATAATAATATTAAAATTTTTAAGATGTTTAAAGCATCAGTATAATTGAAAATGTAGATTATTTTAGGAAGTAGCTCAAGAACACATCTAACTCACTTTCACTAATATTATCACCTTCGGTTCCTTACAGTAATTTATTACTAGACATTACTTCTGTACAGTCTTCTGTTTAATTTATAATTTTTAAGAGCTGTTTTTGACTGTAAATCGTAATCTCTAGATCTAACTGCAGAATCAAATAAACTATTCATTTGATTCAATTCTACTTATTTTTCTCGTATGTTTCAACCTGGCATTTCTTATAATTTTGTGACTTAAGTCTATGGCCCCCTCGGATAACACCCGAATGGGATTAGTAGAATGCTTAATATAATAAAAATAATTTTTGAATTTATTCTGTACAAATATTTCACTTCATATTGAAAAAAGCAAGATTTACGAGTTTTGGGATGTTTGATATTAAAAGTTTGTAGGTTCATTATTATTATAAATCAATAGTTTCCAAGTGTTGTATTTTGTTCAAATGTACTATTTTTTCGCATATTTTAACAGAAAATACAATAACTTTGTTATGAATTGGCCAAATGTTTTACAGGAAAAAAAATTAAGAATTGAAAATAACTCCCAGCACAAACTTCTTCACTAAATATTTCAGTATCTAGTCAATCACCCAACTCAGCTTCAAATCTACTTCTCGTACACAAGTGTTTCTTCCAATTATTGTTGAATTTTAAAAATGTAAAACTATTTTCTACCCCTCAGAATACAACAATACCCTTTGCGAACGATCTTCTATATATTATTTAATTTTATTCATCACAGTACTTGTTATATTGTGTTTTATTTCTGCACAGAATCTGGGTTGTTGACGCTAAAAAATCTTCACTAAAAAAATTATGGCAAGTAGGGCAGCTGAATTTTATATATGTCATAATACATAGAAAATTATAAAAGTAATTTTTATAAATATTTTTTTACATAACTCACTTTGAAAGTTTTTCTCTGTTGAAAAATGTTATCTTTGTATTACAATTGCATTTTAGCTAACTCTACTATACATATGATCAATATTTGTAAACAGTACCAGCGTTACAATTTTAATTAGATATCAGATTTGCATTTTCAATCATTTTTTTAGGGAACGTTAAAAAAAAAATTCAAATTTTACTATCATAACCAAATGTAAAAATTTCATGCTATTCTTTAAGTTTACTACTCCAAAACTACTCAACAGTTTTCATTAAAATTGTGAATATAGTCTATTTGAAGTGTTTCTGTTTAAATATTAAAAAGATATTAAAATCCTTACATAAGTTTTAACCATCTTTGGCTAAGCTTAAAACACTGTGCGTCACGGTTACAAGTTACATAGTAAATTCGATCAGTCAGATATGTCGAAAGAGTTTGACATTCGCAGCTGTTGAACCATCGGTATGTAATTCTCATCCATATTAAATCATGTCAAAAATTTTGAAGTCAGTTGTAATTGGCGGTCGGATGTACCAAATTACTGAAGTTAATTATTTTACCCATTAGTTTGTTGTTTTATGTCATTTAAACTATTTTGTTTTAATTTTTTCTTCAATTGCAACTTCTCTGCACGTAATTTTCTATTAGGAGGTAAATGTGGTGCTAAAAAATAAATCATATTTTCGATAGCGTATTATAACCAGGATTCCGTAAAGGATTCCAATAAAATACAAATAAATTTATATGTATATGATTGCGCACATACATACATATATACAGTGTCGTGCAAAACAAAAGCAACAAACCTAATAAAAACTTATAATGTAAATAAATTACCGAAAAACTTTGCTTTCCTAATTAAATACATTCAGAAATAAACGACATTATTAGTTTTTATAGGGTTTGTTGCTTTTGTTTTGTACGACACCATAAGTTCTGCATATTGTACTTAAAGTGGTTGAACTTGTTGTTTGTCCTCCACTGAATTACTTCAAACCATTCCATTGAAAACTAATATAAAAGTATTTTTTTAATTATTATCCAATAAAAAAATATTATGTTGACATGCAATCAAATAATTTTATTTTATTATAGTAATTGATACTTACATGAAAGAAGATCTGACATACTATAATTTAGACATTTTGTTAAAAAATAAATCTCCCAATGTGTAGTAAAGATAATCAATTTTTTTTTTGTATTTATTAAAATTATATCAGTAATTAGCAAGTAATTATATTGAGTTTTTCAATAAACAGCTATTTAGATACATACATACAAATGACTATATTCATGCAGTAAAAAACTTTATTTAAAGTTTTAGTAACCACTCTTTCTATAACTTCCTATTATTAGGTAATTATTTTATTATAATATCTGCGTCGATATTGAAGAACGGCCTAACTCGAAAATTGAGGTTTAGAGATATTCCCAATTTTGAGTAATTTTTTCCTGCTTTTGTTTGTCCAAAAGCTCTAACTTAAGATATTGATAACAAACTTATGAAACAACAAATGCAAAAGTTAAAAAAAAAATTGGTAAACGATGAAAATTTTCACCTTTTCTACTTTAACGTTTTTCCGTGTACTTTGATGATGTTTTGACAAATTCAATATCGTTACAAAAAACTTAAGCTCAAAATCAATCCTCTAATGAGCATATTGGCTTTTCACAAAGCATTTATTACTTTGTTTGAATTTCATAAATCAAGTTGAGTTTTCCACTGAAGTCCCATTCATATAATAGTGTAGTGGTGTAGATCCTTGCTAATTGATGGCGTTGATCTTTACTTTACCATTGTAATTTGTTTCCAGTAGATGGCGTTTTTCCTGATCATTTGTCTGATGTTTGTCAACATCGCCAGAGGTAATTCGTTAAAACGCTAAGGTACTGTGCAAGTTCGATTTCAGTCCTGAAGAATGACCCAACAAGGTTTTAATTGGTAGTAGAATTTCCGAGAAAATTATACCAGCTTTGAGGTAGCAGTAAGTAGGATACCTGACTCAAAAACCGACTATTCAACAAGCTTACATGTAATAGTAGAACAATCTGTATGGCGTTCGTCCCAATATATACCAGTGCTTTGTCTATATTGAGACAAGTTGACAAGCTGATTCATAATGAGATCTGGAGCTCATTGGGGAGCGAACAAGTGGCCGTAACCTTGATGTATTTCTGAAAAGGGAACGGCCAGCACATATTTGGAAAAGGTAAATTGAAGATTAAATAAGAGCAATCGACAAGTCTTGGCAAGAAGTAAAGACGATTGCAAAATTTTTTGAGGCCCATGCTTCTTAAAGGCTATTTGGGAAAATAAACATATAATCAACACCTTGTGGAGTATTTATTGACTATAATTTTTCCAAAAACAATATGTAGAATGAATTTAACGTTCTATTTAAATGTTAGTCACCTTCGCTTTCTCTGTGTATGTGTGTGGTCTGAAATTAGATTGTTTGTGTTTTAGAATTCACAAAAATAAGTATTTCCTTCTTAGACACGCGGCCCTCTAAAAAGTTTTTACACGTGCCGATCTGTTAAAGTCGTTTGAAAACTTAAAGTATTAAGAAAACTGAATAGAAATGTTTATAATAAATATTTAATCAATTAACTCAAGAAAGTGTTGCTCCGAAACATAAAATTGTTAAATAGGTATTAAAAGGGTATGATACAAATTTTTCGTATTTTTTCAAGTTTTTATTTACCAAATGCATACATATGTGTACATATAAAAAAATGTCAAATTACGAAAATATATAGGGTGGGCAAATTAAAAGTTTAAATTTGAACCAGCGGTTATTTCGAATCTGGCAATACTTATGTCATTCTCTTCTGTCACAAAATTCAGTATATTATCTCCACTGAACGTTTTTGTTTTATTGCATTTTTAAATTTTAACTTTTAAATAGGCCACCATATACAACACAACAGTATTATTTATAAGAAATAACATAACATACATAAGTATGCATCTAAAACGAAATGCGCCATAATTGTTATATTGTCGAAATAAAATTTTCTTCCTTCAACTAATAGTTATGTATTTTCAATGCAAATAAGTTTTGCTTTTCTATAAAGTATTATCAAAGAATATAAATACAATATACCATATGTATTGGGTAAAATTCACTTTTATTTTGGGTAAAATTTTTTAGCAACTTCTTTGTTATTGTAATTCGTTGTAATTTTGTTATTATAGTGTGTTGCCTTAAAAGCAACTAAATTTGTGGATAGAATTAGTTACTTTTTAAATAATACTAATAAATTCAAATAAAGACTTGTGATCAACTTTAAAATACTTTATTTATTTATGGTTTATATGACCTTCTTTTGTTTTAATAATAGCCTGAATACGTTTGGCGCGGACTCCCCTATATTTTTGCAGGAGTCACCGTTAATGTTTTGCCAAAGTCCTCGAGATTTCGGCAGTCTTCTTCAGCATTTGTTATTGCACGCATAGCTTCAAAGCATACATGTTTAATTGGGTTTAAATCCGGGGATTGCGTTGGTCAGTCGAGTATTTCGAATTCGTAATTCTGAGGCAAAGTTTTAGCAAGATCAGACGTATGTTTCGGAACGTTATCTTGCTATAAGGTGGCTGTTGTTCCAAATATCTAAACTTTCGTAGAGAGCTTGGTGAAAAAAATGAACTGTGGCGTTTATTCGTCCAGAAGCTTTGACGCATTTGCCTGTCATATCCATCCCCATACACCACCACATCACATCCATAATTTGTGGAGTAATAACTTCCTGACCCCCAGTCGTTAAATCTTCTAAGAAAGTAGAAAAAATATTTATCTCTGAAATAAACTAAAATTATTCGTTTTGCTTACGTTTTGATGCTCTAATGTAAGAATTACCATGTTGTAAATGAAAGAATTCTAAGTTAAACTAAAACTGAAAGTATCAAAAGACCAAATGCAATAAATTTTCGAATTTGAAATCATTACCAAGCGTTGGCACTTAGCCAAGAACGTGATATTTAAGTGCGTGGTAGTGGGAAGACAAAAAATTTTATATAAAGAGTAGCAATTTTGATAACAACTTGGTATTGCAACTTTTATTTTGGTTTTTGGCTTTTAACAATTACTGCTTCTACAACACTGTATAAAACCGACGATAGACGAGAAAACATGCTTGACCAACATTGTGTTTGTGTGCGTTAAAAGATAAAAAATTTTCTCATACAACGTACGCATGTGACAATTTTTTTTATTTTTCACTCATACATACAAAATGTTGGTCAAATATTATTGCTCGTTTATCAGGAGTTAAAAGGGTTTTGATCAAGCATTTAAGCTGAAATTAAAATGTCAATAGGCGAACAAACAAGTAAAAGATAATAATATAAATAATAATATGGGCGTTGTCACGCCCACACAAAGTAAATATTTATTTGTCTATATCTTCAAAACGGTAACAGTAGGTCTCTAAATAGCTGTATAATCAATACGAAACATCGGTCTAAGAGTGGGCGGATGCGGATAAATGAACGAGGTACCCCTATACGGAGGAATTTTTGTATATTTTGAGAAAGGTTTAAACTAAAGTTTCTGAGTTTAGCCTGAATGCCTTCATAAAAAAAATGCTTTCGCTTATTGACCCGCCACCGTATTACCCGACTGGGAAACGTTAAATTTGATGAATAATTTTTTTAAGTTGTAATATATGTACTCGTACATATATTTAAAAATTCTTCTAAATTTTATAACTTGAGAAATGCAAAATTTTGAATACAGTCGAAAATATTTGTAGTAAACTCGAAGTGAAGTTCGATATGATATAGTTATAGACGTAATTTTAATGAAAATTCTTTAAAGGGTGCAGTAAATTACGTTCGCTTTAACAAAATTTCACTATCATGGTATCCGGTTGTAATTGACCAATTAACAGTCGGATTTTTTTGAAAAAATGCGTTATTCGACTACATTTATTAACACAAATGAATAATAAAAATAAAAAAATTTAATTAAAAATAAAATTAAAATTTACTCAATAAGTAGTTTTATTATGCTATATTGGAACAAAACTTCAGGATCATAAGTACTCTTCGAGTAAAACTGTTGGGTGATTAAAAATATTTTAAGTAATATTATGAGAGAGCCAGAAATACAGTGTCGATTTTATTATTCCATCACTTTTTATTGAAACTTGTTTCTAAGCTACTGCTTAATTGAACCAGACAAAAAATATTAAATTTAAACTTTAAATGGATAAGCTTATTAAATTAATAAATGAGTAATTTAGCTGATAATTGGTTGGTTTCATTTCAATTATCCTAAAATCGATAAAAGTCGAACGAATGGAAGGAAACTTATACCAAAGTCTCTTATCCCATTAGATGTTACTTGAGTACAGCTATGTTTTAAAGTGCAGACTGTAAAGTATTGCCTCTTGCTATTTTTTGGCGAATGTATTTATTGGCAAATGACAATATCCAATGTTTCATTTCAAGTTTTGCCGACATATCGCACTGATATTAT
Source organism: Wohlfahrtia magnifica (assembly GCA_023159175.1). Classification (NCBI taxonomy): domain Eukaryota; kingdom Metazoa; phylum Arthropoda; class Insecta; order Diptera; family Sarcophagidae; genus Wohlfahrtia; species Wohlfahrtia magnifica. The sequence goes on along the minus strand of JAKWBJ010000533.1, from coordinate 1,129,683 downwards.
CTGCTCCAATCTGTTTCAGGGGCTGAAACTTTGCCTCAAGATAAATTTGGACAATATTTTGCCAAAATAGAGAGGCAGCTACGACATATAATTTCAAACATTTTAACAAATAGGCGGTCAGTATCTCATTTGAGTACACCTCTATAATTAACAAAAAAAAAAAAAATTATTTCTTGTTATATTACATACTTACATATATATTATTTACTAAATGAAGACAAAGGTGAAACATACTGTTACCACAGCGAGATAAAGTAAATAAAAATAACACGGCAACAACAATAATTAAGCAGCAAAGAAAAAAAGTAACAGACAATAAACAAGTAACAACAAATACTAAGAGCTAAAAGAGGTAGATGTTTACATACGCATGGCTACAAAATAACTAAAAAGAAATTAAAAGAAATATCGAGAGTTTCGAGAGCTTTCGATGTGTTGCTTACTCAGCCATATAAAAAGCACATCGATACGAACAGCACTCAATTTATGTGTCGTAAACTCAACGAGTGCAGTTTAAGTAAAGTTAACTCAGCGAACGAGTCTTATTGGTTTGAAGTCAGCGTAATTGTAATTGTTGTTGTTTACAAGCTTGTAAACAGACAGAGTAATTAAGAATAGAAAATTGTTATTGCTTGTAAAAAGGTTACAAGCAGTGGTGCACAAAATTGTGTTGAATAAAGAATTTTAAATTAAAACCAAACACAAAATTTATTTTATTTTAACTACAATCTTCGAACTCATAAATACACGTTTTTAAAAAGGTAAAAACGTAAAAATAATTTAAATTTTTCCTCTAACGGGTTAAGACTTTTAATGCACGGTGTTAATTGTGAGTCACTCCTTATTTCTTTGTTGCAGCGTATGACAAATTTAACCATGGAGAGGTACACAATTGAGCAGCCCCTTAAGATTATTGTAGGCTTTTATGAAAATTGACCTTTAAGTCAAAATGCATTTCGTGCACTTCGTGAAGTTTTTGTTAGTATAATGAACCTCAGAGGATTCGTAAAAAAGCAAAATTGCCGCAGTGAGTGATTGTTGAAAAGCCAATGTATCCACAAAGAGTGACTATTTGGTACGGTTTATGGGCTGGCGGCATCATCTGGCTGTACTTCTTCGAAAATGAGGTCGGCCAAGCAGTTACCGTAAATAGTCTTCGCTTCAGAAATTGAGAATATGGACCTGGCGATATATAGTTCCAAGAGGATGGTGCCACGAACCCATGGCTGTTTTGCGCGAGAAATGAAATTTTCGTGTTATTTCATGTCGTGGCGACGTTAATTGACTGCCACGATCATATCATTTGACACCGTTGGACTACTTTCTTGGGGGATTTAAAGGAACAAGCCAATAAGCCAAGAAAAATTCAAAAGCTAAAGGATAAGATAATTCAGCACATTAAGGACATTGAAAATATTAAGATAATTCTCCGAAAACTTTGTTTTATTTACAATTAACATCATGCGTGTTAGTTGGACCATCCTATTCTATATAAGTATAAGTAAAAATAAGCAGTAATAAAGTATAGAAATAATTTAAAGAAATCAGAGTAAGCAGGATTTCCTTATCTTAGAAATTTACTTCTCCTTTTTTTTCCTTTACAAAATCTTTCTCTTTTCTTTAGTTTGTATTTAATGGCTTTTTATATTTTGCTACTTTTATTTTGTCCATTTGCTGCTATACTTCGATGCGGACAAAGTGGTGTAATCTTCTTCCGTTAGGGCAAAATCCTGCATTTCGTCCTTTTGATTTTATGAGCCTGTGAATATAAAGTTGACTTGAAAAGTAAACTAATTAAATGACCACCTGCGTCTATAACTTAATTGGAAATTAATTGAGTTGTTATGGCCCATACCGCAAAGCAAACACAAGCTTATGGCACGTAAATGTCTACATACTTCTTCACTCACACTTCTACTACAAATCTGAGGAATATGTTTGTATGTAATTAAATCATCCTAATACTTAATTAATGTCAATAATTTTAATTTTTTAAAGTTTTCTCCTGTGACTGTCGACTGACTTAAACCAACTGTGCTGTTAGATGATCTCATATCTGAGAACATGAAGTGAAAATAAAAGAAAAATTAAATTTTCAATAAAGCATTGTTCACGTAATATCCGGTGTCATAAAGGCATTATATTACAATATATCTAATGCAAACTTCTATTGAACAAATTGATAATTATTCATTGATATGTTTTTAGAAAAAAAAAAACACACGTAAGCACAAATTAATGTCATTATTTTATAAATCACTTTTTCCAAGCGCCAAGCAAAACTTTTGTTATTTTAAAAATCACCACGTCATTGCGTTGCACCAACGCTTTAGTTTAATTCGTAAACTTTACAATATCAATTAAATTAGAGCGATTATGAAGAAAATAGACTATTTAAATGTTTTACAAGTCTATGTGTTAAAATTCGTAGTCATGAGCCTTTACCCCAAAAAATAAGTCGTCTTTCAGCGAGATGCTGATACGAGGCAGAACGCTAAAGTTGTTAATGAATGGCTGATGTAAATTTTAGGTAAATTAATGGTCACCATAAATTTTTGGGCAATAGTAAAAAACGCATGAAAAAATATAATTGGGCTCCGAGGAACATGTTGGAGCTATGGCAACGAATAAGTATAATACTGTTACGTTTTTACATTTTTAAAAACGTATATTTATGAGTTCGTAGATTGTAATTAAAATAAAATAAATTTTGTGTTTAGTTTTATTTAAAAATTCTTTATTTAACAGAATTATGTGCACCACTGCTTGTAATCTTTACACAGGTAACAACTTAATTACTTTGTCTGTTTACAACTTTGCAAACAACAACAATTACTCGACAGATCTTTCTTCCTAAAGATCTTCCAACCGGATCGTGGTTATAGCTTAGGTTCGATCACAACTTTTTCAACCAGAGGTTATCCACTCTTAACTGCCTTTACTGAGTTAACTCCAACTAAAATGGTCTTTACTTCAAGATTCACTTCACGAGTTTACTCCTTATAAACTCTATTCACACCAATAACACATCCGCTGAGTTAACTTTACTTAAACTGCCCTCGGTGAGTTTACGACACATCAACTGACTGCCTGTTAGCATCGAAGTGCTTTTGATATGGCTGAGTAAACAACACATCGAAAGCTCTCGAACCTCTCGATATTTCAGGTAGATTCCATTTCTGTCTTTTAATTTCTTTTTAGTTTTTTTTGTAGCCATGCGTATGTAAACATCTACCTCTTTCAGCTCTTAGTATTTGTTGTTGCTGTGTTATTTATTTTTATTTACTTTATTTCTGCTAATATTTGTTATTGTAGATCTGGTTATTTGTAAACAGCACGTATAGTTGTTCCTGCAGCTTTTGTTTATTTATTTTAGCGATGTAGTAAATGCTGTGGTGCTCAACCTTATTTTCGTAACAATACGAATGGGATTTCTCTTACGTTTTTGGTTGATATTGTAGAGATTATATCCAAATTCTTTAAAAACGCCACATAAATTAAGAAGCTCTAGGAAGATGGTTAAAAATATAAGTTTCTCTCTATTTAAGCGAAAAGTGCATACGGATTCTTTTATATGATTGGCTTTCTCGCATTCCATTAGTGGAATATCATACTTTTTGTTAATGTTAACAGTGACTTAACAGTGAATAAATGTGTGAAGGTTGTTTTATTTGAATGAGTACTTAAATTTTTATAGGAACTTTTCCTATAAATCGTGATTTTTTTTTTATTTGGCAATTCGGCTGATGTTAGCACGTGTTGTTTAGAGAGGGTGTTTGTAAATCACGACCTTACAGAAAGCTTAACTGTTAAACGAACTGTAATACTACGCTCACTTTTTGACAATTATGTTTAGTAAACTCTGACAACTTATCATGAAATGATTGCCGCTTAAACAACGCTATCAAATTATATAAATTTACTTTGAAATTTAGTCATTAATTAGCTCAACTTATAAATTAAAAAATTGTGTTTAGCAATTGGGCTCGTTTCAAAATTGTCATATATCGAGTTTAACCTAGTAACCACAACAGATCCTACAGTCTCCATAGGAAAAAATTAAAAAAGGCTCGCATTTGTGAGGTTAACAGAGGCGGGCATTTATCTGATATTGTATTCCATACATAATTGTCGACATTAAAGAAAACATTTATCATTATGAGATCCATTCTCTTTCATATAATCAAAATTATAAGCAAACAAAGTAGTATACCTTCCCGGTGGACACCCTCTATATGTAATGTACAATCATGCGAAAAAATATTGACACGAATTAGTTAAAAACCAAGCTCTGTTTTATATTCAAACATTTATCAAAAAGATCTTATAAATTATCTGCTTGAATTCCGAAGACGTAAAGAACGGTTATTTGACAAACAAACTTTGTACCGCTTCTCAGTTGTAGTACATCTTTCTCTTAAGCTTTTAAGGAAAACGCAATGTGTCCCTATTATTTTTAACACGACTATGCAATGTATATACTCGTAGAACTATGCTTTTTATTTTTTTTAAGATGATCTATTTTTACAAGCTGCTTTTTTAATTTTCTTTAAAAATAACAACAGGTCCAGACGACCGGCTAACCGTATATACACTGTAGACAAATGCGAATTTATTTTTTTACATTAAAGGTATAAATTGAAAAAAAATCCATGTAATAAGAAAAAAGTATTTGGCCCATGAGGGGATCGAACCCGCGACCTTCGCGTTATTAGCACGACGCTCTAACCAACTGAGCTAATGGGCCACATATCATAAGTACAGCAACAAATTTCTATCGACACATTCTAAATATTATAGTATAGTAGTATAGTATATTCCAAAAATAAAAAATGTGATAATTAAATATTTTTCACAGATTACCTATCCAACAGATAATCAAACAAATGCTAAATTTATAAATTTCATAGCTATTATGATACAAATAGTTTTTTTGTGTGTGCGGAGACACAAAGAAAGCACTGTCATAGCTGCTTGTATACTTATGTATGTACGTATATATGTACATTAATATTAAGAATGTGAATATGTATGTATGTATCTAAAAAATCGTTTGTATATATTTTTTTTGCAATTACTGACAATTAGTATTTTACAATCTAAAAATATATAATTATGCCTACGTTGACATAAAAAACTTTGTTTTAAAAAGTAAAACCATCTGTCAAATTAATATATGTAACTTTTAATACTGATTTGATAGTCATACATAAGCCCAATTTAGGATCATGTGTATTTAGTTCGCAATACTGTTTACAAAAATGACAGCTGATTGTGAAAAGAAAAATTATTTGTTTATGTCTTGTTTACTTTCTTACATGTGTAGATTATTCAAATATATGCTTGAAAAATGATTTAAAGAGCGATTAGTTTCTGCTGAAGAAACGAATGTGTGAAATATCATATACAAAGGTTTATTCCATAACCATCCTTATTTCATTTAGGTACAGAAATTAATGAAGATGCAACGAAAGCAGTTTTAGATGAGCTTGCAGAAAACATATGTACAGTGGCTGCAACCCAAACTCGGAAACTATACCAAAATATTTTCGATCGCTTAAAAATCATACATTTTAATTATTTTTAAAAAAATTTAGTTATTTTCTTATTTGTGTATATCTTCCACGAACAAAAGGAAAAACCAAGAATAATTGTACATACGTAAACTTGAAGTTGAAAACGCTTTGAAAGTCAAAATGACTTGCATAAGCCAAACTCGGACAGTAACTTTTATGGGTTAATAACTGCAACTCTGTAGTTTCAATTCGGCCAACTTCGCTGATATAATTTACATCTTTAGGGGAAAACCCTTTAGCTCAGTTTCCGAAAATTATACAGAATAAACAGAGCTAAAATCAAGAAGATGGCTAGACTACAGGGACAAACTAGTATCGAAGTAAGAAAGCTTATTATTGAGTATGCAAGAAAAGGAAAAAGTATTAGTGAAATTTCAAAAATTGTCAATAAAACGGTGCAAAATAGACCAAAACATGACGACAACAAAATATTTTCTGAGGCAGAAGAACGTTTTTTTGTCAGAAAAATAAAAGCAAATCCCTTCCTAAGTGCTCCAATACTTGCTACTATTGCTGAAAGTGACCTTGGTAAGAAAGCAAGCCCATCAATAATAAGAAACTTGCTTTGCAGAGGTGGTCTTAATGGTAGAAGAGCTAGACAAAAACCTCGCATTAATAAGCGCAATCAAACCAAATGACTTAAATTAGCAAATAGTACTAAAATAAGGGTTTTTCTTTTTGGAGAAACGTTATGTTCACCGACGAAAGCAAACCTAACGTATTTGAGTCGGATGGTAAACCAATAGTATGGATGGGGCAAAATCAGGAATTACGTTTGAATAACTTGAAACCGACAGTAAAGCATGGAGGTGCTTCAGTGGTTCAGTCCAGGATCTTTGCATTTTATTGACACTATCATGGATCAAAATGTTTCTTTTAACATTTTAAAAGAAAACTTGTCAAAAAATGTGGATAAGCTTTATCTGTATAACGGTTAGTACTTTTACCAAGACAACGACCCCAAACACAAGGGCTATAAAATAACATCTTGGCTGCTATATAATGTGCGACACGTCATAGAAACATCACTCCAAAGCCTCGCCATAACTCCTATTGAAAATTTGTGGGAAAAAACACCAGCTGGTTACTGCCAAAAATTGGTTGAATCTATTCCCAAGAGTCCACAAAATATTAATTTTACAACAATTAGTAATATTCTCAGACGTTTATGTAGCATTCGGAGTTTCGATTGTGTAACTTTTTTTTACAAATTGAAGTCTTTTTAGTTTATTTCTACTTACAACTGATGAATTTTAATTTTGTTTAATTTTTGTTCTCAATAGCTTAATATATATATATACTCGTATATAATAAAAAATCAAACAACGGCTCTTATTAGTTTGCTTTTTATAAACAAACTCAGTTTATTATATTCGAGTTCGGCTTGTAGCCACCGTATGTATCTATAGTGGAGTGCTGTTGAAGGTTTTCTACAACTGTACCGAGATCAAATATATGGCGCAATGATATTTTGAAAACTATGAGTGACGATAGATTCCGGCAAATGCTAAGAGTGGATAGAAGGCAACTCGACATGCTGTGCGATTTAATTAACAAAGCGCATTCTTAAAATAAATTTAAGGCGAATTACAACAAGCAACAGTACGCTTTCGACTAGGCTCGTCAAGAGAAAGCACATTGTTAAGAAAAATGGCAACTATTTTTGGAGTGGGAGGTACGGTAACAATATTGAAAATAATATTTAAAGCATTCTTGCGCTTTCAATCGAAATATATTTACTGGCTTAATGAAACTGAACGACACCAAATTGTATTAAAAACGTTCGACGAGCTCCTTATTTGCATTGGATATATTTATGGCACTGAGATCAAATTAGCAGAATAGCCTATCGAATGTCATATCTCCAGAAGCACATACTTATATGCAATAACAGCACAAGTAGTTTGTGACTACAAAAAAATAATTCGACACAAAAGAACGCTATTTTTCTTCACAACAATGGATAGCAGGAGAATTAAATATAAACTTTATCTGAAGTATTAATTACTCCCTTTAGATAAAAATGCCCAAATCGATTTTAATCTACGACACAGCAAGTATCGAGTTAGAGTAGAGCACATTTGAAGACGAGTTTGTAGCCTTAAATAACACTGGTCTACAGCAAAAAACGCCTTTAAATACAACTATATGGAAAATAATGATTTTGATGCGCTGAATGCAAATCCGCTTTCAGTTGTTTTCCATTGGGCTCAAATTTTTTTTATGGGCGTGCAAGTTTTTCGCCCAAAATATGCTAGTTATGTCAATATATTTCATCATAACTTGAAAACGACTTGACCGATTTTGATGCAAGTACAACCAAACGCTTAGGAACAAAATTTCCTATAATTAAAATAATTTTTACCTACCAAATTCCGAAGCTTTAGCTTCAACCGTTCTCAAGACTTACAAAAATTAATATTTAGCTTGTATGGGAGATACACACCCCCTTATCCAATTCCGTTCAATATTTGGACTATATTTGAAGACTCTTACTGTTACATCTTTGAAGATATAGACAAATAAATATTTACTTTGTATGGGCGTGGCACCGCCCAGGTATATATATTTTTCAATTTATATAGCGTGTAATTCCATCCAAACAAAAGAAAATTTAAAGAAAATCGGTTTAGCCGTTTAGCTCTGTATAAGGCAAAAATAAACGACCATACAAACACACATTCTTTTTTATATATGATACAGATAAGATTGTGACAATAATTTTTAATATATTAATGTTATTAAATATTTATTTATAAGTATTGTACATATTTGTAAATTTGGTATATTAAAATATTAGTATACAAATGCTAATTTATTTTCAGTTGCTTCAAGGTTTTGTAAATTACAATTAAAAAGATATGTGCGTTCTTTGTCTTAAAATGTTCAATAGCGGGACCTCTGCTCAAGTTACATATTACCGATGTTACATTTGTAAAGTCTTGTTGTTTTATTTTGCTTTTCTTTAATATTAACTTAGACTCGTACGCTCAGTTGTTTATTCATTCACACAATTACGCTGCACGACCATGTATTATAGCAACGACAACAATGACTACAACTAAACGTTGATAAATGACCTTAAACCACCCGTAACAGAAAGTTTATTATCGGTCAAAGCGTATTGTCTAGCCTGGTGTTGTCTCCTGTCGTCTCATCGATTTAAACTGTTATTTTGCTGTTCCGTTATATTGAACTGTAGTAGTTATGGTTTTTAACGCAATTCAAAAAAAAAAAAAAATGAAGTACAAAATATTATATCAACCCCCTATGCAATGAACTCGTATACAAATTATTTAAAATATTTGTTTGATGTAATAATAGTAAATAAAAAACTAATTGATTTTTAGATATTAGAAAAGGGTAATATCCCTAATTAAGATAAATTAATATTTTGTAAGAAGGATTTGTACATACATAAGTGTGTTATGCATAAGACAATAAAATATTGACAGTGCAAAAGTTACGTCAAGGTCATAATACAGTAAATTTTTAACTACTTTTTGTGGGAACTAATAATGATGTTAAAAATAATTTCAATTCAATTTATTTCATATATACTTGAACAGTTTCTGCGTTAACAGTGGAAGACAAATATTTTTTAGCTGGAAATATGAGTTATTTTTAAATATAATCTCCGAATATTTTATTACACTTGTTCCAATGTTTTCCAATAGCTCTATGCCTTTCTTACAGCACGGTTCTGGAAGGTCTTCAAAATACTCATCCACGACAAAATTTGTTTTTAAGTTTAGAAACAGTAGTCGGTGGGTGGCAAATCTGGTGGATACAGTGATACTCAAGTAATTCTTTCTATCTGGTTTTGGTCAATTGTTAGCAACTGTCTTTCACAAAGCTTGGTTATGTGTAATTCTTAATACCAAATATTAACTGCTGTTTCAGTAGAGATTTCTATGAAATCAGCTATTTCGTACGCTAGCTTGTTGAATGATGCATGCTGTCATCTTCAAGGCTATGTCCAAGTTTGAATTCAGCAGCCCGAAATTCCGCGATACATTTTGAAGGTGAAGACTCGTTATCACTTGCATAATCGTTTATCTTTCGTCTTTCATAATGCTATCAATAATAAAAAATGTAATGAGACGTCGACACTGAATTACTCGAATCGGCTGAAACTTCATATGAGTTTTTATAATAGTGCTGCCAGTATTTGAAACAAAAATTGAGCTAATAACAGCATCCTCTGGAGTCATACACGTATATTTTTCAAGCTCCCCTCGTATATTGACACTTTTGTCGAAGCAGATTTTAAAATGTGATATATTCATTGCCCAGTGTAATTCATTAAAAAATTTATATATAATATACAGGTAGGCCTCTCTTTTTAACACGGCGTCGGTCTAACGCGATGTGCCTCGGTTGTGCGCGGTTGTGGTTGATGTAAATTGAAATGCAACATTGAACATAGAAATAAATTCACAGTGTTATATGTAGAGTTGGCTCTGTTTTCTTTTAAGTGTCAATAATACATTTGTTTATTGACTGGTTACCAATATTTCTCTCCATCTGGTTTAAATAATTGTTTAAAAAAATAAAAAATATAAAAATATTGGTAAGGAACGATAAAGTGCTGCTTAAAAGGAATGTAATATCTTTTGAATCAAAAGTCAACATTTTAGACCGTCTACCAAAAAGTGAAAGTGTTAGTGCTATTGCAAGGAGTTTAAAGCTGAATGAATCTTCTATACGCACAATAAAGAAAAATTAATCGCCAATAAGAAAAGCAGTTGTTGGTGGTTCCTCAACATCTTTAAAATATTCTAGCCGTCTGCGACCTCCTATAATGGAGCAAATGGAAAGAGCTTTAAATATATGGATTGAAGACAATTGTCAAAAAGGCATCCCATTGAGCAAACAAATTATAAAGGAAAAAGCTTTGAAAATTTACGGGTATCTACAGGAGCAAGGAGTACCTCATTTAAGTACAGATTTTACTGCGAGTAATGGCTGGTTTGAAAATTTAAAAACCGAATTTCCATACACAGCCTCAAAGTGCAGGGGGAGTCTGCATCTGCTGCATCCGGTGATTTTTTGGTCAAACCAATGCTGGTTTACAAGTCAGCTAATTCTCATGCGCTCAAAGGTGTAGATAAGACTACCCTTCCTGTTTACTGGAGAGCAAATCAAAAGGCTTGGGTTACCGAAGAAGTTTTTAAAGGCTGGTTTAACAACTGTTTTGCGCCAGAACTGGAAAAATACTTGACAAAGAAAAATTTGGATTTTAAAGTATTGTTGCTATTGGATAATGGTCCAAGTCATCATGTACTACGTACGGCTTTCCTTACAGTGGATTTTAAATCTAACAGAATCTAAGTCAACTGATGTAGCAAACGCTTGGAAATGTTTTCCTATAAAAGACTGCATACAGATAATATCACAATCTTTAAAAGAACTAAACAAATCAACTCTAAGCGGATGTTGGAAAAAAGTTTTCCCATTAGATGTGGAAAATAAACCAGGAGTCAACCTGCTGGAAGCTGCAACTGCCGAGATCTTAAATCTTGCGCATTCAATCCAAGGTGAAGGTTTTAGTGATATAACTTCTAAAGACATTCAAACTTTGTTTAGTGATCCAGAGTTAGAAGAATCGGAGCGGATAGAAATAGTAAAACGGGCAAAAAGTAATGAAAAGGAAAATTATGACAGCAGTGACAATGATGATGAGGCTGAAGGCAATGATTTAACACTACAAAATTTAAAGACTGCATTTGTATTGGTTAAAATTTTAGAATCATTTTTATCAAACTACAGCTTTTGAACGTCGAACAACATTTAAAAGAGATCTTGAAAGATGTTTATTACCATACAAAGAACTTTACAAAAATCTTTCTAATGAGCAGACAAGATAACAGATTTTTTTAAAGAAAAAAGTAACAACATTGAATCACTACAAAAGCGTCCACGTCGGATAGATCTATCCAGTGATGAAGATAAAATTTTATGGTTATGTATTTTTATTTTTTTTAATATTACTGTCGTGAAATATTTTTTTTTTATATTTCGAGAATTATTAAGTTAATTGAATGTAATATTTTTGTTTTTTGCTTAGATATGGATTAACATGTATGTATATATTATTAAAAAAAATTAAAATTAATAAAAACCGTGGAACGTAACCCCTCTTTTTGTATTGGTTTCTTGTATCGCTTAACACGGTATTTTCATGGAACGTAACCCCCGTGTTCAACGAGGCCTACCTGTATATACATACATATATATTTATTATATACGTTAGCAGAGCGAACTGTTACCTGGCTTAATAGTTAGAACAAATAATTCAATTATGTTTCACGTTCTGCCTGGTTTAGTTTGTTGGTCATAAATTAATTGGTTTATACGACTATTTCAGTTTTGTTAAAAATTTGTGTTTGTATGAGTTACATATTTTTATTTTTTAAATTTATTAATTCTATTATATGTGATACACACACACAAGCATATTTCAAGTTTATAACGATAATAAATTATGTAATAGTTATTTTTACATTTCCTACTCCTTTATGTCCTCTTTTTCCCTGGACATTGCCCTCTTTTTATATCTATATATGCCATATAAAAAGTTAGTATCCTGGAAAGTCATACACTTTGTGACTTATTGTTTAGCCAAAACATTTCAAATGCATTGTTTTTATTTACTTACTAGCTTTACTCAATCGGCGTTGTCCGGATATAGATATATATATATATATATATATATATATATATATATATATATATATATATATATATATATATTTTTATGATATAAATAAATTCAGCTTTTTTCTAATCCTGCCCGTTTTTTGCAATTGTCCATCTTTGTAAAGAGAGCGCTAAGACGACTTTTTCCGTCTTCCACTGATATACATGCGTATGTATATATTGAGATATTGCGATATTTATTATGTTTTGTAGAATGTTTTGAAGAATATATCACTTATCGTTTCCAAGATACTACCTTGATCAAAAAGTTTTGGGAATAACCCCCGTGTGACAATCCCACCGTTCCGACTTGACCTTTTTTTTTGTTAAGTTGGTACATCTGTTGTTGATATTCCCGCTAAATCTTAGCGTCATAGCTTAACATTTGCAAAAGAAAAACTGTAAATAAAAACTTGTGTATAATTTGTGGGAAAAAAGTAATTAATTTTTACCGTTTTCGCATGATTTTGATGTCACCGAGATTTAATTTTGAAAAAAGCGCACTATAGCACTTCGTAGCATCTATGTATGTATCTAAATTTTAACGACATCGATTTTGTTGTTTACGCGTGCTTGACTCGTAAACAAGCTGAATAAGCATAATTCTCATATGATCTAAATTAGCCCGTTTTACTCCGATTTTAACATCTCCCTGATTAATCTGTCTTCCGAATTTTATCAACAACGGAATCTTACTAAAAAATGTACACTTTCATTAGCTGAATGACAAACAAACAAAAAAGGGATACAAAATAGAGGACAGTTTTTTGCCCATAAATATGTACGTGACCACAATTGTTTATATATGTAAGTGTCTCTCTTTAGATTTGTTGCATTTTAATTTCTTAAAAATGAAGTTTTTTTGTTGTTAAGAAAATGATTTGAAAAATAAAACCAGGTGCAGCATAACGCACTTTTTCCCATGAAAATTTATGTTTTTCTCAGAAATAATTTAAACCCTGACAATGACCTCTTAAGACATTCTGTTACTTTTTATTTGTTAATAGAATAAAAACGTTAAAGCTGCTGTTACGAGTAAAATGATGAATTCTTTATCAATTGCCCTCAGAATCATTGACATTGGCACCCACGCCATACAAATCATTTAACAACCTAAATAAAATCTCAAAAACGTACTTTCTTTGGTTTTCCTTTTGTGCAAAGAGTAGCTGCTTAAAATTAGAAAAATGTTTTAAAACACTTTATACATACAATTTAAGGGCCACATTACAACACTTGTTATTTAAATTATATTGTTTTACATTGTGAAATGGTATTGAAATATGGCGTCATGCCTGCCTCTATTTAGCAAGACAAGGTCCCATGCAACGACGACAACGAAAAGTTCTCAAACAAAAAAATTCCGTTCAATTCCTGAGTCAATGTCTAGACACAATTTTATCGCTTATGCTTTTAATAGGTTTTCATGCTGCCTGCCACCATCAATCAGTGGCAATTTTTTCTTTATTCATGTTGCGGACAAACAGGATTCAGTTATTGAAACAAAATTTATATCTTTATTATTTTTATTAAGAATGATTTTTTCTCCAACGTTTTTGGTTGTTAATTTTTTCGGTTAGAGAACGTGACATGTTGCACGCGCTTGAAGTATTATGTTGAAATAGTAAAGACCCCATTAGTGAGACAACATGCGTAAAATTTGTTGCAAAATAATATTTTGTTTTGTTTTTATATATACAGTTAGGAAAATAGGTATATGGAATATAATATTCGTATATTTAAACAATAGCGGTTGTATTCATAATGAAAGACAATTTTTAATACACTTGCCGCTATGTTTAGTAAACTTAGATCAACAACCTTTCAAGCACTGACACATATTGACTTTGTCAGTGTTTAGTCACTGATTATGAACATTTTGATTTTGTACATGTACAATATGGGTGTCCTTATTTTGAAATATCAAACCCCCGGGCAGATTTTTGTGCCTTTGTATTAGAAAACTAAGTATGTAAAATTTAAATCGAATCCCATAACGCTTTATGGATCCGGAAAAGACTTCAAATATTCAACAAGTGAATATTAGCAAAACATCAATTTTTATATATTTGTCACTTTTTAATCGCGTCTATTCATTATTTTCTTCAAAAAATACTGAAAGAACAAATTTCCTTCTTCCTTACATTATTCTATATTATACATGAATAAGGGGTAAAGTGTGACATGAGGCGAAGTGGGACATCTCAATTTTTGACCATGTTTTTGGAAAAAACCCTTTTTAAGTGTTATTTATTATGTTGTTAAGATTATTATTTGCAATTTTAATTTTATTTTTACTTTTATATTGCTTTTTAAGAACAAAGGAAACAAAATAAAAAAGTTTTAAGAGTGCTTCGGTGGTATATATTCAAAAAAAATTTAAAAAAATATTCGGAGGTGTTTTTTGTTTGCGCAATATTAATATATTGGCTTTACTCTTATTCCTAGAACTTGTATATTTCTTAGCGTTAGTCGCTGCTGATAACGAGACACTTTTGTGAACATTGCCGCTATAACGCCAAATACCATTGATGTAATAGCCGTGATTTAATTGAAGTTTTATTTGTTATGTAAGTAAGTATTGATCTATGTGAAGAGAGTTATTAACAGTGTAATTAAATAGTTTGTCATTCAAGTGTTCGAAAGTTATATAACAATTAAGATGTCAAAAATATCATAGAAATCGACTACGGACTCAAATCGTTAAAACACGTAAATTTAACGAATATTTAAATAAAAAATTTAATTTGAAATTTAATTTTGGGAATGTTTCTCCGCAAATTACTGGCGGTAAACTTCCGTCAAATTGTCAGGTCCTATTTAACAATATTCGCCTTGTAAAGCTTTTAGCAAAACAAAGCCCAAAATTGGTAATTGATTCCTTTAAAATATTTTGGCGTCAATCACGTAGATTCATTGACAAGTTATTAAAATTATATAAAAAATAGAAAAATATTTAAAAAAAACCGTTCCGTATTCCAAAGTTATATTCTACATCTGCTCCAGAACTTTCAATATTTGAAATATTTGCCAAATCATGGCCAGGATTTAAAGAATTATTTAGAAGTGGCAATGAAGATGAAACTCTTTTACGCCTGATACAACTACACATGCACGATGGATGTCAAAAGCAATATATTCTTTAAAAATATATCTGTTCGGCGACCAATTCTCACTTACGAAAAGTGAATCAAATGGATTACACGATATTTACATTTTTCAAGTGAAACTTTACATTAAAGTCTGGTTCAGATGTACCAATGCCATGGACGCACCGGTTCAAGATTTGACTTTAATTCAAGATGCTATAAAGTATACGGAAACTAACACAGAAATTTCTGCAGTAATTCTTAATAAAGCAATCATTTATGGTGTATTTCGGAGGAAACAGTAGCTCTATTCTTCTTCAATTCAAATACACTCATATCTCTTTTTACGGCCTTTCGTTTTACTGTATTTCGCTATAACGGCTTGTCTGAATTGTGGAATACCTTTACGGCACAAATTATCTCGTTATACGGCTATGAAATTAGGTATTCCCCGATTTTGAAGAAAAAGTGTAAGGCAAGTAAATAGGCCATATAAAGGAGTATGAGTGTATAAGTTTTGACGAAAAACGAAAAATGGTTGAAAAACTTAAATTAAAAGAATCAACTGTAAAATGAAAAACTAACAAATTTAACAGAACCAGTTTAACTAACTAAGCATTTCTTCCGTCGATTCAGTTTATCTACGGAATTTCTAGAGTTTGAGCCTTCAACTTGGGAAACATCATTTGAATTTGAGGAAGGCTGGACATTCTGTAAGGACTTATTTGTTGTTAATGATACTGCTGAGAGAGGCGTTAAATTTATTCAGGACTTAACAGGAGTTTAACATGTGATAAAGAGGAAAAGCAATTGTTGCTTCAGGTTGTTGAGGCTTATCTACAGAAATATGCTTCGTATAAAATACCTGATCCAATATTAATCCATAGTTTTAAGAAATAAAGATCATAAAACAATTCTTACATTATATAGAAGTCACTATTCTACTACTGGGGAAGAATGTTTCTGGTCAATGTCCTAAAACAAACAATAGTCCATATTTAAATTTGACATGAAATCTGCATGTATTTACATCAATGCCGAAGAGGCTGTAGCCCGCGATTGCAGCGACATGGAACCCACAAAATGCTGATTTTATAAAAAAATTCAAAAAATGAAGTGTAAAAGTCTTTCTGTCACTCTTAATTTTGCTTATTTTCTACTTTTTAAAATTATGTATTCGATATTATTTAATGGTTTAGTTAAGTAATTAAAGTAAGAATTTATTAAATTGGAACTGTATTCAACACTTCTTAATATTTGAAGATATTCTAATGTAAATGGCGTAGGAGCATTTTGTCCCTAATTGTATGTACACACAAGCGCCGAAAGGCACTGATTCAGTACCAGTGGTGGGTTGCCATCCGGACTAGATGACTTGTTAACATTGGAATTTACAAGATTTATCAAGTCTCCAGTCATTAACCATATTTGACCTGAATAATTTGGTTACCGTGGAAAACTCTATTGATTGCAACACTTTATTCCGCTGACCAAATAGTTCTTATAATTAACTTAATCTATAGTTATTCTCTATTTTCTCTCGTTAAGTCGTAGTTCGGGTATTGGTTCATTAACTATTGAATCAGTTAACGCAAATTTGATCATGTCACTGTGAATAGTCCTCTCTGTAGAACGATAAGGGCGACTGTAAAATGAATGAAATACGCTGAACTTTGCCAGAAAAAAACACCAATTTTGGTACAATAATTATTTGCACGTATTGTAGAGTATATATCTGGCTCCGTTGATTTGACAAAAAATCAATAATTGTCATATCGACAGATATAGCTTCAACACTATGGCCTCTATCAACTGTTAAAGTTCGAAAGTCTCTATTGAAAAACACGTTACAACCTCGCTTATTATAGAAAAAACATCAGACAGCATTTTATTTTACAAACCTACTTCCATTTCTCTGTTGCTTATTGGTTTCTCATCACAAAATGCATTTCTTAACAAAATGACTTAATTTTAATTTATTTTATTGCTTTTACAAGAAATGGGGACATATGTATGTATGTACGTACATACTTGCACATACTTACATACATATGAAAAAAGGTACATGAGAGCTGTGAAGAGAGTGGGCTATGAAATCAAAATTTGTTTTAAAGTTAATTGAAAATTATTTGTCACATTTGGTTTGTTGTTCCCGACTGTTGTTCGTTCTTTGATTCATAAAATCTCTGATTAATCCATTAATTCCCCCTTTTCAATTGTTTTAATCTGCCTGTGGAGTGTTAACAACTCAATTCTGTTTTCTGTGTATTTGCATTATGTGTATGTATGTAAAGCAGTATTTTTTTATTGCTGTTGTTGTTATATTTTTTAAATTTGTTCTTAAACACTCTGTAACAGACTAATATTTTTAAATGAACAAAAACCAACATACAGCTCTTTAGTGTAAATGCTAGCATAGTAACTGTAATAACGACGGACAGTACAAAAGTGTCAGTCTGTAAGTCAATCAGTCAGGCAACCAGCCAGTAAAACAATCTTCTTTGCTAAACAACCAAGCCAAGTCAATTTTTTCGCTTATTTTTCCGAAATTACTGTTGTTGTATTCATTGTTACTGTATTGAATGTTGTTGCTTTACATTAAGTTTACTTGCTGTTGTTTTACTTCCCGTTTAAACAATTTTTTTCCATCCATACTTTATACTTTAAAGTTTAAATTGTAAAACGGGGAAATTGGGGAATAAAATGAAAAGTAAGAGTGTGAGTAAAAAATCAAAATTGCTACAACAACTAGGGTTGTCAATGTCAAAAGCCAATAAACAAAGGCAAATCAGAAGAAAAAATTTATAAACCATTTTGATAGAGAAAGTAAGGGAAACTTGGATCAAACCGGCAAAAAAGACAATGTTAATAGCGTCATCTGAACGTTAAATGTAAAATTTCAGATACATTAACCCTAGCTGATCAAACAAAACAATAAACCAAACCTTGATATTAAATCCCACTTTCTTTTTTATCGCTATTGGCTCTGACTCTTCTAGGCACTTCCAGTGCCTTATACTATTAGTCAACATTTCCTGAACGCTGATAATTTAATGGCTCTGCTCTTTAAAATGAAAAAATTTTAGACTAGAGCTCTGCCGATAAAGGTCATAAAAAATTATATAGAGCAAATCATTTAGCAGAATTAAAAAACATGTGCAACCCAACAACAATTATAAACACAGATCTTCAACGGCTGTCAAATAAAAATCAATAGAAACACAAATAAAACGACGTTAATGGAAACTGACCGAGCAGCAGCAACAAGATTAGCCCTACAAAGAACCAGACGTACTGGCCAAAAGCTAGTGGTGCACAACGTTTCTTTCGAAAACGAAGACAGTCAAAAAATCCTTCGATAAACTTAAACTGATATACATATATATATGTAATAACAGAAGTAATAAAACAAGCTCTATGTTACCCAATGGCTTCATCAGCAGCTTCTTTAATATTACTTTCTAAGTACAATTTTTATTTGTGTCTATAATTAGGATAGTCTCCAATTTTTCCGTCAAATTCGAACATAAGCAGCTATTCTCGAAAAAAATACTTCTATCGAATATATAATTATATATAGACAATAGTTTAATATATAACAAATGTCTGTATAATTAGATTTTTGTATACTAATCATTAATATCACATATCAATCATTTGAATATACTATTTTGAAAACCGCTTTCCAGTTAACATGTTTCGCCGTTCGGACTTTTTAAGGCAATATAAAATAACGATTTCTATTGAAAATCTAATATTATCTCCAAATAAAATTTAAATATGTTATTTAGTTTATGACTTTGGCAACTCTGTTTATGGCAGACTTTATTCTACATGATTTTCTTGTTCATTACTGTTGCGTGTGTATGTACTGTATTACCCAGCTAGCATTTGGAAGATCGTTTTTCGAATAATCACCTTGGTGACTATTCTTCGAGCGACTCAAAAGTGATTCGCTCTAATGATTAAAACAAACAGATTAGAAAGGAGTTTGAAAAGAGATTATAATTTTAAGTACCTATTTTGCACAGAGAGATGATTAAATACTACTTGTTATGCTGTTTTTTTTTTTTTTTTGCTTAAGTATTATGCGTATTCTTTAGTAATTGTCAAGTTAAATATTTTTTCGTTTATAAAAGTTACACCGAGGTGTGAAAGTCGTTGTGAAAGTGATATATAAAAAATAATTAAAAGGTGTGATTTAATTAAATACAGACATATCGCACACTAAATCATAAACAGTCACAACTCAAAATTTTCATATGTTCAGGAGAGGCAAAAAACTGTTTTAAAAAAAACTCCTGTAATATTATTATCAAATCAAGTTCTACAGTAAAGTAAACCGTCTTAGAAGAAGGTTAACTTATTTCTTCTATTTTATGCTGTAGTTTTTGAGAGAAGAGATAATTTTTGAGCTGTTTATGTTTAATATATTTTTTTATATAATTTATCGCGAACAGAAAAAAACACAAGTTTATAAAAAAATTAATTTTTTATAAAAATTATGATTTTTATTTTATAAAAAAAATAATTAATATTTCCTTTATTAAAATGCAAGACCTTAATGTTACGCCATACAACTTTTTTATTATATTAATTTGTAGAAAAGTAAAGGTTATCATGGGTTAGTTTTCGAATTTTACATGGTGAGCCTAACTATCACAGTTGCTATTAGACTCGTGTACTGCTCTGACATGTATATAGGATTGCAACTTAAATGTCTTTTTGCTTGTTTATAAATGACGCTATGCACATTGTCCCCTTCGTTTTGGAAGTGGCTGTGAATAAGGTATTTATATGTAATACTACGTAAATTATATTTACAAACAGCATAAGCGTGCATTGAAAGTACATATTTATTTTTTGTTAACCAAAACAATTGTCGGAAAAATAGCCTACGTTAATTAACAAAAAACAATATACAAAAAGAAATTAAATTAAAGTTTCTGGCCAGCAACTCTAAATAATGTACCACAAAACTTTAAAATTTTTTTAGTAATAGCGTCACAACATGAAATAATGCTATTCATGTAAAAAAAATCTACTCAATTTACTTGACATAAGTAAAAACGCACACAGCTGTATTTTTCCAGGTTATGAAGACAGTAATAAAAGAGAAATTTTCGTGGTAGATAGGGATTTGATCTGTGAATTTGTTTTTGCAAAAAAAGCAATTATGCAAAATTTTGAGTTGTGACCGTTCATGTTTTAGTGTGCGATATGTATATTAAAATAAATAAAGTAAGATATCTTACTTACATATATATTGTACATACATAATTTTAAATAACAAAGGCAATACCAGAAAAGTGCCAAAAATTTAATTTCGCCAAAAAAAAGCACAGAGAATTATATCGAAGAAAACATTCAAGAATATGCAGAGTCGTGCCACTATTCTATTTAAAACAGTGTAGACAGTGACAGTTTTAATGATTCACGAGTGTGAACAAAAAGAATTTAATTTGTGTGAACGACTGGCTAAGTGGGCATTTATTGAATGCAGTAAGAAAGTTCCAAAAGTTCTGTTGTTGAAAGAAAGGTTGGTTTACTCAGTAGTACATAGAAAAGCGACTGGAAAACAACGCTAAACAGACTGATAAATTACTCAAACAAGACTTGTAAGCGATTAAAAACATGACGAGAAAACGAGTCGAAAATGATTCACAAATGAAGTGAAATAATACTAATAAATGAATAGGAGCCGATTCAAAAAAGACTATAATACTACTAGAAAGGATGTCGAAAACGACTCTAAACAAACAAGGAGGAAGACTCTTAAATGCTTCATGAAGAAGAATCGCCGACAGAAAATGAGCGCATATTCTAGCTTTTTAATCGCGCAGAAGAGTTTAAAAAATATTGGCTGGGTACTATCACATTCTGTTGCTTAAAATTAGCCTGATACTGATGATTTTACACCAAGGGTGGCCAAAGAGAAATGTGCGTTGAAAAGTAAAACTAAAAAAGTAAACAACAAGCCAAATGAATAACTTCAGTACTCAAACCGACATACATAAATATGATTTCATCGAAAGCTATCAGAAAACACAATGAAATTGTTGTTTATTTGTTATTTTCTGTTGAATATTTTCGTTTTCGTTCGGGTGTATACATGTACGAAGCCGATTTGTACACTTGTACACTTCAGTGCTACATTGGCCACATATTTTTTAAGCCCAGGCTTACTTTTGCTACTGCATTTATCAACTTATTTCATCAGGTCTCATTTCCAACAACAAACGAAAACAATATTTCTGTATGTTTCTATGCTTCTTCAAATCATACCTACCCACAATGTTTTTTTCTTGTTTTTCATATTTTATATATTTTTTTTAAATCATCACCATAATCACACTCTATAACTGAGTGCATTCCCTCCTGGTAAACACTTTTAAATTGTTTGACAGACAAATAAATACGGAGCATGCACTGGCAATAATATTTCCAATTGTTCATTCCTTTATTATTATTTTTTACCATGGAAGTTGCATGTGATCTGAGCATACGTTTACTTTAAAACATTTTATAATCTTCATATTGACCTATGAGCATATATTAAATTTCTGATCAAATAGATTTGAACGGATTTTCATACTGGTAATGTTCGTTGACATACATACATATAGGCTGGGCAATTTAAAAGTTTAAATTTAAAAATGCAATAAAACAAAAACGGTTTGAAATTTTGCCAAATTAATTTTTTGTTGTGAAATACAATTGTTCCAGTTAAAAACTAAATATTATTTCATTCATACGGCTGCTGTGGCTGGTCTCACATTACTTCATCCGATCGGACCGATTTCCGAAAATTTTTTCGAGTGTATGGGGTTGTATCTCGGCAATGGCATCAGGAATGGTGGACTTCAAATACTCAATTGTCTTTGGTTTGTCGGCATAACACTTGTCTTTAACGGCGCCCCACAGAAAATAGTCTAATGGTGTCAAATCGCAGCTGCTTGGCGGCCAACTAACATCACCATTTCCTCAAATTAAACGGCTATCAAACGTTTTGCGCAATAAATCGATTGTGGCATGAGATGTGTGGCAAGTTGCACCATCCTGTTGAAACCAAACATCGTTCACATCAATACCATGAAGAGCGGGCGCAAAAAAATCGGTTATCGTCGTGTGTCGTCATTGAAATTGTAGCGCCGTCCTCATTTTCAATAAAATATGGGCCAATGATACCTCCGCTTCACAAGCCGCACCAAACAGTCATGCGTAGTGTGTGCATTGGCTTCCGTACGACAACGTTTGGGTTTTCTGAGCCCCAAATACGGCAATTATGCTTATTAACGTACCCACCAAGATGAAAATATACTTCATCCGAAAAGATGATTTCAAATGATGATAAATTTCGATAAATACCAACGTTGCTCAAGCGTAAATCGATTCATTTCGTTCAGTGGAGATAATATACCGAATTTTGTGACAGAATAGAATGGCATAAAAATTGGAAGATTCGAAATAACCGCTGGTTCAAAATTAAACTTTTAATATGCCCACCCTATATATAGACATACGATTGGGAAGAATTTTAAAATTTCGAGCATTAAAATATATGTATAAGACTATGAAAAAATTTAAAGTTATGTATGACTTTCTAACTAATTACCACAGTGTATATACAGTGTATATACATTGTGCTAATTACTTCAGTGGGCAAACCAAATTAAATTAATAGGATAAATCACTTTTTGTTGCAAACTGCCATATCTGCTACTTTTTGCAATGTCATTAGAACATAGATGGTTATATGAGTGAGGAACAGTCCCTGTCGATTCTGTGACAAAATCTGCCAGGTGTAGTAGATAAAAAGGATTTTGCTGCTGAAGAACTAATTTTATAGCAAGACAATTATCCAAAACATGGACTATATATATACAGTGATATTGTTAAAAACTTGCTTTAAAAGCCAGTGATAGTAATATGAAATGGCCCTTACAATTTCCCGATATGAATCCGATTGAGAATTTGTGGAGTCGAGTTAAATCCCTGCTTGCTAAGTATCCAAAACCGTATAAATTAATGAACGAACTTTAGGAGCGAACAAAGGACGTCTAGTACGCTATACGAGCAAAATTAAAAAAAATACACATCTAGTATTCCTAATCGCATTAGGGCTGTAAAATAGACAAACTGTTATTAGACAACCCATTGATTAATACTCTTACGTTTAAACCTTCTTAAAACGTTTCAGTTCTTTTAAATTGCGTTAAATAAAATAAATAGCACGAATTTGTTGTTTTATACAGTTTATTTTATTTCCACACTTTAACTTTATGCAGTTACTTATTTATATTTGAACAGTATCCAAATTATCTTGTACTTAATACACAAATTTACTCAACACTTTTATTTACGCCTAAACATGCCTTTGCTTATTGTCTGTTACACTTTAACTGACTGACGTAAACAAAGCAGCGTTCCGTATATACCTGACTGCTATCAGTTGAATGTTCTTGTATTTAGTACAACGTTCTATTCATACACATTAATTTTAAAAAAAGGTAAGACCGTGTTACCAAAAGATTGAACTGGCAACATTACCCTATACAAAACTGGCAACAGTGCTAGTAACACAAATAACGGAGTAATTCTGTATTGACACAAACCAATAGAAAAAATGCCATAATAAAGTTTATAGCTAATACTACTACTGTAATAATTTGAGTATCTTTTCTTTAGGCATTGTTTATTTTCGTAACACTGCCACTCACTTAAGCCTGTTCGTCCCGAAAATTCCAAATTTGTTGTCGGCTAATTTCGGACAGCTCTCGTAAGTACCTCTAATGTCGAAAATGCGGACCATAGACGCAGGTTGAAGCTAAACAATATTAAACCAGAAATAGCGAAAAAAAGGGTAACTGACGTGTTTCATAAGGCTCAGCCAATTCTTTTTATTAATGGTATTCTAAAAATGGCAAATGTCTGTTTAAATATAGAATTTTACTAAACTGCGTACAGCGTATATAATTTCATAACACCTATTCTCCAAAATCAATTGCATCGTACATCGCATCAATGGTTTTTCACTG
The DNA here is from genome assembly GCA_023159175.1 of Wohlfahrtia magnifica. NCBI lineage: Eukaryota > Metazoa > Arthropoda > Insecta > Diptera > Sarcophagidae > Wohlfahrtia > Wohlfahrtia magnifica. The sequence continues at coordinate 1,105,278 of JAKWBJ010000533.1, read as the reverse complement.
ACTTCAATTACTGTTTGATACACTCGTAGATTATTTAAATTTTTTTATGTATATAATACATACTGCTAATTGGTTGAACATATCTGTAAAACTTTTCACGCCCTTTGATTTCGAGAACATAATCAATGTTCAAATATTTATTAATGTACGTATGCATATTAAACAAGCATACGTACATGTGCATATTAAAGTGATTTACATATGTATGTGTTGTTTTTGAACATAGATGGGAAAATGAAATTTTCAAAATTAAATCTGTGGAGCAATATCATCTACTCGCTTTATTTTAATATTCATTTACTTACGAGTTAAAAGGTACATTAAAATTAAATATTATTGCTGCTGCTGCTGAATATGTCATTGAAATTTAATTTGAAAATTCTTGCTTTGTTGTGATTTTACTTTTACTTTTATTTTTACAATTTTAGCTACACAAATACATGTATTTAAATACATATTGTAATTACGAAGCATTTTATAAGACTTTGACAAAAGGAGTGATTTATGAAAAATATGTATGTACATATGTTGACTTAATATGGATATTTAATCCAGGTTATGTAACTATTTAAAGTTTAAAATTTTATGAAGCAAAAAAAATACAAGATAAAGAAATATGTATTTTTATGAACTTTTTTCCACGATAACTCTTTAGGTATGTATTTGACCCCTGTCTCACACTTCAAATTGGAATCAATTTACGATTTTGAATGCAATCGTAAAGTTAGCAATCTTTTACAGCTCTAGTCAAAGGACTGAAGGTGTATAAATTTTTTATCTTAAAGTTTTATCAAAGGTTAATTTCTAGTAATGTAGTGGCAATGCTCAAAAAATAAATAGAAGCTTCCTACCAAAACTTCTGTCGTGCAAATATATTCCGTTTTTCAATATTTGCATTTACCGAAAGCATTTTTTTAGGACAGCACTTAGTATAAGACTTCTACTTTTGAAATACATTGAACTGATACTAGGAAGAAAGGTTGAGAAAAGGAAAGAAGGAATGAGAAACTATCGTAAAATACGCAACTAATTTCCACATTAGGTTTTTTTTCACATACAAATTATATCTGTAATGCAATATATAAAATATAGGAGTAATGTTTTACTTATACCATTTCAAGAAACTGAGGCACTTGAAGGCTTTCTCCAGTATTCGAAAAATATGATGATTCTCGACACACCAGATTCTTTGGATTCCCCAAAATGAGACATAAAAGCGTGGCTTTGTAAAAGAAAGCGCTAGATATGACATTTTTTATGAAGAAAAGTCAAAAACTATGAAGTTCGCATCGAACTAAAATATATTTTAAAAATTGTTATATACTGTCTAATTAAATTTTTTATCTCAACATTTTTAACAAATTTGTTTAGATTACTTTGAACATTTTACATTCTATCTAATTTTAACAATCAAAAGCAAAAAACAAGATTTCATTGATAAATTCTATTAATTCAACAAACGTAGTTAGAAATCATTAACAAAACCGCGAAAAGTAAAACAAATCTTTTTATCCAAAGAACAACACTTAAAAAATGGATGATAAACGAAGAATAATAAAGGCTACCGGACGCATTGAGAGTAAACTAAGTGGAATAGTCGAACAAAAAATCAATTGACAAACGAGTAAATATCATATCAACGTAATAATCACATTACCAAAATATTAAGAATAAAAACGAATCATCCAGAATCAACGTCATAAGCTTTAGTAACTATAATCAAGTCACCACTATTAGTACAACCAACTATCACAACTTCTAGCATTTGTTATTATTAAAAGCAGCATTGGCTTATCGTCACCGTCACAGTGAAATCCAGCACAAAAATTTAAAAACCAAATCTCACAATGAAAAGGTTTAACATCAAGAAAAAAACTGATTGTGAAAATATAATTCCAAAAGTTGAATATAAGAGACAGCCATTGGAGCGAACAAAAATGTTTCAATGCCGGCGTTCACAGTCTAACAGCAGTCACATCCAAAGGAGGTACACAACCTTGGCTCATCTACAAACAGACACCACAATGAGATTTAAGCAGTCGTTGTTTTATTTGTTTATTAACTGTTTTCGAATCAAAAAGAAAATAAAAGCGAGCTGACGAAGAAAACAATGTCTCTTCGCATCCACCAGTGGACTCAATGTCTTTCAGTACGACAATAGCCAGTGGCATGAGCCTGAGTAAAACCCTTTACTTTATGTTCTCAATTAAATGAACAAATAATTCAACTCCATGTCAGCCAGAAAAATATTTTTTGCAAAGGTATGAAGGAATTCAAAAGAACTATTTATTTTAGAAGGGAAATTAAATATTTTTGGTGCGCAGTTACAAACAATCCGCCCTAAAAATCTGCTCATATTTCTTTGTTTTTGACACAGATTTGACAAATAACACATTTTTATAGTACTCTTTGGTTGGCTTATAACTGGTATTGTGATTTAGAAGAGTTAAATATTATATTGTCAGAAAGAAAGTGTCTATAGATTTAAACAAGAACAATGTCGATTTAGGGTCTTATAAGGAAAAAATTATAATATTATGTTATTTAACTACAGCATATAGAACTTTTTAAAGCTCTCTTGAGTAGTGCATAAAAAAGTGTGGCAAAACTAACTTAGCACTAACAGTATGCTAAACACCTTTTCATTCCAAATCATAGTCTCCTAAGATTAAATTATTATGTGAACAAATACAACTAGTTTATACATACATACATATGTGAATGTTGTACGTTAACTATGTATTTGTTTATAACTTTATATTGAATTCGATGATCAACACCAAATTTTGCTTGATAACACTTCATTTTAAGTACGTTTTCTCTGAAAGCTTTAAAAATCAAAAGTATGCTATTGTTACGCTTTTACCTTTTAAAAATGCTTATTAAAATAGTTCATAGATTGCAGTTAAAATAAGATAAGCCTTGTATTTGGTTTTTGGTTCAAATATTTTATTTAACACAGTTTTGTGTTCCACTGCTCGTAACCTTTTCACAAGCAATAATAACTTCTATTCTTAATTAATCTGTTTGTTTACAACTTTGTAAAGAAAATAATTACTTGACAGATCTTTTTGCTTAAAGATTGTTGTTACGACCTAGGTTCGACAACAATCTTTTCAATCAGAGGTTATCCACACTAAACTCTACGCTGAATCAACTTCAATCAGTGTTACCAAATGTGCAGATTTATCTGTATTTTACAGTTTTTTTTAATCATAGGTCAGTTTGGAATTTTTTTTTTGCTTGTGCAGGTTTTGCAGTTTTTAACAATTAATTTTTTACTTTCATTTTTCTTATTTTGATTACAATTTCTGAAGTAAATATTTCACACCATTTGCTTAATATAGGTGTAGTGAGGCTTACTTGTACCTGTTTTAATACGACAATAGAGGATAATTACTACTTTTCTGACCACTGATCATAAAGTGAGAGAGAATTCACACAGTGCGTGATACTCACATTAAAGTCTAAGAAACTTGCGTTTTTTTGCGCAGTCGTTTCAAAAAAATAATTTTTTTTTGGCAAAAGAACAGTGGGATCACATTACACACTACGTAAGCTCGCACGTATGAGTTAAACTGCTTCACTAATAAGATATCACTCATACGTACTTACTTACGTAATAATGTGATCCGACTGTTCTAAAATGACTGCGCAGATTAAAAAAATGTTTTAGCCTTACTTGAAAATAATTTCACTGCGGAATTTCGGTTATTTTTTAGTTTATTCAATAAACTAAACCATTTTTGAGCTACGCGAATACATGTTTTACAAGCTCCGGTATATCTCGAAAACAAATGCTAGCCAAAAACACGATTTGCACAGCCTACCCGCTGAAGGCAACGCTTGTATAGGGTCCGCCATCTCACGTTTTTTTTCAACTAGTGCTTATTTCGTGAATGGTAACACTTAGCTCATGTCTGATTTGACAGATAATTTGTTTCATCCTTCTGCTCAACGAATATGGTTTTGTATACGCTTCGCTAAGTGGGCCTGCGAACGACTTACAGAAGATGCCGATTTTGATCTTGGCGGGTATGTAAACAAGCAAAATTGCACAAAATCGCAATTGGGGCATAGAAAACCCGCACGCATACATTGAAAAGCCGACACACCCAAGACGAGTTACTGTTTGGTGCGGATTTTGGTCCAGAGGCATAATTGGGTCATTTTTCTTCGAAAATGAGCAAGGAGTGGCCGTTAAGGTCAATGGCGAGCGTTATCGGCCCATGTTGAACGAATTTTTGTTCACGAAAATTGAAGAGGAGGATATCAGCAACATTTGATTTCTACAGGATGGCGCTACATGCCACACAGCCGATGGCGCTACGTACCACAATATTCGTGAAGCCATTGGTGAAACACAGCTGCACACAATCGATAATGTGCTTAAACATTGGACCGATCGTGTAGGCTACTGCATGGCCAGCCGAGGTAGCCATTTGAATGAAATTATTTTCCATTATTAACCGGAAGGATTGTACTTTCAAATAAAAAAAGAAATTTGAGAAAATATTCAGTAGTTTTTTTTATAGCATTTTCAAAAAGAAATTTATTTGGTGGACCCTATATAATAACGCTTATATAATGTTATTTATGTATATCACATTTAATTTGTCAATTCTGACAAGTTTTTAATATTTTTTAATGTATATTTTTTCACTTTTTCAAATTTGTATGCGCAGTTTTTTCATTTGAAAATCAGTTTTTTACTTTTAAATTTTCAGTTTTTCTAAAAAAAAAATTATTGTTACACTAAAATAGTCTTTAAAACTTGAGTACGATCACTACTCACTTCATAAGTTTGCTCCTTATAAACTCTCTTCACACCGAGCTCAAGCCAATAAACCAATAAACTCTACTCGCTGAGTTTACTTCACTTAGAGTTGTTACACTGAGTTCACACCAATAAACTCTCTTCACACTAAGCTTACACATAAACTGACGGCTGTCCGCATGATGTGTTTTTTATATGCCTGAGTAAACAATACTTTGAAAGCTCTCGATATTTCGGATAGATTCCATTTCTTTCCTTTACTTTTTTCTAGTTCTTATGAAGTCATTCGAATGTAAACATCTACTTGTTTGTTTCAGCGCTTACTGTGTTGTTGTGTCGTTGATTGTTGTTTATTTCGTTGTCTCTTTGCTTGTTGTTGCCGTTTATTTTTATTTACATTTCTGCTTATGTTGTTGTTGCTGGTTTCGTTATATCCCGCTTGATTCCGAAATTTGATAATAACATCACCTTCGAAGGTTTGGCAAACATTTCTCTGAAAACGAAACGAAAAAGGACTAATAAAGTTCACCCGTCGCTCAGTTTGTGGCAGCAAATCTTTCGACCTCGAAGGTTTGCGTGTGATATCAACAGCAAACCTTTAGCAACATCTAAAAACAAACGTTAACTTTTAATTACTTTTGCCGTTACTTTCGCTTCTGCATTTTTTTCTCTCTTGAGAATAGCTCCTCTGGGAGTTGAGTTGAATGGGTAATAAGTATCAGTATGAATTCATTTTTATTGAAAATATAATCATCTTAATGTCTTGTGTAAAAATTTAAATATTATCGTTATATATAAATAAATACTTCAGTTATGGCTTCCGGATTCAACATTACAAAATTCTTGACATTTATAAAAAAAAATTTTGACAGCAAATATATAACCGTCGGTAGATGGCTCTAAAAGGTAGTATTTCTGGTAACATTAATTGCATGAGGCAACACTATGTCTTATTCGATAGGTCCAAATGATTATTGGCGATCAAAAGTCGTACAACAATAATGTGCGAAATATATCATGGACGAAGCAAATTAAATTTCGTAGACGGCAAAGCCAGAATTGAAACTAAGAAAGCTGTGTGTATGGCGGAATTGGAAAGGAATTCAATTAAAATTAATTAATTGATTAATAGAAAAAATGTTGTGTTCCTTTAAAACAACTGACCTGACCACACATATATTTGATGACCCGGCAGTAACTGAGAGAGCTTGGCTGGGAAGTCTTGATGCATCCACCACACAGCCAAGACCTTGTACATTCAGGCTATCTTTTGTTCCGATCTCTGCAGAACTCTCTTACAACTACAAAAAGCATACAACATATTTTTAAGTCTAATTTCTCAGTATGGAATATTAAGTAGCAAATATTAATACATAATAACACTCTGTTACAAATTTAAATTTTGTTTTCATTTTGTTGTTCATGACATTTCCATTTAGGTAAAGTAGCAATGTTGTAAACGGCTGATTTCGACTTTATAAGGACTTGGTCGTCACTGTGAACACTGTGGTTTCAGTGACAATTAAAACTAAGAGCATAAGAATACATGTGAATTTAAAAAAGACAAATGAATTGAACAGTAATGTTAAATGCTTTGTTTCAAAAAATCATCGCTAATAGTGAGCGAACGGGTTGTAACAAGCACGTACATATAATTGTTTTTGCGGCTGTTAGAAAAGACAGTGGTTCCCAAACCTGATTTACGTAACACCATGTTCCCACAGCAAAATTAGAGAATTCGGTCAAAGGCAGACCGAAACGCAACGTTGGCATATAAAAGATGGTTTGATTAAGATAGTGGAATTTCAGAACACTTAGAGAAGCTACAAGGCTGGCCCAGTTAGAGGCAAGGATAGCGGAATTAATATTGAACATCTTAGAAATAAGTGTTGCAATGACTTGGCAATGGAGAAATTTAATTATTAATTGGAAAAATAGGTATCCTTAGCGGCAAAGAGGAAAAACATTAAAGTGGAGGTGCTATCTTGATAGCAAAGGATACTGAGCTTGTGTGAACCTGTCAGTGATTGCATCATAATGGCTAGGTTCCGTACGAAAATTGGGAAAACATTAACCATCATTCAGTGCTACGCTTCCACCGAAGACGCAGAAGAGACTGCGAATAATGTTTTCTACGGGAAGTTAGGTAAACATTACACAAGATACTTTTGTACGGATATTTCGACGCTAAGGTGGGAGCAGATAACACGGAGGTGAAGAATTTTATGAAAAGAAATACCATAGGATCGATGAACAGTAATGGAGAACGCCTTATGTGATTATGTCAAACAAAAATATATCAAATCTGGATTCGACAGTTATGGAGAAGTTTACAAATGAATGTGCATACTGAGGCTTGAAAAAGCATGTGGTTCCCAATTGATTGGTTAAAAGGTACATTCTTTAAACTTCCTAAAAGAGCCGATGTATACAATTGTAATAATTGGACGGGTATTACACTCCTAAATAGTAGCTTCAAATATGTTGATTTACGTAATGAACAAGCCGGCTTTCGGACCAATCGAAGTTGCGTCAAAATTTCACCCTTAACCCTAGAACCTTAATATATTTTTTTATATGTAAACACTAATCAAGAAACAAAATGACAAACATATACATAAATATGTACAAGTTATGTGTGTAACCCACACATTACCTTCAAACCCTCCTACAGACTCACACATGATAACTCATAGACAAAATTATAAATATTAAACAAAATTATGCTTTTTGCTTGGTTCTTCTAGCCAAGCATTCTCTTTGCCTTTTGCAAGACCACCAGAGAAATTGATTACATTAAAATTCCTAAACTTGATTCTTCTAAACAAGCATTTTCTTATCATGAAGTTGAGTGATGCAATGTAAAAAATTGCATCTGAGTCTGTATGTCGATCGAGACACTTTTGTCTTGATCTTTGTTCGCTGCATTTAATTTTGAATAAAATCAGCAATAGTCAACCGATTTTCATGATTTTATTCCCAAGCTTTTAACTAAGTGCTTAATATTTAAAATTCCATTCTGAGAAATTTTTTATGACTTTTTTAAAATGAAAAGTTGCTCTAATTTTTTCGCAGCTAAGTCGTGAATAACTCTGAAACTGTTGAAAATACAAAAAAATTATGTTCAAATGATTTATAGGAAATGTTCCTAAACTTTTGGTTGTACTTACATCAAAATCGGTCAAGTCGTTTTCAAGTTATAATGAAATATATTGACATATATATATATATATATATATATATATATATATATATATATATATATATATATATATATATATATTACGGGCGAAAAATTTGCCACGCCCATAAAAAAATATGAGCCTGATGGAATAAAACTGAAAACGGATTTGAACTCAGCGCATCAAAATCATTATATTCCATATAGTTTTATTTAAAGGCGTTTTTTGCTGTAGACCAGTGTTATTAAAACACAGTAATCCTGCTCCTTTCAAAGACAGTTAAATCGCTTTAAAAAATCATACTCTTAAGTGGCGCTTCAACCAGTACGATGTTTTTATAGTAAAACTTGTATGCAATGGCTAGTCGTAGTCTTTAAATAAGTTGTATACATAGTTTTATAATTTCCCTGTCATAACATGTATATTTTATTTATCTTTCACTAATTTTGAAAGTCAAATTTTTCCACAAGTTTAACTTATTAACGTAATATCATGATATATTTTAAAAAGAAAAACGACGGTTTTTTTAATATGACAATTTATTATTTCATTCTCTCGAAGCTCAACTCACTTATATTTTCATCTGTTCTTCTCTTTTCCTTTTTGACATTCTTTGCAGATATTGAAACATGAATTGTATCTATAGCATGAGTATCCATAAAAAGCGTTAAAACATTAAGGCCTTCTCATACACATAGCCTATATAAAAAATTAAATAGTAGATACAAAATATCGTTGAAATGTAAGAGCTGTGTGGAGAAAAAAAAAACACAAAAACATACGCCTGCAAAACATTTTTATGTCAACAAACCAAAAATTAACAAACTCTCACACTTTTCGACAGTTTGGTGTGACGATTATTTCGCCAGTTTGATGATGCGGTATTGCAATGTTTACTATGTATTTTAAGAGTTCGACTTTGGATTTTCTCTATAAGAGCACAAACAAAATCAATGAATCCACAATCACAAACTCTATTTAAAGGCTTTGTGGTTATTGTCTGATGTTGGCATCATTATCTGTATCTGAGTTACTTCACATTACCTCAGTGCAAAAGTTTTGTTCTTTTCAATTCATTTTTAATGTGCAACATTTTCTTATTTACACGCTGTTGTTGAAATTTAATTTTCTTGTATCATTTTTATCACATTTATTTATTCTTTAAATAAAATTTAATGTGTTTTAATTATTATTTGTCCCTTTATATTTCAAAAGGAAAATGTTTCAATTTGAAAACAAAATTAACTCAAACATACACATTCGTCGTTTTAAGATTATTGTGTTCTATACATAAGGAAAAATGTGTTTTTGGTAAATTGATGTTAACCTACATAAGGCCTTCGCTTCAATTTTAATCCATTTTTGGTGAAAAATAGTTGTTTTTCCAAAATGATTTGATTTGATATTCTTTGACTTTTATTTTATTTCACATCTGCACAGAAAAATTCGGTTTTAAAAAAAATATATGTGCAAAAAAACTAGTTATACATTTTTTTTCACTTAAGGTCTTTGGGTTAAATTTCACTTTGAGCAAAAAGACTTCGTTTCTGTTGTCCTGAACAGAACAAAAGTTAATGTTTTAATTACATAAATTAAATTTTAATTTTTTCACATTTTGTATATTTGAATTTCGTATTTAGTAAAAATAAATAATCAGGGTTGTTACAGAATCGGAATTCAAATCGACAAAATCCAACAAAATCCACAGAATCCAATAAAGTCGATTTTATGTTCGAATCAGAAATTCTATCAGAAAATGGTGTCATATAATATGTTTTTATTATTTTTTTGTCAGAAATAATCTGATCAGTTGGCAGCTAGCAGCTATCAGATTTGCATCGTTTATTTTAATTTTTCTTTTAAGCCGTTTATTATTGGAGTAAAACACACATACAGTACTGAGCATAAAAATTCAACGCTATATAATTTACATAATTTTCATTGTGTGTTGCTGATTCTTACGCAAAAATCTCTTATTTAGCGGCCGGCGAATACAATTTGTGCCATCGGAGCCGTATAAATAAAATTTGCGTTCATCGATACAAAGCACCTTAGCCTTATCCTCTGTTGTCCAGTTTAAGTGATGCTCTGTAAGGTCTTTAAGTTTACTTTGTTTGTTAGTGGACTTTTACAGGGAGGTCAGGCAAATAAGTTGACTTCATTTAATCTGAGTCTAGCGTTCATTTTTTTTGCTCGCACAAATGTTCACTGTTAATTATTAATAAAATATTGTGATCAAATTAAAAAAGATAATCAACTGATATCAAGTATGCTTCTTCTTCTTATAAAGAATAAAAAATGCAAAAGAGAATTTGAATTGGATACCGTTGTTAGTGATAGAATGCAATTTCAGATTACGAAACTCAGAGTTGCATTTTTAATACATAAATAAATTAAACAAAAAATTTAAATTTTTCATCTTTCATTCTTCTTTTTTTTTCATAATACTCATAATCGATTAATAACAATGTTGCCACAGCCTCTAATATAATTTTGATATGGAAAATTTACACCAAAATTTATTTGCACTAAATTATTAAAGTGAAACATAGAAATGTTAATAAAATTAAAATGTATACGCCACCAAACAAACAAAACCATCATAATGTAAACATTAAAAAAAAAATACAAACGTTGACAACTAAATGTAAACAAAACCTCAACAGCTGTTTCGGATATTGATCTTGTTTATATTCGAAACAAGAAAAACTAATACGATTTGATGACACCAATTAATTTATTATTTAATCAGAATTGAAGACCAATTAAATAACAATTCTATCTTGGATTCTGTAACACCCCTGAATATAATAAACAATTTTAGCCAAATAAAAAATTTTGAACTAAACAAAGAAAAATCGAAAATATCACCGCAATAACTTTAACTACTTAGAAAAACGTAGCTACAATCGTTATGCAGAATACATACCTACAATCGAAAGAGACTGAACGGAATGGAAACGCAGGATACTGAGTTTACCAAACGTCGATATTTTTTAGAAAATTTACCATGGCTGCATAAAGCACCGTAAAACGTTACCAAGAGCATTACCTTCAAAAGAAAATTGCATAAAAACAATGCGGTAATGGTGAACAGGACCAGCAAGTTCACATATCTCTGTATATAGCTTGCTTAAAGAAGTCACTACCTATTATACCCCAAAACAGACAATACAACACTATCATTATGCATTATAGCCTTGTATTCATTTTGTAGGAACGCATGGAAGATGTTGAAAAAGTGAAACATGAATTCACATTTACAACATCTACCATTATCAGCTGTCAAAATAAATAAAGACTACTTAAAATTAAAAAATTGATATTTATTATTTCCGTCCAAATAATATGCACGTTGGCTAGTCATTTTGTCATATTCGAATAGAAAATACTACCTGAAAACAGTTTTTAAAATATTAAAAAAATATATTTAAAAAGAAATCAACAATAAAAAATTCTTTTTTAAAATAATATTTTTATTAATGTCATAAATGTCAGTAATAAACTTCAATTTTCAGTGATGCCAGTACAATTTATTTTCATTTGCAAGTGATGGCACTAAAATTAAAGCAAGATGTTTGGTGGAATAAAATGATTTAGGAACATACCATAAAGATGTTGAATTTTAAGCCTGCAAAATTCCTACGGGAAAATTTCAACATTTTTCAAAATTGATGGTAGATGTTGATAAGTGTGAAAGGCAAACAGCACTCTTATTTAATTATTTTATGTAAGCAATGCCATAAATTGAAATAGTATTCATCGAACATCAATTATATATATATCAGATATATACCTATACTACTAGAATTAACTCTTTTAAGACACTGTATTCATACTTTTACAATAAATATTGCACAAATACAACTTATATTTATTTATTTATGAACAACAAATAATAAATGAATTATATCATACTTCAGTAACGTCTATTTTTGTCTAAATATATAAAAAATTTTACTTGAGTTAAATCTGGCCCGAACATTGTTAACAAACCTATGAAGGTTAAGTAAAGTTTGTGTTCGTCTTAATATATACATTTTTCAATATGGGTCAAATCTGAATCAACCACCGTGAACTTTCATGAAGGTTTACCTTATGATGGTTAAAGTTTAGTTGTTAGTTACAATCGAACCGAAAAATTGTCGCAACCTTTTAGCAAGTAAAGTTTAAGTCTTTGTGCCGGTGTATTTTAAACTAATAATTATGTTTGTAATTTTTCATGACAAGGGAAGTTTCGACTATACAATTAGAAAAAAGGTAATCAACTGTTTGCTTTTCATTATTTTCCTTCCTTTCTTGCTTTTTTTCATTTCTCAAATGAAGATTTTTTCGTAAAAATTTCAATTTTAGATTTTATATCTAATTATGTACAGTATTCACATACTGAGAAAATAATCGGTCTAAAATAATTTTTAATATTAGACTACTTGTTGGATATGTTCTATTATTTGGTTAAATTAATGGATTAAAACATTAAACAATGTTTCTATATACATACATATGTATATGATAGAAATGTGAACTTTATAAAAAAATTTGTGCCTCTTCTTTTTCTTTTATAGGATAAGTATTTGAAATAAAATTGATTTCTCTTAAGATATTCGGTATCTTTAAAAAGGCTGATTTAATATGTCGTTGCTTATTGTACCTGAGAAATAAAGTAAAAAATACATTAGATATCAGATTTTTTTAATTTTAATTCTCATATTGCGAGTGCTTAAAGATCTATTCTAAGCTTGTTCCTATACTAAATCAATTTTTGTGTTTTCAGCCTTTTGTTTAAATGTCGTATCCGAAACTGGCACATTTAAAAAAACAACCTTTCGGTGGAAGACTCTCCAGAGTGATATGGACTCACCAGGTGACAGTGAAGATTTCACCTATGGGATATTTCTACATCACTTATTTTATTAAATTATACTGTCTAAATATTTAACTGCTCGTAGAAAACTATTTGAGGGCTTTTTTTAACTAGCTCTTCGACACTTGATCAACGATGTTAAAGTATATTTATGCGATTTATATGTTTTATACCGGTATATATAAAGCATGACTTGAATAATAACAGTGTCATCAACATTTGTTTCTGAGTTATTTGGTAAGGAACCGCAAGACTAAATTATTCGATTATTAGAAAAGTTTAAACAAAAATTCTTACAACAACTAAAGTCATACAACAAAACCAAAAAATACTCTATATTTTACGGGTTTAAAAGATAAAACACCTTATGAAAAAATCCTATAATTATTAGCAATTTCAATTTCAAATTGACAAAAATATCAATTTGTAAGATCTTACATGAGGTGCTTTGCACAATATGTGCTATCACTCTGTCAATTTTCATCCGCTTTTAAAACATGAAATATCATTTTATTCCTGACTAAATATACTACTTCAATAAATCCGAAACTAGGACGGTTCTTATGGTTTACTTAAGTAAAGTATACACCCTTAATGTCATAGGTCTCACATTACTACATAAGTACTTACATAGTAATATGATCCTACTGTTTTTTTTTTGCCAAAAAAAAAAAATTACATTTCTAAAACGGCTGTGCAGATTAAAAAGTTTGAGCCTTACTTAAAAGTAATTTTGTTGCAAAATCTAGTTTTTTTTTTTTTGTTTATTCAGTAAAGCAAACTGTTTTGAATTACGTGAATATATATAATCACCCTTATTACAAGTGTCAACAGTAGTCTCGTTGTCGCTTTAACTTTCAATCAACAGCCACATCACATCGACACTAATTTGGTATTATGGAAATGAGTTGTGTCGAGACGACTGATTATCGATACTGATAACCACATCTCTAATATATGAAGTATTTTGATTTATTAAATTAATTTTTCTGAGTTGAAATTTAAGTGAAAATATGTTGTTTTTGATGGATTCAATTGATTCTTCCAGCCATGAAAAATATAAAGAAAACCTTAAGCTTCAAAGGAAAATTATGAGGCAAAATCCAGATATTTTTAATTTGCCAGAAAATAAATAAGTGAATACAAAATCTTGCCAAATACGAATTTAAAAACCAAAAAATAAATATCTTCTAGATTTATTGATTATCTTCGATTGAGCAAAGCGGCTTTCAAATGTTTTTTGGATAAAATTATACCTCAATTGAAGAGTGGTGTTAAAAAAACCTTTATTTCGAATGAATTAAAACTAGCACCGACATTACGGTTCCTGGCACAAGGCTCGTATCAATTAAGTGTTGGGAATGATTTTTGCCTTGGATTATCACAACCAGCCGTACCTTAATTTTGGAGAAAACTTTGGAAGCACTGCAAGAAATTATCTGCCCACTTTTTATAAAATATGAAATAACGGAAGAGGAGAAAGTTTTAACAAAACTGGATTTCCAGGTGTTATTGGGTGTGTAGATGACACTTACATAAAAATTTTGGCTCCTAACAAGAAAGAACAAAATATTTACTACAACAGCAAAGGATTTTTTAGCCTAAACGCGATGATTGTAAGGCGGAATTATGAAATATAATATATACACTTTTAGTAACAATTTTAATTTGTCAAATTTTAGATTTGCGACCACAAGATGAGGATCAGGTTTGTAGATGCTCGGTACGCTGGTTCATCTCATGACGCACTGATTTGAAATAATAGTTCAGCAAGACAAGTACTACGTGAGCGCTATCAGGCTGGTGAAAGGAATTGTTGGCTGTTGGGTACTAATAAACAAAGATATTTTTTAATAAAAAGATTTTTGACATATACATGTATTTATAGGTGATGCTGGTTATCCACTTGAGCCGTTTTTAATGACGCCTTATCGTTCAACTGAAGAAGGAAGTGATGAAGCTATTTTTAACAGCAAACATACTAAAGCCCGAAATGTACGAGTAGTTGAAAGAATGATTGGAGTACTTAAAAATCGTTTCCGTTGCTTGCTTGGTTCTCGCCAGCTTCATTACACGCCTACCAAGGCAGCCAAAATAGTGAACGTTTGTGCGGCCTTATATAACGTCTGCATTAAGTATCAAAGTTTAAATGTCATTAGTTATGGATGAGAACTCTAATGCAAGTTCTGATAATGATCCAGAAAATTTATCAAATAACGAAGCTACTCAGATAAGAGAGCGAATAAAAATCAGCTTTTTAACAGAAAATTAAAGGTTTTGTATTTTATTTAAAACACTTCAGTTTTTAAAATGAAAATACAAACTAAAATTAAAATAAGAAAAATTAAATTTTTTTCATAAATTAAGGCACCTTTGTATAAGATATTATCTTTGTATAAGATAATTTTGTATTCCAAAGAATTTAGCATTTAAAAAAGATTCGACAGCAGTTTGCTGAGTGTGTGAGGTCTCATGTCCTAATTGGAGTACTTTCTGGGAACTAGTTTTATTTATTTTTTTTATTTGATGACTGATTCTGTAACACTTCTGATTTGTTCTGTAAGACTTCCAACTGCTTTTTCTTTATTTCTATTTTAATACTTTTTAATTCCATTTCTGTTTCGAAAAGTTGTTCTTCTCTTTGTTGGCGCCGGCCCATCATTTTAAATTTTCCTCCCACAGTTTTCGCTGGTACCGACTTGATTCATCCAAAGCGTCTTTTATTTCTTTTATGCATTTCAGTAAATGATTCTTTTTGCATTTTATGGTAATTTTCGAAAAACTCTTCTTTTTTGAAAGCCTTGCTGGATTTTTTCTCTTTCTTGCACTCGAAACTGGTCGTTCTTTTGTATTTATAATATTTGAAGAAGTTGGCTGAAAGTTTTCATCATCCCCCAAAGCTTCACCTTCCAAATTTAATACAATTTCTTGAAAAATTTCATTATGCGAGGACTGGACACCCTGTGCAACTCCTTCATGGTTTAATTGTTTTTGAAATTGCATTAAATTAGCGGCAGCCTCTTCTAATTTTGAAAGTGCTAATTGCTTATAAGTCCCACCGCCAGTTGCGTTCACTTCACTCTTGTTCTGGACAAACTTTTTTTTTACCTTGCATTTAAAATCTCTCCATACCTTTAAATACAAATATTTAATTAAAAGAAACGATGAATCTAAAATATTTGTTACTTACCTTTTGCCAGCCTTTGCTATCTCTGATTGGAGACCCTATGGAATTTAATTTTGATGTTATTATTTCCCAATCCTCCTTAAAATTACTTGGTGCTGTTCCTCTATGAAATCCTTTTGCTAGTACTGGATTTTTTTTAGTTCAGCAATTAATAACTCAAATTGTTTACTGTTGGTTATTTTCATATTTTTTATTTTATTAACAAACGTCTTATAACGGCAACTAAAACAAATTTTGTTCATGTCAATCATAAAAATGGCGTTGACAAAATCAAAGTCACTTTAAGTCAACGGCGTCTTAATGACGCCTTTCATAATACAAAATTACTGTCAATAGTTATCAATACTAATCACTATTGACATAGATAATACCGTTTTTGCACCATCGATGTGATAGGTGTCGACGTCGACATTCATAATAGGGGTGAATATGTTGTGCAACCTCCTTCATTTTCGAAAAAACGAAATATCTCGAAAACAAGAATTAACATAAACAAATAAAATAAAATATAAATAATAAAAATTTTCAACTAGCACAGTGATAAATTTTTAAAGATAAATTTTTGGAAAATTAATAATTTTAATTATTTTATCGTTTTTCTTATATTTTGTTTTGTCTTTTGATATTTTGCAGCTAAAAACGTCTGCTTTCACAATTTCTGCAGTCCACAAGGAATAATGATCTGAACATAACTTGTAGGCCTTCTTGCGCAGAATCATATTTAAGGGGTTCTACTTGTAACGAACTCACCCTCGCGGTCTCGCTACTATTCTAGAAATGGAAGCTACCCTGTATTCCGGCCGTCTGGGTTAGGTTCTTCTTCTAGAATAAAGCAACCTAAGATTCGCACATAAAATTAAAAATTTATTGAGGATAGCAATTATAAACATTCTACCGAAATTTCGTATTCTTGTTTTTTACCGAGATAAATAAACAAATTAATATAAACCGTTAAATTAAGTTTAAACTTAACATATATAATCAATATGTATATTAAAAAACGGAAAACTAACAACAGTAAAAAAGAAAACAAATGCTTAAACTTACAAATAAACATAAAATTGAAACTTTTTTGTCTTTTCTTTTCTTTTTTATAAAAATTATTACTCAAAATCAAAATTTACTCACCTTTTCACTCCAAAAATACTGGTGTTCCCAAGCGCTTATTAACACGTATATTGTAGCGGTGAAAATTGGTGAATATTTGATTTTTTCTTTTTTTTAAATGGTTACTGGTAATAAACAAGTTATTATATATTAATTCCCGTAACATTCCATGAAGGAACATGGGGACATCTCTCAGTCTATGAGCTGCACCCGATTCTATTTTTAAACTCATTGAAAAGCAAGTTAGAAAAAGAAAAATTTATTTCACTTCAATTAAACAAAACCTAATAAAAGGAAAAAAATAATAATAATTTATATATATATATATATGGGGACATCTCTCAGTTAATATATATATATATATATATATATATATATATATATATATATTCAGACAACAAAAAAAAAAAAATTATTTTATATTTATTCTTGTTTTGTGATGTTACTTCTGTTTCGTTCTTCTTCTGCTTTTCTTTCTTCGTTTGATTTTCTTTTAAAACTAGATACTTCCCCTGATATTCTGTTTCGTCCTTTTTTCTTTTTAAACCAATACTTCTCTTGCTATTGTAGTTAAATAAATTTGTTTAGTGAAGCTTGATATTAGCCACTGTTACCGCCTAAACTGTATGTGCTTTCCTTTATTCCCAACTTTATATCTTCAGCATCATAAAAGAATATTTGACGATACAAACGCACTTACTTTTCATATTTTCATATATTTTCCTGCACAAAACTTTTCATTATTTATTACGATCTTATTTTTTTTTTCTTACGATCTTCCAAAAAAAAATGAAAAGAAAATTTGCCAACAATACTTTTTGAATTGTATTTCGACACTTTTTTTTTTGATATTTTTATTGTTAAATTTTCTTTACATATTGACTTTTCCAATTGAAATTTTGTAAAGAATGAATATTATTTTTCATTCATGACATTTTCTTCAAAACAAGAAATAAAATTCCAACTACGAAATTTTATTTTTTGTTGAAATATATACATACATTCTAATTAAAGTAAAAAAAAAATTGTTCTGTATATCAAGCTACCACAACGCTAACATATAATCACCGCCATATTTTTTGCTTGTTTTACTAGAACCCATCATTTTAGTTTCGATTGGGTCCTTAATATATTTTCTAATTATATTTTAATTTCTATTTATGGTTAGTTGGTCTGACGAGACCAAAATTAACCGCTTTCATTCTGACGATCGAGCCTGATATTAGGCCAAAGACCCGAAATCAAAACGAACATATCATGTAAAACAAACAATAAGACATGATGGTGGCTCCATATTGATTTGGGGTTATATTTCGTAAAATGCTGTGATCCATTAGTACGCATAAATGGTATTATAATTCTGCAACAAAATCTGCCAGGTGTAGTTGAAAAATTGGTTTTGTTGATGAAAAAGTAATTTTTTAGCAAGACAATGATCCAAAATACACTACAAACTGGATTAAAAACAAAAAATAAGTTATATAAGATGGCCGCTACAATCTCCGGATATGAATCTGATCGAGAATTTATGAAGTCATGTCAAATTATTGCTCGCTAATTACCCAAACCCGCCCAAAGATATAAACGAGCTGTTGGAGCGAAAAAAAGACGTCTGGTAAGATACAGCAGTAAATTTGCAAACAAAATACGCTACTAGTATGCATAATTACATCCAGGCTGAGAAAAAAACAAATGGACAATGGACATCTTAATGATTAATACTAATTTTTTATAAATATTAAAAATAAAATAAAGAGTGCAAAACTGTAACTGTATTTTTATCTAAATTCGTTACTGCTACTACTGTAGTTGTTATCGTATTGGCATCAAGCTGGTTTTGGAGGGAGTGGACGTGGGTACCTCTAATATCATACAATAAAAACACTTAGTTCATTTGAATTAAAAAATAACACGGTATTAGAGGAGAAAGTATTAAACCATGTTAAAATTTTGAACGTCACTGCGTATTAAAAAACTATATTTCGTTAAATCAATTTTTTGGGGTTTTGTTCTCTAAATTGAGCAGAGATTATATTGTTTATTCTAAAAAACTGATTATAAATTGAGTGACTATATATTGTTAATAAAGATTATCTAAATATTTTAACTTGAAAATGGAGCGCTTAGAAGTTCCCCAACGATGGTGCAGAGTAATTTTTTCATACCTCAACCATAGCTGTTAAATTACGATTACGATTCGTAATCGATCAAATTACATTTTAAAAAGAATCATAATAATTATATAATTCTAAAAGAAATGATTTCTGATTACTAATTGATTACTATTACAAGTAATCAAAAAATAATTATAATTAATGGCAATTACTACAAAATAATCAAAGAGAATCAAAAGTAATCAGAAAGTAATTCAATTAACGATTAGTTAACATTTGAATCAGTTTTAATTGCAAAGATCTATTTTGATTTTTATTAATTGGCTTCTTGACAATGCTACATACTTCATTTTTCTCCATAAAATCTAATCCACTTTTTACTGCTTTATATCAATTGCCATAGATGATTAATACAATTTTGATCCCAATTCAACTTTTGATAAATTTGACACTGACCTCGAAATCTTTATTTTTAACATGAATAAATTACCAACTCTTTTTGCTGTAGCTATGATGATTCCATTATTTTTCAGTATGGCCTTGTCCTGCTTAAAATTGACTATGATACCAGCTTCTACGAGATACAGACAAAAGGTTTTCCCGAAAATTAGAACTGTATAAAATATCTTGGGGATTAACCTTCATACCGTTGCTGCTTACTCCATCAACTTTTCCAATTTTATTAGCAACTACAAATTCATTATTTTTTGCAACACTAATATAACGTGATTCAGCAAGTTCTCTTATAACTGAAAAAATTTTAATATTATTTACAAAGTGATCGGTTGCACCCGAGTCTAATGCAAATTATATTATACCACCATCAGATTTCTTAAATTTTCCAGAGTTTATCATAAAACTAACACTTGAACCATGAGAAACTTTTACTTCTTTGACACGACAGTCTTTTTTATATGTATAGACCGTTTGTTATATGTCTAGAACGTCCACATTTTCCATTGAACTTTGTTTTCTTTTTCCTAGTGTTAAAAGCTGTAATCTTTTCTTCCATTACTTCTGATTGCCTTTGCTTTTTCTTTGATTCTTCAACTAACAAACTTTGTTTTGCCATTGAATAAAATATCTGCGCGGTATGGGTCGCGAGAAATCTTTGTCACCTCATGAACAAGGACAGTTTGTGGTACTTCATGAGCTGGAATTGAGTATGCGTGGAATGGCGAAGAACTGTGACGATCTCTGTGTGTTGTGCAAAATTTGCTCAAAAACAGAGAAAATTATGAAAATTAAAAAGCACTGGTCGTCCAAAGGTGCTGACTGCCCGTAATTTCACGAAAGGTCTCGAATCCCATGAAAAGTGCGGTAGCAATACAAGAGGAATTGAAATTACAAGGTTCAAAAAGCACAGTTCTAAGAGCTATCAACGCCCAGCCAAACCTTATTCGAGCAAAATTTAAAAAAATTCCCTGTCTGATAAAGCAGCATAAGATTAAGCTTAAGGAGTTTGCGATAAACAACATGACAATTAATTGGCATCAGGTAAACATTTTTAAAAAGGTTATAAGATATTCCATACCAGACCAGACAATGGTTTGAGGTACTTGAAAGTACTTTCAAGTACCTCTTTCTTTAAAGCACTTGAATGCTTTGAGGTAAAATACTTTAAAGTACTTGAATGGTTTGAGGTAAAGCACTTTAAGTACTTTAAAAAAGTACTCTTTTCTCATGAGAACTGATGAATCAGATGGTTTCAGTCGACCAGACAATGGTTTGGTTTTGGTATTTTATGTACTTTAAAGTACTTTAAGTGGTTTTGGTACTGAAACCATCTGATTCATAATTTCTCATGAGAAAAAATACTTAGGGTACAGAAACAGTTTATATTAAAGCACTTAAAGTACCTCAACCATTGTCTGGTCGACTTGCTGACATGAATTGCTACGTTAGCTTGCTGAAAGGTGAGACTTTTGTCAGTATTTTGGGCCAAATAAAGCAGCTAACGTTCAGACAGTACTTGATTGGCCAGCACGTTCTCCCGACTTAAAACCCTTGGAAAATTTGTGGGGACTACTTGCGCGTAATGTTTATGCAGACAACAAACAGTACCGAACAGAAGATGAATTAAAAGTGGCAATCTGCTACAGCTGGCGCGAAATCCGCTCCAACGTTGTGGACAATTTAGTAAGTGTGATGCCATCCCGTATTTTTAAGACAATAGAAGGAAATGGGAACTGCATAAATTAAAAATAATTGATTAATGCTTAGACCTTATCATTTTGAAACACAATTGTGTGATGAATGTAAACTTTGCACGCCCAATGTATGTACAAGAACTTGTGCAACAATATTGCATAAACCACAAAAAAATTTAGATTTTACAAAGTTATTTTTTTATTATTTGGACGGGGTGTCCGCCGGGAAATTATACTACTTTGTTTTGCCGCCATTTTGATAAACATTAATCTTGACAGTTCATATTTGGCAGTCGTGAAGTAGAGACGTGGAAAATTTATTATAGAAGAATATTAAGTAAACCAACGTGTTTTAATCGTTAAAATATTTTATCAAAATCAATCATCGATTTTTATGAAAAAATCATAAAGGCATTTTTTCATTTGAATGGTTATGTGAATAAACAGAATAGTCCGTTCTGGGCAATGGAAAACCCTCAAATTATTCATCAGCCACCTTTCAATCCTTTAAAAGTGACAGTCTGGTGTGAAATTTGGTCAGGAGGATTCATTGGACCTTACTTTGAATCTTAAAACGGCGTAACGGTAACAATAGGGAGCAATATCGTTGTATGATTGAAAACTTTTTAACGCCACAACTGCATGCTTTGAGCTTGACTAACATGTGGTTTCAACAAGACGGTCCCACATCGCATACAGCCAGGATTACAATGGAATTACTGCGAGACCTCTTTCCATAACAAATTATTTCAAGGAATGCTGATGTTGATTGGTCTCCACGGTCGCCTGATTTGACTGCTCGGCACTTTTTTTTGTGGGGATATCTGAAAAGCAAGCAAACCAGAAACGCTGGAGCAACTCAAACAAAATATTCGTAATGAAATTAATGAAATACCACGCGAAATGTGTGAGAATGTAATGAAAAATGTGCTCAAAATGGCGAGCATTTGTCTAATATTACATTCCATACATAATTGTCGATATTATAATCAAAAATTATAAACAAACAAAGTAGTATACCTTCCTGACGGACACCCTTTAGAAACACAAATTGTTTACAACGAAAATACACGAAATTTTAGCGTAAACGACACATGAAATATAAACAAATCTCCTGACAATAAATAATATCCCCGAACAGTACATTAAATAAAAAAAAAAACTTTTTGAAGGCAATGGAAATGATGAACAGTTTTTTATGCGGTAATTTTTAATTTCTAGAATATATTCTTCTGGAGCTTATTGAGGAGGTAAAATTGAAAAGAGAAACGTTTTGATTTAGAATTCGTGGACTAGATGTTATTATTGGGAATTAGTCGCCACCATATGGTGTTATTGCAACTTTCCATTCAATGAATGGAACGGAACGGAACAAATTGGAATACACACGAAGGTAAGAAAAAAAGTTCACTGCTATAATGGTCTCTGGAGACGATCAAATAAAGTCATCAACGCCTTATACAGTGTAGGAAAAAATAATAGAAACGAAATCTTTTTTTAAAATTTTTTAAGAATATTGGCCAAGTTTTGTTAAAAAAAATTATATTCAGTTTTGTTAACCAGACATACAACATAAGAAAAAAAAATTCCTCATTCATTCTTCTTGTCATCTATATTTTAATTCATTATGTGACTAACAATGTAGAGTCATTATTTTTACTGGTAAGAAACAATAGAAACGCGTAAAAGAATTCAATTATTAGAGGCACATCTTTTTATTTTTTGTTACAAAATTATTTTATTTTAGTATTTTGTAGCTCCACCTTTGTTCTTCATAACTTTATTGCATCTGCGACTCATGGAATCAATAAATTTTTTGCAAACGTGCTTGTCTATGGAAAGCCTTCCTGAATTTTTTTCATAATTCGACCTTATTTTTCGGACTGAAACCTTCCAGTTTTCTCTTGAACACTCCCCAAACGTGTTTTATTGGGTTAAGGTCCTGTGAATGCGAAGGCCATTCCATGAGAGGTACCTTGTTGGCAGCAAACCAGTTCTTTGTCAATTTTGAGGAGTGCTCGGATCATTGTACTGCTGAAACTCCCATCTCTTTCTTGTTTGCCCAATTTTTTTGTAATAATTGCTTATGGCCCAAGTTTAGCCGAGATCTACTCAACTTGTAGTGAAAAATTCGTTCCCTATTTGTAAAATTGTTGCCAGAATATGGGTATTTTTAAATATTCTAGCATTTGAAAAGTATTAGCCCCAAAAAAAAAAAAACGTACGGTAATTTCTTCTCGCTATTTGGCAATCGGTTTGGTTGTCGAATTGACAATAATCTATTATAAAGTGCCTTTCCAAAATCAGTATCTTTTAAAACACCACCAACAGAAATACCTCCGTTCGCGCCAACATCTACAACTATAAACCCATAATTTGCATTGAGAGTTGCCATCAGAACAACACTAAAAACCTTTTTGTAATTGTAGTAAAGTGAACAGCTTTCGGGTGGCTTTTTAATAGCAATGTGTTTGTCGTCGATCGCTCCAATAAAATTAGGAAAATTCCAAGATTCATGAAAACCTCTTGATATTGCTTTCCATTCAGACTCTAGTTCGGGTATCTGTAAGTAAACAAATAATCTGCGCAAATAAATTTTGACGAAAACTGCCAAAAAGAAACCTGATCCTGCTGAAGATTTACTGGAAATTGCCACAGAAAGATTCTCATCTAATGGAAAACAAAAACCAACTGCTGTAAGCGATTCTTGGGCTATTAAATTAGATATAATTAGTAAGGACCAACGTCTTCTTTGCGAAAAATTTATTGAATAAATTATGTTATGGGTACCCTGCACAGAAACTCTCTCAAAATATATTTGTTGGTACCCACTACGAAATACCAATTATATTAAGCAGCAGTAATTCTACACCAATGCATAACAATGTGAGCAACATTTCATTCACTGAGGATACTGGGATAAATTAGCAGTAACTGTTCTACGGCAGATCATAATAATGACAGTCACATGTTATGTATTGAGGGTACAATGTCTGCATATTTTTCGGACTGATTTTAAAATTCTCATGTCAGTGTTTGTAATTAAGCTCCTTTGAAATGGTTTGACCGATTCTTATGAAATTTTTGTGTATAAATAGTAGGTCTGTGAATAAAAAGTAAAATATTTATGAATGCGATTGGACAAGTGACCATGGTACCTCCCATACAAACTAAATATTAAGTTAAGTTAAGAAAAAACACAATTATGAAAAGAGTATTTAAAAGTATAATGTTTTGAGTTAATAAATATTAAGGGTAGACATTAACAAATTTAACAGTTACTGTGTATGATTAACGACATTAATGTTCTGAGTGCTTGCTCCCGGCAAAACTAGACTTAAAACTAAACATAAAACAAGCAAATAAAAATAAAATAATAACACGGCTTATTCCCTACGGGCACCTTGATTTTATTGATGTTAAATTTAGGCAAAGCGTTATTTATACTGTAGCGTGGTCTGGCAGTTGTCACTGCCAACACAACATAATATGTTTTCATGGTCACACAATATCTGTAAACAAAAGAGTATCTAATTGCACATTGTATAGGCAGCGACCACTTGACTGTTGCTGCGGCGCATACCATACTAATATTACATATGTGCGGCGATGATTTAATACTTTGTTCCTATGCCGACGATTGTTTTGATTTGCACACAATGTGGATAATATAAGTTGTTGTCGTATTGCACTGCTTATGATCGTGTGTGGCTCTCTTCACATGTCACCGTGGGAATTCTGCCTTATGGGTAGAAGACAGACGCGTGTCATATAGCACCTACTTGTCCCACGGTATACTGACACACAAACCTATATACTAACAAAGAATTAAGGGCTGAATTGGCATTTCCAAATTAGCCAAATTTTAGTATAAAAAGAATTAAAATTAATCAATTACAATTTACATTTTGTACTCACTGGAGCTCTCGTTTGCTCAATGTTATAAATAATATTATCAATTAATTAATATTCTCAATAAATAAATAATATTGTTGAATAAATAAATTGAAATAAATAAAAATAAAACATTTAAATTTACAATACATGTTACTTCATACAAGCTAAATATTGATTTTTATATACCCTGAGAACCGTTAAAGGTAAAGTCTCTGAAAATGGTCTAAATGACTTCGTAGTCAATACAAACCATCAGCCATAAAGGGTGTGGAATTGTACAAGTGGGCATAGTACCTCCCATTAAAACTAAATACTAATTTTTGTATATCTCGAGAACTGTAATATCTGAAGGTGCTAAATTTGGTGCAAACAGTTTCATAGTCAGTACAAATCAAAATATTCTCTAAAAATAATTTATATGGAAAAACAAGCCAGTTTATTTATATAAGTAAATCAAAGCGCACTCTATTTTTTTGGTTAAAAAATCATTTTTGTACAACTTTATTTAAAGAATATATTTTGAAAGACATGTATTGATTGATAGCCTCGCATGTTTCAATAACAATGAATTCAAGGAATCTTGGAGAAATTGCTGCTATAAATTTTAGGCCTTCATATTTATTCCCAGTTGCCAAATATCTTAATGTTGCCGACAAACGAATGCTGGGTGATATGGGTTCTCGCATCTCCGTGTTTTGTTTTTCTATTATTGGCTGCACCATGTGTAAAAGTTTATCGAATGTCTGAGAGTCTATGAGTAAAAGATTTCCGTAGTCGTCTTAACATTAAAATTTTAATTCATTTAAAAGATTTTGATGTGTAAACTGGTTCCGAATTTTTTATACCAATTTTTCATCCAAATTTTTTTTTTCTTCTCATATTTTTATTTTTTTTTTCCTTAATAAAATTGCACACGATGTTAAAATAATAATAATAATAATAATAATAATAATAATAATAATAATAATAATAATAATAATAATAATAATAATAATAATTATAATAATAATAATAATAATAATAATAATAATAATAATAATAATAATAATAATAATAATAATAATAATAATAATAATAATAATAATAATAATAATAATAATAATAATAATAATAATAATAATAATAATAATAATAATAATAATAATAATAATAATAATAATAATAATAATAATAATAATAATAATAATAATAATAATAATAATAATAATAATAATAATAATAATAATAATAATAATAATAATAATAATAATAATAATAATAATAATAATAATAATAATAATAATAATAATAATAATAATAATAATAATAATAATAATAATAATAATAATAATAATAATAATAATAATAATAATAATAATAATAATAATAATAATAATAATAATAATAATAATAATAATAATAATAATAATAATAATAATAATAATAATAATAATAATAATAATAATAATAATAATAATAATAATAATAATAATAATAATAATAATAATAATAATAATAATAATAATAATAATAATAATAATAATAATAATAATAATAATAATAATAATAATAATAATAATAATAATAATAATAATAATAATAATAATAATAATAATAATAATAATAATATAATAATAATAATAATAATAATAATAATAATAATAATAATAATAATAATAATAATAATAATAATAATAATAATAATAATAATAATAATAATAATAATAATAATAATAATAATAATAATAATAATAATAATAATAATAATAATAATAATAATAATAATAATAATAATAATAATAATAATAATAATAATAATAATAATAATAATAATAATAATAATAATAATAATAATAATAATAATAATAATAATAATAATAATAATAATAATAATAATAATAATAATAATAATAATAATAATAATAATAATAATAATAATATAATAATAATAATAATAATAATAATAATAATAATAATAATAATAATAATAATAATAATAATAATAATAATAATAATAATAATAATAATAATAATAATAATAATAATAATAATAATAATAATAATAATAATAATAATAATAATAATAATAATAATAATAATAATAATAATAATAATAATAATAATAATAATAATAATAATAATAATAATAATAATAATAATAATAATAATAATAATAATAATAATAATAATAATAATAATAATAATAATAATAATAATAATAATAATATAATAATAATAATAATAATAATAATAATAATAATAATAATAATAATAATAATAATAATAATAATAATAATAATAATAATAATAATAATAATAATAATAATAATAATAATAATAATAATAATAATAATAATAATAATAATAATAATAATAATAATAATAATAATAATAATAATAATAATAATAATAATAATAATAATAATAATAATAATAATAATAATAATAATAATAATAATAATAATAATAATAATAATAATAATAATAATAATAATAATAATAATAATAATAATAATAATAATAATAATAATAATAATAATAATAATAATAATAATAATAATAATAATAATAATAATAATAATAATAATAATAATAATAATAATAATAATAATAATAATAATAATAATAATAATAATAATAATAATAATAATAATAATAATAATAATAATAATAATAATAATAATAATAATAATAATAATAATAATAATAATAATAATAATAATAATAATAATAATAATAATAATAATAATAATAATAATAATAATAATAATAATAATAATAATAATAATAATAATAATAATAATAATAATAATAATAATAATAATAATAATAATAATAATAATAATAATAATAATAATAATAATAATAATAATAATAATAATAATAATAATAATAATAATAATAATAATAATAATAATAATAATAATAATAATAATAATAATAATAATAATAATAATAATAATAATAATAATAATAATAATAATAATAATAATAATAATAATAATAATAATAATAATAATAATAATAATAATAATAATAATAATAATAATAATAATAATAATAATAATAATAATAATAATAATAATAATAATAATAATAATAATAATAATAATAATAATAATAATAATAATAATAATAATAATAATAATAATAATAATAATAATAATAATAATAATAATAATAATAATAATAATAATAATAATAATAATAATAATAATAATAATAATAATAATAATAATAATAATAATAATAATAATAATAATAATAATAATAATAATAATAATAATAATAATAATAATAATAATAATAATAATAATAATAATAATAATAATAATAATAATAATAATAATAATAATAATAATAATAATAATAATAATAATAATAATAATAATAATAATAATAATAATAATAATAATAATAATAATAATAATAATAATAATAATAATAATAATAATAATAATAATAATAATAATAATAATAATAATAATAATAATAATAATAATAATAATAATAATAATAATAATAATAATAATAATAATAATAATAATAATAATAATAATAATAATAATAATAATAATAATAATAATAATAATAATAATAATAATAATAATAATAATAATAATAATAATAATAATAATAATAATAATAATAATAATAATAATAATAATAATAATAATAATAATAATAATAATAATAATAATAATAATAATAATAATAATAATAATAATAATAATAATAATAATAATAATAATAATAATAATAATAATAATAATAATAATAATAATAATAATAATAATAATAATAATAATAATAATAATAATAATAATAATAATAATAATAATAATAATAATAATAATAATAATAATAATAATAATAATAATAATAATAATAATAATAATAATAATAATAATAATAATAATAATAATAATAATAATAATAATAATAATAATAATAATAATAATAATAATAATAATAATAATAATAATAATAATAATAATAATAATAATAATAATAATAATAATAATAATAATAATAATAATAATAATAATAATAATAATAATAATAATAATAATAATAATAATAATAATAATAATAATAATAATAATAATAATAATAATAATAATAATAATAATAATAATAATAATAATAATAATAATAATAATAATAATAATAATAATAATAATAATAATAATAATAATAATAATAATAATAATAATAATAATAATAATAATAATAATAATAATAATAATAATAATAATAATAATAATAATAATAATAATAATAATAATAATAATAATAATAATAATAATAATAATAATAATAATAATAATAATAATAATAATAATAATAATAATAATAATAATAATAATAATAATAATAATAATAATAATAATAATAATAATAATAATAATAATAATAATAATAATAATAATAATAATAATAATAATAATAATAATAATAATAATAATAATAATAATAATAATAATAATAATAATAATAATAATAATAATAATAATAATAATAATAATAATAATAATAATAATAATAATAATAATAATAATAATAATAATAATAATAATAATAATAATAATAATAATAATAATAATAATAATAATAATAATAATAATAATAATAATAATAATAATAATAATAATAATAATAATAATAATAATAATAATAATAATAATAATAATAATAATAATAATAATAATAATAATAATAATAATAATAATAATAATAATAATAATAATAATAATAATAATAATAATAATAATAATAATAATAATAATAATAATAATAATAATAATAATAATAATAATAATAATAATAATAATAATAATAATAATAATAATAATAATAATAATAATAATAATAATAATAATAATAATAATAATAATAATAATAATAATAATAATAATAATAATAATAATAATAATAATAATAATAATAATAATAATAATAATAATAATAATAATAATAATAATAATAATAATAATAATAATAATAATAATAATAATAATAATAATAATAATAATAATAATAATAATAATAATAATAATAATAATAATAATAATAATAATAATAATAATAATAATAATAATAATAATAATAATAATAATAATAATAATAATAATAATAATAATAATAATAATAATAATAATAATAATAATAATAATAATAATAATAATAATAATAATAATAATAATAATAATAATAATAATAATAATAATAATAATAATAATAATAATAATAATAATAATAATAATAATAATAATAATAATAATAATAATAATAATAATAATAATAATAATAATAATAATAATAATAATAATAATAATAATAATAATAATAATAATAATAATAATAATAATAATAATAATAATAATAATAATAATAATAATAATAATAATAATAATAATAATAATAATAATAATAATAATAATAATAACAATAAATCGTCATCCGATGAAGACATTTTAGCAAACAAACACTACAAAATTAAAATGCAAATGATGATTGACGAATTTATTTGTTCGTCTCCTGTTAAACGTCAAGCGCATGACACAAATACATATACATTTGTTTTTGAAATTATATATTTGATCGTCTGCAGACAGCTTAACCCTTGTTTTGTTTTTTACAGGCCAACCGCGCAATTCGTACCAAGCGTCTATACACCCAATTATTAACCATGAATTAGATAGATTACCTAAGATATTATTTCGATTATTGGAAGATATGGCTTTATGGGGATAAATATTTGGTCTTTTCACCAGTTCCATGAACTGTTATGGCATTTGGGGTAAAGTGTGGTACATATTATAAGTTTAATGTCCTTCAAACCTTATAAAGTAATTCTTAAGTGAAATTATAATTTTTGAAAACTTTTTAAATGAACGTGTATATGTATGTATGGTAAATTTTTATATCTAAATAACGTCGAAAGCATATACGAGTATTATTTATAAAATATCTAAGGAAACATGAATTTTGTAAAACAATTGGGTAGGGTTTCCAAATGAATAATAATTATAAAAGTATTTGAAATTCCATTGAAAACATACTGAAATTCATGTGAATTGTTACATACAAACACAAACATATAAATTAAGATTAGTTCTTGACACACATGGATGTATGAGCAGAATACTTAACAGGAGTATAACGTTGGAATTTTCCATATGTTCTTCTTAAAATATTTTTATAAAACACCGTGGTGATGACGATGGTAGCACGTTTTCAAATGCTTATATCCGCATGTTACACAGAATATCAGCCAATGCAAGCGAACATACTAATACATATGTGTTTGTTGTTTATTTGCAACTTGTCGGGATTTGAGTTAACTTATAGTTAACCAGTAATGAGTTACAGATGACTCATTTGCGCAGAAAAGTTTCGTTTGGTTTTAACAAAGAATGTCCTACGAGCTGGTTAGCACTCACTCAATCTGCATTAACTCATTACAGTTTAGCTTGTGGTGCATAAAACAAAAAGCCTTTTATAAGTCAGCTTAAAGTTAATCATAAGGCTAAAATTTCAAAATAAAAAGAACATACACTGACGAGCAAAAGTGAACAACGTTTTTTTTTTATTAAAACATTTTTTGAAACTGGCAAAAGTTTTCAAGATGTAATTAGGAAATTTAGAACAAAATTCAGCAGAGAAAATGCTGCAAATCGTGCCATTAAGCTAATGGTTGAGAAATATGAAGAAACTGGATCCGTTCATGGTAATACAAACAGAATTTATCAACGTAGTGGTCCTTCAACCGAAAATATAGCAGGTGTGAGCAGAAATGTTGAAGAAGATCCAAAAACACGCATTCGTCATCATACGCAGCAATTAAACATCACATGATCCACATTATTGGACATATTGCATCGTGATCTCCCTTTAAAGACTTATAAGATACAGCTTATCGAAGAATAAAAACCAGCTGACCACGCATTACGTAAAAAATTCGTTTCTTGGGTCATCGAAATACAAGAAGAAGCCCACTCCCAGCTCAATAGCTACGTCAACAAGCAAAATTGCATTTGTGGAGAAGAGTTAACTTAGAGCAACCATCACATCCATAAAAAGCTACAATTTGGTGTGGTTTGTGGTCCAGAGGAATCATCGGACCATATTTTTTTAAAACTTAAGTGAAAATCCGATTACGGTAAATGGTAATCGCTACAGGGAGATGTTCTGAAGATTTTTGTGGCGCAAAATTGATAATTTAGAAGTAGAGAATATGTAGTTTCAACAGGATGGTGCCACTTGTCAAACAACATGAGAAACAAGGGATCTCTTGACAGAAAAGTTCGAAAATCACATTATTTGACACCTTTAGATTTTTTCGTCGGTTTTCTTGAAATCAAAAATGTACGGCAATAAACCCACAACAGTTCGAGAGCTTAAAACCAACATTATGGAATTGTGATTATCATAGTTATTGATAATTTTGGTAAAATATTGGCAGCCTGCCGAGTCAGTAGAGGTGCTACTTAACCGACATAATTTTTCATTTTTAACCAGAACCTATTTGTAATAAACTGAAATAAAAATATTTTTAATATCTGAAAAAAAGTCTTCTGTAGTAAAATTAAAATGATACCTCAGATTGGGGCACCCTTAATAAAGCTTCTAATATTTTGTCGACAATCCTTTGTTTTCTTAGCCAAAGTTCATCTATGTAAATAGAGGGTATTGCAGAAAACACACTGGATAAAAGCTATCTATATATTGTTATCTTTTAACCTTTTTGAAACCTTTGAGTCCTTTTTAAATGCGTTAAATAAAATAGATAGCACATAGTTGTTGTTTTGAGCAGCTCTTATTATTTCCACACTTTTACTTTATACAATTATAACTATAATATTTTATATCCGCTTAATACACCAATTTACTCAATACACGACTCTTAGTACGACTTTACACTATGACTGCCAAACTATAACTGACTGACGTATGCAAAGCAGCGTTCCTTATATACTTGAATGCTTACAGGTTAGAATGTATTGAAAAAATCTTAAACCGTCTCAAATCTTCTGTTCATGTCAAATCGTGTCACCCAAAGATGGTTGAATTGCTAACGCTGTCAAATAGACAAATAAGTATGGCGTTCCTAGGGTGACACATTGACAACCTTGACACAAACTAATGGACCAGAATCACACAATATAGTTTTAAATGCACTGATGTTTGTGTATTATCTTTTTATGTTTTTTTTTTTTTTCGTAACAATCTGTATGTATCTTATATATAAATATGAATGTGAGTTTGTTTGAAGACTGTTAACATCTAAAAGACATATTCTACCGTGGCTTTTTAGAAGGAACTCTAGGCTATCTTAAATGTTTGGATTTTGACTGAAAGGGATTAAGAGGTGGGAAAAAGGTAATAAATTTAACTAAAATAACATTTAAGATAATAATTAAGGTGAGGGTAGCGAAGCAAGACGGGTTTTAGCTAGTAAATAAATTTTATAAATAAATATTCACTACTTAAGTCATTATTTAGTATTTTACATACATACATACATCTATATAATAGGTCACTCAATAAGTCCGTAGGACAAGTAAGAAAAAACTAAATTTTGGCAAATTTCGATTTTATTATAGTTGCCTTCGAAGGCGATACAACGAGTATAGCGATTTTCCAACAGGAAAAAGTCGCTGGAGACTAAATCTAGAGAATACGGTGGGTGGGTAAATAATTCGAAGTCCAATTCATTCAATTCTGCCATCATTTTCATGAAGTTGTGGCACGATTTTCCAGCTCACGCGGCACCCACTTTGGACTGAACTTTTGCATACCCAAATGTTCGTGTGAGATAGTAAAAACGCTACCGTCTGATATCTTTACAATGTCAGCTAGTTCGTGCACCTTAAATTTGCGATCGTTCATAACCAAATTGTGGATTTTTTGATGTTTTCTGGAATATCAGCTTCATTCTGGTTAATGGAGCAGAGTGCGGATAATATTTATCAAGCCATTGTTTGGTTCCCATTGTATGTTTTTCATCAAATAGTAATGCTTTATCAAAACTTGAAATTCACTTTTTTCCATTTTTTTTAATAAAAAAGTCGCTTCACACAAAATGCTATAACTCACGAATCAATAGTTAGATAGCTGTCAAATTTATACACGTATTATGTGAAGGTTAGACATAAATATTATGGGCAAATATATACATAATATGGACAAAATACTAGTAACGCCACCTATGTGTCAACATACGGACTGTATCCATTTACGCCCGCTTTACTGCACCGATTTGTAAAGGATATATATGGGCTTAAAGCTTTTTATGTTTAATTTTATTTAAATCGATTTAGTACTTTATAACTTTAATATTCTTGCTAACACATAGAAAGAAAACATATCCTTTTTGTGTATCTATAAATATATTTATAAAAACAAGTTATATATGTGTGTATATGTATTCTTTTTATTTGTCATATAAAAATCAGCGGCTTAATTCTCGCACTCATGATAGAAATGAAATTTGGATTGAAAAATATTTCGAAGTCGTGAAATACGAATATGAAACGAATAGAATTAAAGCTTAGGTGTTGTAAAAAGTATAAAAAATTGGTTTTATAACACTGGATAATAAAGGGTCCGCCATCTAACGTTCTTTTTTTCAACTAGTGCTTATTTCGTGAATGGTAACACTTG
Source organism: Wohlfahrtia magnifica (assembly GCA_023159175.1). NCBI lineage: Eukaryota > Metazoa > Arthropoda > Insecta > Diptera > Sarcophagidae > Wohlfahrtia > Wohlfahrtia magnifica. The sequence continues at coordinate 1,070,352 of JAKWBJ010000533.1, read as the reverse complement.
GCTCATGTCTGATTTGACAGATAATTCGTTTTATCCTTCCGCTGAACGAATATGGTTTTGTATACGTTTGAGTAACGTTGGGAATCAGGGCCTGCGATCGACTTACTGAAGATGCCGATTTTGCCAAAAAAAATCATCTTTTCAGATGAAGTTCACTCAGGTATGTAAACAAGCAAAATTATCGCATTTGGGACACAGAAAACCCGCACGCATACATTGAATAACCGATACACCCAAGACGAGTAACTGTTTGGTGCGGATTTTGGTCCAGAGGCATAATTGGGCCATTTTTCTTCGAAAATGAGTAAGGAGTGGCCGTTACAGTCAATTGCGATCGTTATCGGGCCATGTTGAACGAATTTTTGTTCACAAAAATTGAAGAGGAGGATATTAGCAACATTTGGTTTCAACAGGAGGGTGCTACGTGCCACACAGCCGAAGCTACACTTGATGTTTAGGGCCCTGTTTTTGAAGATCGCATTATCAGTCGCAGAGCTGATGTTGTTTGGCCACCTTGGAGCTGCGTTTTGACACCGTTGGACTATTATTTGTGGGATGCCGTCAAAGATAAGTGTTACGCCAACAAGCCAAAGACAATTGACGCTTTAAAGGACAATATTCGTGAGGCCATTGATGAAATATAGCTGCACATAATCGATAATGTGCTTAAAAATTGGACCGATCATGTAGGCTTCTGCATGGCCAGCCAAGGCAGCCATTTGAATGAAATTATTTTCCATTATTAACCGGAAGGATTATATTTAGGAAATTTTTTTTATAGCATTTTCAAAAAAAAAAAAAAAAAAAATTATTTGGCGGACCCTTTATATTCCCAAATTACGAAGATAAATAAATATGTATGTACATAAGTTGCTTGGTGTAGTAGTGATAATTCTTGAACAGAATACAAGCAACACGGGTTAAAAGCTCACGAAAGTTGAAACAATTTTTTTTCTTTCTTTGGATTTTTAAAATTATGTTAAGATAGATCTTCTATTGTTTTTGTTGGCAAAAGCGATCGAAATTTTTTAAAAGTCTTTAGACCTTTGCCATGGACTTCTTAGCCTTCAATGGTGGCAATTTTGGTAAATGTATTTTGTTAAGTAAATTAAGTAATTAGTCTCAAAGGGTTACAATTTTCATCCCATTGAAATCGGTAATTTTTTTTTATATTTGGATTTGATTACATCACTAGCTTTAATTATTGCAAACCCATTTGATTAAATCAAAATGAACAGTTACTTCATTGCGCTAATTTGGTTAGTTTGGTTTGGACTAGCAACCGTCTGGACTAAAAACAAACCGGCGACTGCAAACACTCGGAGATCAGTGGTCCACTGTGATCATCATGTTTCTTACACATATTGAAGAAAGGAATAATAGTGCAAAAAGAAAGTTAAGGAAAAGACTAAAGAAAGTTCAAGAGAAGAGAAAAGAGCTGTAAGATCTCACACCCCCAAGGGATCCGATCAATCCCCATGCCACAATCAGCTGAGGCCCTTGGCAAACCGAAGGATAGCGTTAGGGTCAGTACACGAAAGGGAGTCTAGAGTTTGGATCGTCAATTCACCCAAGAGTCGATACCCCCTGGCCAAGAGCCTGGGACAATAACATTGTCTAAAGTTGCCTTGAAACATAATTTTTCTTATAAGCGGTTTTCTAAATTCGCGTTTAAATGCTAAATTTGCATTTTTTTAATTCTTATTGAAAATTCAATTTATGTTGGAAGATTACTAACTCCTGATATTTCATTTATCACGGATCAACACTTACTTGTCTCTTAACCGTTGCAGTGTTCAGTTCTATTCATTTCCTCAAAATTAATACTTAACGGTTGTATTGTTCAGTCCTTCCTGGACTCCTATCAGGTACCTGACTGATCCCACCAAAATACAGCTGGAATTGTATCTTCCTATGATCGAAAAGGAATATTCTTCCGATACCCTCCAGCCAATAATAGTAGAGTCATCCAGATTGGTCAGGGTCAGATCATTAACCTCCTTCCTCTTACTTGTACAAAAGGTAGCTGTAATACCCCTATTTCACATCCAAAGATCATATTTCAAAATAAAACCAAAAATGAACTTACCTCTTGCATTCGTGTCACTGCTACCCCAATGAAGATGATGGGCATTGGCGTCAAATCCAAGGTTAATATTGCCGTTGCACCTCATCCCCTAGAGTAGGTAGGCTTGGGGGTCCGTCTCTTCATAGGGCATGTAGACGGAGTACAGAATTGTGGCAAACGCACCGTCGTCATGTCCCCACAGCTGAAATTAGGAAGAAATGTAAAATTAAGATTCTTCCTACCAATAATGAATGTTCTGAGATCAAATCTGTCAATAATTGCTACCCAATTGTGATCTCCGGTAGCTATCTTCGGTTGACCGCACACTTTTCATTGCGGTCTGCAAAGATCCAGATGCAGTTCCCCTAACTACGCAGCCTGCCTTGAAGTCATTGGTCTACGAAAGGCTTCGCCCGACTGTCCTACTGAGTGAGACATGACGATTCTGCTCATTTATGAGACTGAGTCGCTGCCCTCTTTGTTCCTTTAGCAGAATCTGACGACTTCATCCCAGCCCCATTGTGCGAGCAACTGTGCTTAGCCTACAATGGACTAAGTCCAAACCAAACCAAATAGTACGATTTTGCCATACTATCTTGAGGTTCGAAATCAGGCAGTATTGTTCTTTTCTGGCTCACTTTGGGGTTTGGAGACGGCTTTTTTCCCAATAGAAGAATTCGGCAGATTGTTCACACCCAAGCCAGTCAGGCTGGGAACTGCCCCACCAACCTGCGACTTTTTAGACGTAAGTGCCGCCTTCGACCCAACACGGTTCTTTGATTTCGCAAAACAGGGTTCTTCGATATTCGTTCTATCTACGAATAAGAAACATATACAATAGCAGCAATCCAACTGAAAACCTAGCGATTCCAGGTGAGACTATTTGGATCTGGAGTTCCCATGGTGTCCAGCATGATACAGCAACCCGGCCCAAAAGCCAAATTGCAACAACATACCGATACACTCCTCCCCTATCCACCACCTGGGGATAGGTAGGAGTAGGCATATCCCTCGGACCACTGCGCTAATTAGATGTATACAAGTTAATATTGTATTTGCGCCAAATAATGGGAATCACAGAATTCAATTTTAAAATTGAAAATTGATTTTTTTCTTTGTGCTTTGTTATGTATTGCTAATGTTTACAATGTTATACTACATATAAAACAGTTTTGAGTAATTAAAAAGTTAGTTTAATACTTATCGAAAGAAGTCATATGTAAATATGTTACCAGAAGAACACACACTCTGCACCATCTCTGCATCATTTTTGAGCTAACTTAAAGTCATTTGCAAATAAGTTAGCAAAAAGTCAACTTTGAGTTAGTTCGTAAAAGTCATACAGGGCAAACATTCGTTGTTAAACTCACTTTAATGTGATGAATTTAAAGTTGGATGGTTGTATGAATAACTGTATAATGCTTTGATGGCATTGTATACCATTTGTTACAATTACATTTCAAATGGTTACAGATGTCAGATCCCTACACACTCTAAAGCTCTTAAGCACATACATATATACAATATCAAATCATTGACTGTCGAAAACTGGAGGTTATCGTGGAGATATAAATTCTGTTGCTGTTTGTCAATCCTTGTTGTTGCTTTTGCTATGAACATGAATGAACAAAGTTAAAATACTCACACATATGCATTAATATTATTTTTACTTCAACACACGAACAAACGGTGTATTCGACAATCTATGTGCTTGCGTCTGTCTGTCAGTTTTGAACATGTGAAGAGGTTATGGTGTCGTTGTCTATTTATTTGAAGTCGCTGTTTTTTTTACTGCTGCACCTAAAATATCAAATTGTTTACACATTCAAACATTCGTTGTAGTTTTGTACTTTATTTTGGATAAAGAGATTTGATGACAAAAGTTGTTGAAGATTCAAGTATTTTTAGACTTTTATCAAATTTTTATATTGAGGATAACATTTTTTATTCGTATCCGGTCAGCTTGAATTCAGAGTCGGTTAAGCTATGTATGCATCAGAGAACGGTATGAATACATTCGCGTTTGATAAATATTAATGCATTCGTTGCTTTTGCCATGCACTTATTCAACAACAATCTCTATTGTAAATAATGCTCAAAAGAATTTTGCTTTTCATTCAATGATATGTGCAAACATTCATTCCGTTTTTTTCTTAAAAATTGTTGCTATTTATTAGTAGTAGTAGACTTTAAGAGAAGACAAGCAATGTAGTGCATGGATTTCGTTATACTCACTCTTTTCATGTATTGTCATGTGTTGCTTAAATAAAATATTCTGAATTGACAACAATGTATTTACTCTATTGTGAACAAAACGTAATCTACATATTAAAACTATAATTAAGGTAGGAATAAAGATATGCGTAGCGAAGCACGCCGGGGTTATATATAGTAATATAACGAAGCTTGAACTGTTACTGTCTTCAAACATGCAAAATTACAATGGGAGGTACTACGCCCACTTATCCAATTTCACTCAGGTATTGACTGATGTTTTGTACTGTCAAAGAGTTGTTTAAACCAAATTGAGAAACTTTTACCATCAAGATATAAAAAAATTAATATTTAGATTGTAATGGAGATGCCACGCTCACTTATCGAATTCCGCCAATATTAAAACAGATGATTTTTATTGACTGACAATTTATTTAGAACAAATTCCTAAACTTTTTTTACCATTTTCAAGATATAAGATAATCAATATTTACTTTGTAAAGAAAGTACCAAGCTCACTTGTCCAAATCAGTCGACTTTTTGACAGATAATCTATTGGTTTAATGGTTCTCGAGTTCTCATTGGTCAACTTATCTACATATATACAAAAGCGATTTTGGATTCCATTGTCACGCACATAGATTTCAACCAAACATAAACCATATAGGTCTCAAAACCTACCTTGTGTACGAGTATAAGTTTAGTTGAAATCGTACGATGAGCCTAAACGTAATGTGGCGACATACGTAAGCCAAAAATAGCAACAGAGTTTGTATAAGCGGTTATTGCACAAAGAACACCGGATAAAACCTTCATATATATCTATTCTTAACTATATACATATCTGTGGCGACATGGAAGAGTATCTTAAGTCGACATAATCGACAAATTGAATTATTGCATTGGGAGCTTAATAGGAGTCAAGGTGTATGATATTTAATCCAATTTTATTCGCGTTAATTTTTTGCTTAATTTTTTTGAAACGATATTGAATTTGTCAGAACATCTTATGTACACGTATGTGCAATGAACATTGTGCATATAGCATTTTTTATTATTCCCATTTTTCATCTATTTTATAACTATAAAACTTAAATTAATTAATAATTTTACTGTAATATTCTTTTTTAAGTTTCAATAAAATATCTATGTTTACTTAAAACTATGAAGTACATAGATATTATCTTAACAAAAGAGCTTAAGAATACTTAAGGCTCAATAAAACCCAAAACTCTGTATTGAAAAATCGTTTTAGTTATAAAAGGCATTGTATGCTCTCTGTTAAGCAACATTTTTTTAAAATTTTTAATTTTTTGCTTAATAAGGTTGTTACCAACATGTTAAGTTATAGTTTTGTTACAAAAAACAATTAAGATAAAAATTTTACAAAATTGGCAATATTTCAAAACTATATTTTTCGATTTAAGCTATTTCTCCATATCGGCATATATATATAAAAATAAGTTGTTTTTGCCATAAAAATGTGTGCATTCCTTTAAATTTTTCATATGAGATCTATATTTTATAAGGCATACGACACAAAGGTAATGGGTACTCTAGTACTTTATTAAGATGTATCATCAACACTATTCGTTATCACAGATGCAGTTGGTTGGAAACGTTGTTTTTCACTACACTTTCTGCAATTTTCAATTCCGGGAAATCGCGTTATAAGCGATGTAAAACATTGCCTCCCATAGAAGAAGTATTTGATTTGATTCAATTTCATTAAACTTCGATTACTCAGTGCCTCCTTGCACAATAGTATTAGTTTTAAAACATGAAGCATATTTAAAAACGTACATATATTTTCTTCTATACAAATTTCACCCGGAAAAATGGGCTATGTACCCTAGTACAGGGTGTCCGCCGAGAAGGTATACTACTCTGTTTTGCCGCCATTTTGGAAAACATTAGTTTTGACAGTTCATATTTGGCAGTCGTGAAGTAGAGACGTGAAAAATATTCAGTAAACCAACGTGTTTTAACCGTTAAAACATTTTATCAAAAGCAATCATCGACTACTGTGACGATGAGTAAGTTACGTGAAATCTTTGGGAGAAGCAACGTGCCAACAAGACGCACTATTTATCGTGTAGTGAATGATTTCGAAGAAAGAGGGACTGTAGCTGATAGGGCCAAGCGTGGACCATACCGTACAGCAAGATCGGGTGAAAGCATTACTGCTGTTCAAGAAAGTGTTCAAAATAATCCATCAACCTCAATGCGACGCCGCGCTCAGGAGCATGGTTTTCAAAGAACAACTTTGGTCACAATTTTACACAACAATTTGCATTTGTTTCCATTTAAGATTCAGTTGACACAAGAGCTTCTTCCAGAAGACCATTTACGCCGCAGTACATAAGCTAATAGGATATTACAGCTCGTCCATAACAATCTCGATTTTCATGAAAAAATCGTAACGAGTGACGAGGCACATTTTCATTTGAATGGTTATGTGAATAAATAGAATAATTCGTTCTGGGCAATGGAAAACTGTCAAACTATTCATCAGTCACCTTTGAATCCGTCAGGAGGATTCATTGGACCTTACTCTTTGAAACTGGAAACGGCGTAATGACAACTGTCGATGGGGAGCGATATCGTGATATGATTGAAAACTTTTTAACGCCACAACTGCATGCTTTGTGCTTGACTAACATGTGGTTTCAACAAGACGGCGCAACATCGCATACAGCCAGGATTACAATGGAATTACTGTGAGACCTCTTTCCACAACAAATTATTTCAAGGAGTGGTGATGTTGATTGGCCTCCACGGTCGCTTGATTTGACTGCTCCGGACTTTTTGCAAGCAAACCAGAAACGTTGAAGCAACTCAAACAAAATATTCTTGATGAAATTAACGAAATACCGCGTGAAATGTTTGAGAATGTAATGAAAAATCTGCTCAAAACGGCTCGCATTTGTGATTATTGTATTCCATACATAATTGCCGACATTAAATAAAACATTTATCAATATAAGATCCATTCTCTTTCATATAATCAAAAATTATAAACAAACAAATTAGTATACCTTCCCGGCGGACACCTTTTATATATTAGAAACGATTTTTCCGATGTTGCCTTTTAAATTTTCCCCACATCTAAATACATACATATCCTTCTGTTTATTTGCTCTCATTTATGAGATTTGTTACAAAGATTCACCATTCCTTCCTGAGTTGAGTACAATGTTAAAGAAGTTATAAATTGTTGATATCATTAAACAGATATATAATTGTTCTTAAAAAATGAACCAGTCGTAATCAAAAAGTCAAATTTAAAAGTTATATTTATTTAATAGAAATAAAAATTTAATAGAAATGAAAAGAAAAGAAGGCCGAATATATATGTATATATATCTCACACACTAAATCATGAACAGTCACAACTAAAAATGTAAAAAATCGCATTTTTTCATAAACAAATTTACAGATCTAATCTCTAGTGACTACGAAAATTTCGTTTGTATTATTGTCTTCCTTACATGAGAAATTAATGTTATGACTGTTTTTATGTTCCCTGTGCAGCTTGTACATTATCAACTAAAGAGTATTACAACAAAATTTTGAGTTAATCAAAACATACTTATTTCCAGTTAAAGAGGCACAATTTGATATAATTAATACACACAACTCAATCAACAAAATTTCAATAAATTTTCAATAAAACAGTTACAACTCTTAAATTACCTCCTATTTGCAAAATTATTACACAAAATTAAACAAAAAATAAGTAAACTGTTTTTAGAAACAGTTTTTTGCCTCATCTGAACATTTACAAATTTTGAATAGTGATTGTTCCTCATTTAGTGTGCGATATGCATGTATGCATGTACATACACACTCGTATATAAAATTTTTGTTATTTGAATACGATTGCAATATTCTTATATAATTTAAGTTTTATATATTGTCTCACGTTCCTTTTTTTTAGGAATTGAAAACTATTGTATTTTTATTGAAAGCTGTCATTATAAACGTAAAGTAATTTCCAGCTACTCTCACTCAAATGGAATACAAAAGAAATCTCTCAAAATCATACTTTAGATTGCCACGTAGAGTAAAAGCTTAGTTAATTATAAGAATTTTTTTATCAAACATTTTTATTTCTTGAAATAAATAAATTTTTGAAGACATTTTGGTAAACTTTCAAACAAGATTTTACAAACTTTGGATTTCCTTCAGGAGGAAAATTCTTTTTGATCTTCGTTTGGTTACTTCTTTTTTTATTTTTGCCTACAAATGTTCGATAACATTTAAGTCTAGGCAATTAATTAATTAATTAAGTTCTAGGCAATTATACAGTAGCTATCTTAGTCGTATGCATGGGGTCATTGTTCTGATAGAATGTAAATTCGACTTTAATTCCAAGATTTTTGACACTTTCCTTAACTTAGGCTGGCAAAAATTTTCTTCCCAACCCTCCACGTGGGTGCCGACTGGTAATGATGGTTGCCCGATAGCATGGCCATCAGCTAAGGGAAGGGTCACTATCTATGTAATCCTGCTTCCACTACTGGAAGTTGGATTGCACAGGTAGAGGCTCTAAGAGATAGAAGAATTGGTTGGACTAAGTTGTCATACGACCCGTGCATGGCTGGGGCCCCATCAAAAATAGCTCAGTCTCGAACGGAGTATCCTGGATACCTGGCGACTTCCAGGATTAAGTAGCCTTAAGTAGATAACTCCTGGGACCAAAAAATGGAAAAAAGACAAGACAACAGAAAACAAAATAAAATAACGGAAGGTAACAGAGAGGAGACCAGCTGGAGGCCGAAAACGAAATTCGAAAAAATCAGCGTACGGGTGAAACACTGCAGCCAACGCCTGACTCCAATAAAGAAGTAACAGCTCTAGTTGATCCTAAGATCGTACGGCAGACCCTCCCTTCGAAACACATACAAAAACCATCTGCCAAAGGTGCTGGCCCAAAAACTCATGAGGTTGTTGAAGCAGGACCTTCGTCCAGTGGCCAAGTAGTGAGAAGATTTGTACGGCGACAAAATTTATAAAATAATGCAAACTACGCTGCAGGGAACGACAGAGTTTGAAGCGAGTTCTAGAAAGAATCGCAAGATGACAATTTTCGATCTCTCAGATCCAGACGACAGCATTACTCCGATAAAGTGGAGACTAGTGGAAAACATAATGGCAGAAGTGGTTCTGGATGTAATAGAGGAGAATCCCGGCCTAGTACCAGCTTACCAGATAAGTGGCTGGTACCAAGGACACGTAAAATTAGTAACTTGCGCCGATAAAAGTGTGCTGGACCTCTTCTCCATAACATCGCGAAATTACGAGAGGTCTGGCCAGGTGCCAGGCTGGAAATAGTTCCTAAAGTCACCATCCCTAGTCGTCCAAGCACGCGCGCATAGAACCAAAAGGAACTATAAAAAGTCCTAAAAACGATGAAAACGTGCAATCCAACCCTGTCAACTCACAATTGGAAATATCCGAATTGAAGGAGCACCACGGATCTCGTGCGATTATCATAGTCAACAAGGAATCATTTGAGCATCTGGTAAGCTCCAATGGTGTGGTGGTCTTCGGGTTTAGACACATTACACTCAAAATGTATCAAAATGATGAAAAACGATCCATGGAGTCAGACGATGGTGAACCGAAAGTATAACCGTCGTTAGACGAACATATAGACGTGACTGATGATGATTAGAATGACCTCCAAACTGGTTTGTTCCAGATCCAGAGCTGACTCTTTCTGAGCTAGTGACGGCGGCAGATTATTTTACGAAAAAGCGATTCAGAAGGGTAAGGGAAAACCTCCTTGGTTGAATCGCCAACTGAACGCGCTACTACTTTTTTAATATAGCACGACAATTATGGCACCCAGACCGCTGGAAAGACTATAAGAATTAATTGAGGATTTATAAGAGAAGTATCAGGGCTGCTTGAGGCGATTAAATGGGCCATTGCCAGTTTTCAGCCGTTTAAGTCTCCAGGACCTGAAGGAATATACCCGGCCATTCTACATACAACATTTAGGACGGGTTTATTTGTACCGCCTAAGAGAGATCTTCCTAGGCAGTCTCCAATTGATCATATTCCACATGAACGGTGTAGGGTGAAAGTAGTCTTCATACTGAAGGCAGGACACAACTCCCAGGAATAGTCCAATAAGACTCACTTCTTTCCTACTGAAAACAATAGAGTGGATCTTGTGATGAATAAGTTGTTAGTGACCATGGAACAGGTCAACTGCGTGGCAATCGGATGACGTAGTTTTACGATCTCGGGCAGATTTGTAGATCCTATTAGAAGCAGGGTGCAACCTGCACTTCGGTAAGTTAGCGAGCGGGCATCTGCACGTGTTTTGGGAGTAAATCCCAAGTACTTTTCACGCGGAAGTACAAACCTTCGCCATTTCTGCCATTAAGGTTGAACAACACCAGCCTCGAACTTAGAGAAGAGGCTCACTTTCTGGGGCTCATTTTGGATAGGAAGCTGTCCTAGAAGCCTAATATACACAATAGGATAAAGAAAGCCTCCGTTGATCTCTGCACTCGGGAAAAAAATGTGGTCTTAAACCAACAATGACTCACTGGATACACACGGCCCTCTTAGTAGAGCGGCTAGCCTTAGCCTGCTACAGTGGTGCAAAGGTTCGCTTGTATTATAATTGCGGGTGCATTACATACTACCCCTGCTTCAGCGATGGAGGTAATCGTGCACCTATCTACGTTGGAACGAGTCAGCGTCCGTGAGCGGCTAGACTGTGGCATAATACAAAGGTGGGTCCTCGAAGATCCTGACTAGTCTGGGAGTTTTTGAAAGGGTTAACTACACAGCACCGCACTATGACTTCTCAATGAAGTTCCGGACTACAATACCAGATAGGAGGGAATGGGAAAATGGTGGATTGCAACTCATTAAAGACTCCGAACAAATCTTCACTGACTGCTCCAAGTTAAACGGAGCTGCGGGTTTAGTAGTAGTATCACAATTGGCCCTCTTATGCTTACGTGTGCCCTCTGTTGGGGCAGCCACTTCTATCTACCTACCTACCTTAACTATTTTTTTGAAGTGAGAGTAGTTCTAATTAAAAACCTAGAAACAAATTCGTAATTTTTCTGAATTACCCGACTTGCATAGGGTATTATTTAAAGCCCGATAGAATCAAACTAAACTAAACAAACGGTCATACTGCGCTCAATTTTTGATAATTGTAATCAGTATATTTTTACCAAATTATCAAGAATTAATTTAAAAATTGTTTTCACCGATTAGGCCCATTTCTAGATTAACGAGCTTATTTATAAATAAAATTGTCGCATTTGGAGTGAAACCAGAACAGACCTTGCAGAATCCATTTCTGTGCATGCTGGTGGCTCATTGGATGAAATGTCTTCAAAAATACAAAACCAGCAACAATTGAAGGCTTGGAGACAAACATTTTTCATGTTATTCTAAAAAATTTAACCAAAATTTGACGTCTAGAAAGCGCTTCGTCATTACATACTTTACATATTTAGTAAAAAAATTAGTACAATCGTGTCAAAAGATTTGAAGATAAAAGAAAAAATTGGTATGGAAATGCAATATAGAAGAAAAGAGATCAAGCAGCAACTAAAAAATAAGAAAACTGTTGTAAAAATATATTTGAAATGCATATTAAAAAAATACAATTACTGCTCAATGATACATATATTCACAATTAGTGTTCCAAAAATAAAAAGTAAGTTCTGACAGATAAACAAACCGATAATACCCTTCATTATGATTTGTACGATTTTTGTTTTTGCCGGTTACAAATGAAGCATATTCAATGAAGAGATTCTTTTCACTTCTTAATTTACTGAAAACCGAAATATCTGTAGTGGTGATACCAAAAAAGAAAAAAAAATATATTTGGTTAAGGGTGAAACAATTGTTCCCCTTAAAATTGATAGACTATATATCTAATGTTTAATAGGACGAAAAATCACTATCAGACAATTATTTGTTAGTAAGAGTATTTGCATATTTAAGATATCTAATGTCTATTTAAATTGACAGTTTATGGTACAAAGAATAAATTTTAGGTACTATACATACCATATATATGGCGAATTTATAAAAATCCCTTAATCGACTTATTTACTGAAGAAATACAAGAAAAGCCGCGTAAATACATATAATAATACTTACATATTTAAAAATGTTTCTACAAGTACCAAAAAGATAAATAAGTCTCAATCACAAATCAAATAAAATTGAAAAATATCTATAAAGAATTTCAATGAGGAGAACTCAATAAGGGTTGGTGTCTGCAGAAAATAAAACAAGAATTGAAGAGAAATATAGAAAAACGAAGTAAATATGCTTAAAACTGTGTGCTGTAAATACAGGGTGTTTTGTTTTGCTGCCATTTTGGTAAACATTAGTCTTGATAGTTATATTTGGCAGTCGTGAAGTAGAGACGTGACAAATTTATTATGGAAAAATATTCAGTAAACCAACGTGTGTTAATCGTTAAAACAGCTCGCCCTTGACAACCCCGATTTTCATTACAAAATCACAATGAGTGACGAGACACATTTTTATTTGAATGGTGAATACGAGTAAGTAGAATCAATCAAATTATTCATCAGTCACCTTTGCATCCATTGACAGTCTGGTGTGCAATTTGGTCAGGAGGATTCATTGGGCCTTACTTTTTTGAAACTGGAAACGGCGTAACGACAACTGACGATGTGGAGCGACATCGTGATATGATTGAAAACTTTTTAACTTCACAACTGCATGCTTTGTGCTTGACTAATATGTGGTTTCATCAAGACGGTGCAACATCGCATACAGCCAGGATTACAATGTAATTACTAGGAGACCTCTTTTCACAACAAATTATTTCAAAGAATGGTCGCATGATTTGGCTGCTCCGGACTTCTTTTTGTGGGGATAACTGAAGCTGAAGCAACTCAAAATACCGAGTGAAATGTGTGAGAATGTAATCAAAAATGTGCTCAAAAGGGCTGGCATTTGTGAGGCTAACAGAGGCGGGCATTTATCCGATATTGTATTCCATACATAATTGCCGACATTAAATAAAACATTTTTATAAATATTAGTCCATTCTCTTTCATATAATCAAAAATTATAAACAAGCAAAGTAGTATACCTTCCCAGCGGACACCCTGTATTTTTTGCAATGTAAACAAATGTATAACATGATTTTAAGACTAGCTTTACAAAACCGGCGTTGCCCGGAATGCTATATATTAAGGTGGATAATTTTTTTTTTTTTTTTTGTTAATAGGCGTATAACAGAAACGTAATCTACAATAAATTCTAAGAAAACTTGCCTAATAAACTAATCAAAGCTTAGTCCCGCCGAGAGACATAATCTTGGAAATTTGGGAAAGTGCTATCTCAAAAAGTACTCAAGCTGCAGATCTCAGTAAGGTTTCAAATAATAGGTAATGAGAGCAAAATTTTGATTTATACAAAAAAAATCCACATTTTTTCAATAATGCGGGGCTTAATTCTACTTCATATTTTTATGCCATATTTTGGAAATCTTAATTTAAAGAATTTATCTAAAAACTTAAGTTTAAGTTTTATTATTGAACAGTTAGTAACAACACAACTTTTTTAAACACATTTTTTATTTTGTCATTCAAACAACAGAACCTAAGTCTTTTCTACAATCCATTCGGGGTGGTTGGGCTCGACTTCCTAAAGTTGTTATCAAAACATTATCACGAATTTTTGCAAGTACTCATCGTGAAGCATGCACACATTACTCGGTTCCCCGGATATGCGACGGAATTCCTTGATCTGGCAGTGGTATATCATCAGATATAATATACTCCAATAGGTGCTCGGTGGGATGCTTGTAGTAAATGTAGGCTCAAATAATCTAAGTCGACTAAATGGATATAATCTGTACAATTGAAATTAATGGGATGCTTTTTATAAGCCCTGAGTTTTGTTGAGTCATACAATTGTTCATGACTATACAATTTTTTTCTTAATGGCTCTTTCGCGAAGAGTTTGCCTTTCGTCGAAAAGCATTGTTAACAATATATGTATTTTCCGGATGGGCGAAAAATGCATTGGTTTGTATCGTTTTGTTTACAATTTCTGGAAGATTTTGTGGTAACAATTGTGTTGTCTTTTTCATAATAAAGTTAGTCAATATTTTTAAATTTGTTGAAGGCAAACTATTTGCAACATATATGTAATCTGCTGGCTTTTGTTAACCAGCGAGAACGAACAATTTTGGCAAATTTAATTCACTACTCGTAAGTTCACTTGTCGTGTCAATGATATACTAGCGTTTTAAGTAGTCAGAAAACTTGACCCGAATGAGTCAATTGACATCGCTGATAATGCCATAATATATATGTGAAAAATTTTTAAAAAAAAATTAACACGCACTTACTTTTGAAAGGTAACTATCAAGTGCATAAATCAATCAAAACAATTGTTTAACACCACGTTTTTATAAAATGTATTAACGGTAAATTTTTACAATGACTAGAACCTTTAATTATATATAATTCTAATCACTCTTTGTTGATAACTTTTATAGCAGACTAGTTAAAACCCGGCGTGCTTCGCTACCATTCATATACATATATACAATAAACAACAATACAACAATAAACTTAGCTTTAAGAAGAATAAAGGCTTAGCATTTCAAAAGATATGTTATTAGTTTAGTTTTATAATCATCCTTTATTTTTGGTGTTAATTTATATGATATATGTATGTATGTATGTATGTATGTATGTAAACATTTTGAGATATTGTCGATTAGATATTACAATACAACAACTAACAACGTTAAGTATTATATATTATTGGTATTACGATATGGACAACAATTTTGGTTATTTAAGGTTAAAAAGAGGGGAAGAACCGTTATACAAAAGCAAATGTACATGTACATGTAGGTAGAAAATAAATACAACATATGTACACATATTTTTAATAAAACTCTTAAAGCTAACAATTTGTGGTCCAACCATATAGTAATGTACGATGTTAATTGTGGGTCACACCTTAACGTCAAATTTTTTTCCCAACTTAATTTGACATTTATTTGTCTCAGTGTTTGACAAATTCAACCATGGAGAGGTACACAATTGAGCAGCGCGTTAAGATTGTTGAAGCCCTTTACGAAAATAGGCGTTAAAATAAAAATGCATTTCGTGCACTTCGTGTTTTTTCTGGCCAGCATAATCGATAAAATGTGTTCACAATCGGGAGAATTGCGCGCAAATTTCAGCAAATCGGGTCTGTAAGAAATGTGAAAGCACCTGTGCATCCTCGCCGAGTTCGTTTTGCGGATAATATTGCTGTTGGGCCGTACTTCTTCGAAAATAAGGTCAGCCAAGCAGTTACCGTGAATGGTGTTCGCTATCGCGAGTTAGTAACTGACTTTTTCTGACCAGAAATTTATGATATTGACTTGGACGATATGTGGTTCCACCAGGATGGTGCCGCTTGCCACACAGCTAACGATACACTGGATCTTTTGAGCGATAAATCCAATGGCCGTGTTATCTCATGTCGTGGCGATGTTGATTGGCCGCTACAATCATCTGATTTATGACGTTGGACTTCTTTCTTTGGGGATATTAAAAAAATAAGTCAGGAAAAATTCAAGAGCTAAAGGATGAGATAATTCGGCACATTAACGACGTTGAACCTCAATTATGTCTCAGAGTCATTGATGCAATCTGTCTAAAATTTTCCACAACGCGTTTTTTGACTTCGAAGAACATTTCAAGGGGAGTTACGACCAGAACTTTAAAAAAGTAATTGCCCCATACATATAAGGCATATCTTATTGTAGGCGGATGTGGCACGCCATCCCTTGATGTAATCTGTCTATAATTTTCCACAATGCATTTTTTGGCTACGAAGAACATTTCTAGGGCGCGTTACGACCAGAAATTTAAAACAAAAAATTGACATATCCATATAACGGGCCCCCTAATGTACATACATATCGCACACTTAATCATGAACAGTCATAACTAAGCATTTGTAAACTGTTTGTAATAACGTGGTTGTAATTATACAATCAAATTGAGTTCCACAGTGAAGAAAACCGTCTTAAAAGAAAGTTTACTTATTTTTTTAATTTTATGCAATAATTTTGGAAATAAGAGGTAGTTTTGTGTTGTGATTCTTTAGTCAAAAATTTAGTTGAATTTTTTTCATTAAGTAGTCGGTTTTAATAGAAATTGTACCGCTTTAACTTTAAATATGTTTTAATTAATTTGACACTTTTTTCATTAATAACCACACAACCCGAAATAATACTCTTTAAGTGAAAGAAAAGTATTAAATTACTTATAATCTTACTGTCACAACTACAAGTAGTATTCTTTAGTCGATAATATATAAGCGACACAATTAACCAAAAAACAGACATAACAGTATTTTCTCAAGTAAAGAAGACAAGTTGTATTAGGCCAAAAGCAATAAAAATTATTGAAAAACATTCGAATTAAAACATGTACAAGAAAAATAAATTATCCCTAATTACAACATACTTACTTACTCATAAGAACTCTCAGCCATGTTCTGCCATTCATGGTCAATAACAAAAAATAGCAAAGTGTCTTTCAATTGTGAGTTCAGAATTTTGACAGTTAATACGGGCCAAATTTTTGAAGGTTCATCTGTCGAATTAGCCTTGATAATTTTTTTGTTTTTTTTTGTTTTGCTAAATTACCATGGAGGGATATAGCGTTCAACAATATATATAAACCTGTTTCAAAAAATGGGTGCTCTGTGCGGAAAACGTTTCTCGAGATCACCATAATCGGTCACCATAATCGTCTTACTGTGCCGCTGTGGTATGGTAGGTAGGACACCCGCCTACCAACAAAGAGGTGCTCGGTTCAATACTAAACCAGTCCATCAGATAATTTTCAACAGCGGTTACACCTCATAGCACTGCTAGCGACTGGTTATAAGTATTTACGCTATGAAATTCTCTAACTAATGCATATGCCGTTCGGAGCCGCCGTTAAATTGTAGGTCCCTTTTAATGAGTCTAAAAATAGAATCGGGTGCAGAGAAGTCCCCCTTGTTCCTTATGTATGTATAATTGTCTTACTGAGAGGAATATTCGCAGTGTGGTGCATAGATTTTAGTTCACTTGTTCAGTAAACAATAAACCGACTATGAAGCGCAAGATCTACCGAATTTCTGTTGTGACTTACACTCGGGAAAAAAAGCGTTAGAAAAATACCGAAATTGATACCATTTGGTATCGAAATTGTGTTAAGTACGTTTGTGCTTACTTCACTAACGGTTGGTATTAATAATTTAAAAACAATTTGGTATCGTTTTGTTTTGATAACAACTTGTTCTTATTTCTTATGTTGATAATGAACAGTTTTCATGTTCGTACATATTGTTTTAATTTTGAAAACGCTTTGCTATTAATTTATTCACAAATAATTTACATACTAAGCCCCAACTACAATTTAAGCAAAAACAATATTATATTTACATTATATTGATATCTATTAAGTTAAAAACAAATTTTATATATGTACATATGTGTGTATCTAACTTAGTATTTAATTATATATATGAAGCGTGTTTTTTATAGAGGTATAGAACTTTAAGTTTGCATTACTTTTCAAGATGGCGACCGATTTAACAGCTGTCAAGTGATTTATTCTCAGCTTGGTTTGGAAATTCATCATGAATAGACTCACGCCTGAACAACGCTTGCAATTAGTGCAATTTTCGTTTTTCATAAGTGATTTTTTTTTAATTTTCAATTTTTATAATTTTCATAAGCGAATTTTGTATAGCGATGAAGCGCACTTCTGGTTGAATGGCTACGTCAACAAACAAAACTGTCGCATTTGGAGTGAAGGTAATCCTCAAGTGTATGTGGAAACATCGTTACATCCGGAAAAACTGTTTAGTGCGCTTTATGGGCTGGTGGAATCATTGGTCCGTACTTTTTCAAAAACGATGGTGGCCAGAACGTTACAGTCAATGGTGATAGGTATAGAGCCATGATTACTAACTTTTTCATTCCTGAATTGAATAACCATGATGTCCAGGAGATGTGGTTTCAACATGACGGCGCAACATGTCACACAGCTCGTGCCACACGTTTGGTGAACGCCTAATTTAACGTTTTGGACCTGTGAATTGGCCTCCAAGATCTTGTGATTTAACACCTCTAGACTACTTTCTGTGTGGCTATGTAAAGTCATTGGTCTATGTGGTAAAGCTACAAACGATTGACCATTTGGAAGACAACATTCGCCATGTTATTGCCGATATACGAGTACGGCCACAAATGTTGAAAACAGTCATCGAAAATTGGACGTCCAGATTGGACTACATCCGTGCCAGCCGTGGCGGTCATATGCCAGAAATCATATTTAAAATGTAATGTCACAAAATTATTTTTCGGATAAATAAAATTCATGGCAATCGAATAATCCATCGTTGTTTTATTGCAACTTAAAGCTCTATATCTATATAAAGAAACACCATTAACTTCATTTTAAGCATTTTAAAAAATCATCTTCAATTAGCATTTGATATTGACGATATTAAAGATGAAACCATATTTTTCTGTTCAACAACTTGATTTCTAGGCATACTATTTATTTGATATAAATATTTATGTATTTATATATAACTAATTTCATACAAGTGAAAATTTTGTTTTCAGACCAGTGGAAGATACCTTAAATGATAAATTCAACTTAAAAATTAAGCCGAAGCCCATTGTATTGGTACTTTTTTTTCATCTTTCCAGTAAAGAACAAAATTTTTAGTTAATTTTTAGTTCAACAGGAAAGAACCACTTTCAGTATTCATTAGGAAAGATCGTTTGCTGTGATAAACACGTACATACGGTGTTGTTAGCGAGATGTATTCAGTTAAGACTTTTTCTTTAGTTCTCGTAATTTATTAACTTATGGTATTTTTGTACAACCTGTTCAAGAATTTATTACAAGTTGTTCTTGATTTGTTAACATTTGGTATTTATTTACCATTTGTTCTAATTCTGGTTATGCATTAAGTTCCATTTGATATCGAAAGTTAACAAAATATTGTTCACGATTAGTTTTCAATTTCATACCAGCGGTTAACAATTTCACAACGCTTTTTTCTCTCTGTGTAGGCTTGCACCTATACGGAATTCAACTGACCTAGAAGTTAAAGTAAATCGACCAATTTCTAGGCCAATTTCTGGATGAATTGGTATGCCAACAAACAAAATTGTTGAATTTGGTACGATAACAATATGCATGAGATCCCACAGCCACCAATGCTTCCCTGAAATGTTAGGTGCAGATTTTGGTCTGACTGCGTTATTGAAGCCATATTTTTAGAGAACGACGTTAGATAGCCCGTTAACAGCTAGCTTTAAATACAGCACGTACCACTCATGACACATTGAATATTCTGCAATATGAATTTTGGTGGCTTGGCCATGTTACGTAGAGGTGATGTGTCTGATTAATGCCCGTATCTGATTGATAAGGAACTACATTTTATAACGCATAAAAACAGAAATATTAATTTTGAAATATATATCTAAGCTACGACTAACACTTAAATGACGTTACTGAATGGACTGGAAGTCAGTGAGTCCAAAAGTGAATAGTATACGGCAAATTGTAGTTATTGTTGTTATTGTCTTTGTACAACGTTTGGTGGTACTGGCATTAAAATAATCATTTTCAAGTTATGATGAAATATATTGACATAACTACCACATTTTGGGCGAAAAAGTTGCCACGCCCATAAAAAAAAATTTGAGGCCGATGGAAAAATCTGAAAACGGATTTGAGTTCAGCGCATCAAAATCATTATATTTCATAGAGTTTTATTTAAAGGCGAGAAAATTCTTTGATTTTTGTAGACCAGTGTTGATGAGAAAGATAATGAAGTAAAATAAAAAAAAAATATATTTTAAACTTAAAAGATATGGTTTCCATTAAAACTTTAATGCTACAGCACTTACAAAAATCATTTAATTTTTTGTTTTCTGCGGAATAAATATTAAATAAAAAGTCAAAATAAAAATTTTATAAACTTACTGAAATACAGATTCAGTTACTTAGCCTGCCCAACTCACTGACTGAGTGATAGTATTAAAAGTAAATTCTTTAAGTTTTTGTTGACATAAACACTTTTTTTAACCATTTGAAGTGCTACATTTTCCAAATGTTATGTTGCCTGTTTCTTCTTTTACACTCCCATTAATGTACGACATATTATTCAATTGACATCAGTGGAGTATTTAAGCAATGCAAACATAAACATCTGTGTTTGTTTTTTAAGTCTGTATTTATAAGTTTAGTTTTTGTCATACTTTATGAAATAAATTTGTCATGATGACAAAATGAGGGAAAGTTAGGTCGAGAAAGATGTGAACATGCACCCACTCCTCGAGACAAAAAATAGGTTTATTGTGGATACCTTGAAAAGAAAGCGAAAGAAAAAACTAGACCAACAAACAGAAAATATAATAAAAATCCAGAGAGGCTCCTCACCTGGGTTCAGAATCATGCTTGTCATATAAACTCTAATAAAATATTTGCCAAAATCAGTTAAAACCCACCAACGTTTTTAAAACATATTTTGAGATGAATAAACATATACTCTGAGCGTCAAAATAATAGTTTGGAAAATCATGTCGTTGAGAGCAATACCAAAGTTAATCCAATTGTTGTTTGTAAAAGTCATAATTTTACTACTCTCATCATTCTTATGGGATTGAATTGTAAATATAAAAAATCTCCATTAGCACTAAGATACCTTCTAACTCGTTAAATGTTTACAACGCTATTGTTAATAAGTTAAACGAAAATAAAACTCAATTCATTACACATTCCATCAGGAACAACAGGCAGTTTAAGCTCATGTTATTTGGGTTACCTTAACTAAGTGTAGAAACCATAACAAAAGAACTTAAGGAAACCTTTAACATCGAACTTAGTAAAATCAAAAAAATCATGACCACCCGATCAAATATTGATATATGGTGGAATTCAATAGGAACAAAATCACTAAAAGGGAAATAATAAAAAAATAAATACGTGTATGGGATAGCTATACACTGGAGCAACCCTCTTCGTGACATGTACGGCTACGGTTCTGCAAATTGCTACAGAGCAGCTGCTTGCATTGGTTGTGGTTGCTCTCATGACTACGCTATTTGCCAGCTGAAGAAGACTGAATTAGACGGCCCAGTAATGTATATGTTTTAATTGTATTAAGCGAAATTTGGGAAATGTAAATAATAGAGCGGATGACCCCCACTGTGCATCACGAAGAGAATATCTGGAGAATCGCAAAAGAGTAACTAATTTAAGGCGACCAGCAAGACTACAACTGCCAGTTAATGTGGACATTTATTCGTCAGATGATGAACAAATTAAATCAAGACACAGCGGGGCACCACGTTTAACTCAAAGGATTTGAGGTAAAAATGAAAATAAATTTATTAATGCTTCAGTGGGAAAATCCACGAACAGAATAATGCAGGGGGATAATTTTTAATTTAAAACCAAGTATGACAAACTGAGGGTGCTTGGCAAATGCTTAAGCATGCATTATAATAATACAAAATTTAGTTTAAATGTTATGGACTGGAATGCTCAGGACATAACATCTCCCACATCAATCATAGAATTCGAACCAATATTACAAGATAAACAAATAGATATTATTCTTTTAAGTGAGACTTTTTTAAAGTCGAAGCATAAATTTAGACTGACAAATTTTAAGGTCTATAGAAACGATCGCATCTCTCACGGCAGTGGCGTACTAATTGGTATTAGAAGTTGTATTTCCCATGTATGTCTTACAAACCTTCCAAATTCAAAAATGGAAAATATCTCTATTGAAGTTAAAATAAGTAATAGATTTACATCAGTTTATTGTCCGGCGACTTTAATACCCACCACTCAAATTGAATTTGTGTTAAAAATAACACAGCTGGTAACAGCCCGTATAATCATTAAAGCAACTCTCAGTACTATATATGTATATTCACCAAATTCATATACCCGATTTCGTCAGTCCTAAATCAATCACAAGCATCAGTGGTTGATCTTCTTCTTACAAACTCCGATTTACAATTTTCACAAATTGAAACACACCCTAAAATCCGTAACTCTGACCACCCTCCAATAACTTGTACAATGTTTGAATCAGTTATTGAGGAAACTATACAAATTCCCTTGTATAAAAAAGGCCATCTGGAAAAAATAGACAAATGGGTAGATAATGAAATTAGAAATAATAATTTAGAAACTGATATATTAACAAAAGCAAATGTTGAAGAGAAATTATCGAAAAATTTCTTTATTGTTCAAGAAGCCTCGGAGCAAGTTCTAATTGGTTCTAAACAATTTTGGCGAAGGAAATTTCAAGTGTTACCGTGCTTTTAATTGAACAATGGAGAAGATATAGACGAAAACTGCAACGATCTAATATTTAGTCGGAAAGAATGTTAATAATTTGTTTGCTCAAATAGCTGACTATTAACTACCACATTGGCAATGAAAAAAAAAATATAACAGCTGGTATCAGTTTATTAAGAAGTTGCCAACAAGCAACAAAAAATTTTAGAAATTAGCTAAAGCAATGAAAAGCAACAAATAAAAATATGAAGTCTTGAAACATATTAACTGGCTAAAAGTTTAAGAAACGCCGGTTAATACAACCCAAAGTTCTGGTAAAAGAGTTGAAAAATTCAAAAGCTAGGAACCCAAAGTTCTACAACAGTCGATAAAGTTAAGTGTCTGGTAAAAGAGTTGAAAAATTCAAAAGCTGCTGGTCTGGATGGAATAAATTGCTTAAACATGACTAATATTTTTTTTGTCGTGATTGCGAAAATTTTTATTTGGTGTCGTCTAGCCCATGGATATTTTCCAAAAAAAAAAGCTAAGGTTGTGCCAATACTTAAACCGTGTAAGGATGCTAAGTCACCAAACCCTTGATCAAATACTTGAAAAAATTATATTGAACAAAATACATGAGTACATTGAAAAAAATAATTTACAAAGCGAAGAGTTCGGTTTTCGGAAAGACCATTCTCCAGTACACCAGGTAAAGCGAATTGTAAATTTTCTATCTAATAATAAAATGGAACGTAGAAGTACGGGCAAAGTCTTCCTTGATATAGAAAAAGCGTTTGATTCCATATGGCATAATGGTCTTATTTACAAACTAAATAAGTTTGGCTTTCCTGTGTACATACTTAGAGAAAATTATTCAAAGTTTTCTGAGCGAAAGATCATTTGTTGAAAGTTTTGATGAAAAATGCTCCAATCGCCGATTAATTACTGCAGGTGTAGTCTGTCTCGTCACCTACGCTGTACTCATTATAAACATCTGACTTCCAAATTTTTAAAACAACATTGCTATTATTACAAATGGTAAGGTATCGTATGCCATAATTAAAAACATGAAAAAAGCCTTTTTGCATGCTCAGAAGTATTATAAAATGTGGGAAATTAAAATTAATGAAACCAAAACGCTAGCAATAAAATTTCCTCTCAACAAATCGCCAAAAAGAATTGCTTCCATACCACTGTCTATAGAAGGAACAAAAAATTCCTCTTCTTGATGCTGTAAAATACCGTTAGGTTTTAACCTTTTTAAAACGTTTCAGTTCGTTTAAATTGCCTCAAAATAAAATAAACACCGCTTTATTTTGTTGTTTTACAGTTTTTATTTATTCCATTATAACTTTTATACTGTTTGTCTTAATCCAACACTTAATATTCGTTTATACAACGCTTTTATTTTCGCTTTAACATGTCTTTATCTTATGACAGCTAAACGATAACTGAAGTACCTAGGCAAAACAGTCTCTTTATATACCTAATTGCCTACAGTTTGGAAAGCTCCGGGAATGTCTCAAATGATCTCATGTCCTTTATTTGTTAATTTTAAACATGTAAGATTGTGTTACCCAGGGATAATTTAATGGGCAGTTCTGCCAGATGCATAAATTAGTATGGCATTGACAGGGTGACACAAAATATACCCAGAACCTACAATTTAGGCGTTCTCGTAACAAAATTTTTAGTTTTGCCATTGTAAAAAGGATATTATTTGTTGAAATACCTATTTTTAAGTAAAATCTCAAAAACTGTAAATATTAGTACTTAAGACATTTTTAAACTGTAATTATAATAGTAAATAAAAAAAAAAATAAAATAAAAAAATACCCACTTATCCAATTCCGACCACTTTCTGACTGATGAGTTGTAATTAATATGAAGTCATTCAGACCAAATTCAGAAGTTATAGCTTTAACCGTTCTTAAGATATACAAAAATTAATATTTAGCTGGTATGGAGGTACCATGCCCACTTGTACAAATTCGCCAACTTTTAAACTGACTGTTAATTCATTCAGACCAAATACAAAAACTAGCTTTAAGCGTTCAATCAAAATCAAATATTACCTTGTTGTATTTATTTCAATATTTACTTTGTACTATGGTATCTCCCCATGCCATCTTATCCGATTTCACCCACCTTTGGACTGATGATTTGATTTTCTGGGAAGTTATTTGGACTAAGTTTAGAGACATTACAGTTACTATTTTGATTACATAGACTAATAAATGTTTACTTTGTATGAGCATGGCGTTGCCTAGTTGGAATTTTGAAATTTATATATCCTATAGTTTCTTCTAGACATATATAGACTGCCGTTCAGCCGTTTAACTGCCTGTCAGGCATAAATATTTATTTGTTATATAAGATACATATGTATGTTTTATTGCTGAAGTACCGGTTAAGAGGCGTATAGTGCGGTAAAAAAATTTTAAAAATTTCCTACGAACTCTAAATTTTGCCTTGATCTGTGTGCAGCTTCATTACATTCGTCCAATTTAATCCATGATTCTCTAGGTGGTCCTCTACTCCAACAGCCTTGTATGATCCTGTCTAAAGCTTGTCTGGCAATATTATTAAAAGCTTCGCAGCATTTATCCAACCAGTTCCCATTTTTTACAAACCATCCATTCCTTAACTCTAGAAACCCCGCCTGCGAGGCGCAACGAACGCCGTTTTAACGCATTTCGTTTTGATCTAGTGAAAGTAACAGCATGAGGCTTAAAAGAAACATAGTAATATCTCGTGTGAGCTTGTGAGAAGAAAATTATTGCACAAAGGTTTTTCGTTACGGAGATATACCACTTCCTGTTGCCTGTGAGGCGAGGATTAGTATTAAAGTAGTATTTTAGACTATACGTTCCTATTAAAATTTAATTTTTTTTAAATAAAATTATTTTAAATCCTGAACGATTAATAAATTTAGACGCTCAGTCCATCAAGGAAGAAGCATATGTATGAACGTTTTTTATTGTACAGAATGCTATAAAACGTATTGTCTATTATAAATAGAATATCGATCTCCAAATTGCTATCAAAGTGAAGTTGAATAGAAGGAAAGATCTAAATAGTATGTACAAAACAATATGTAAATGATATTTTAGAACTTGTTAACTTTCTTCTGCTATAAAAAAAAGTATTTTTAATCAACTTATTCAATATTAATACAACGAATGGCTTACAATTGATACAAGTTCGAATAATTTACAGTTCCAATATGAATAATTTACTCGTATGTATTATAGTGTTAACAATCTTACCAATAGATGAGCAAGCGAAACTAATTCAATTTATTTATTATATCGGGAGGCCATCTATCGGCTTAAATTTGAACTAGCGATTATTTCGAATCTGGCAATACTTATGTCATTCTATTCTATCAAAAAATGCAGTATATTATTTCAACTGAACGAAATGAATCGGTTTACGCTCGAGCAACGTTGGGATTTATTGGAAACTTATTTCCAAAACAAAGACAATTGACCGGAAATTGCACGAAAATGTACACAATTTGGTTGCAGAGAAGGACCAACAGTGCCTGGAATACACAAGTTTATTGCTAAAGTTCGTGAATCTGGTTTCACTGTTGATGCGCCAAGACGTAAGCGTACTCGTACCCGAAAATATTGAAGCTGTGGCTGAGAGTGTGCGAGAAAATCTATCACCATAAGCTCGTCATCGTTCTCAAGAATTGAACATTTTACGCACCAGTTTACGTCGAATTTTGCGACAAGATCTCGGTATGACGCTTTACAAAGTTCGATTGGTTCAAGAATTGAATCGGCATGAGAATTCGCTTCGTTTTCGCTTCACTAGATGTTCCAACGAGAAATAGCACGATGATGTCGATTTTGACACAAAAATCATCTTTTCGGATGAATCTCATTTTCATCTTGGTGATTACGTTAATAAGCAAAATTTCTCTATTTGGGGCTCAGAAAACCCAACCGTAATCTTTGTCACACCATGATAACCAGTTTTTTTGTGCCAGCCGCGGCAGTAATATAAATGAAATAATATTTCATTCATAACCGGACAATTGTACTTCACAGCAAAATAATAAATTTGGCACAATTTCAAACCGTTGTCGTTTTTTTGCATTTTAAAATATAAACTTTTAAATGGCCTACCAGATACGAGTACATATGCGAAAAGCTAACTGCTTGTGTGTTGTATGTATATATTCTAGTTAATACACACAAAGTATGCATGAAATTTTGTCTGTATCCCATTTTATATAACTTGTTATCTATCATCCTTTGCATGACTACACACATTATTTCAATAACTTCACTTTTCTTAAATACTACTATACTATACACAAGTCTGTAGTCATTTATTAAACTTCACCTTTACTCCGAGTTAAAATTTGTATAAATATTATGTCTTTAAAGGAAGTCAGAACAGCGATACCAAACCACTTTCTGGTAGGCAATTGTTTTATTAAACCAGCGATGCCAACCTTGCCCTTTTCGGGCTAGATTTAACACTTTTTAAGTATCTCCAACGGGAGAAAAAAAGGTCTAGCCCTGAACTAAAATTAGCTCAAATTCAGCACTTTTTGGTATTATTACTTAACCCTTTTTGACCGTTTTTTACTTTTCTTTCGGTTTTTCTGGCAGTCTAAAGTTGTAAATTGTATTGCGTGCTAAAAGTAAATGGCAAAAGTTCTCGTAAAACATGTGGTATATTTACTGTAATATGCTAATTGCCACAAAACAATATGAAATTAAAACGCATAAAAAAACTTCGGAGATAAACATAAAAACTTAGACAGTGCTAATATGGTACAAATTCTAATAATTCTTTTACCAGCAGTATTACCTGCGAAAAAAATAGAGGCTATGCTATCGTTGTATGTACATATACATTTGTTTCTATAAATATATGTATAGTAGAACAATATTATGTAGATAGTAATGTATGAAATGAAAAAGAGGATGACCAAGAAGTGTATATATTTTTTTTTAACAATGGCTGTAAAGTACTGTAAATACTAATCAAAACTACATTTTTTGCCTTCAATCAATTGAATATAAAGTGATCTCATACTCAATAATACTTTGAATAACATTTTTGTTTAAAATTTGTGGTTCTTTAGCCTTTTTTCAAAATTGATAATGGACTAAAATAGTGATTTTTTCAATTTAGCCCTTTTTTCTTATTCCTTCACGCGTTCAGTATCTCAAGAGTTGACATTACTGTGTAAAATTATTCAATTACAACGACACCAACAATAAGAAAACTTTAAAAAAGGCACAAGCAGGCACTTCTTATCTGGCTTTCTGATTTTGTTGAAATTTAAAACACAGAAAATGTTAGGCTTTACTTCCTTTTAAAAATAGTACCTGGGAGAGGTTAAACTCGGGGGAAAAGGGACCAAATTAGGTCATTTGTGCTTGGAAATTTTTTAGCTCCTAATTAAAATGTTATCAACATTACAAATGTTGTTGGTATTTGAAACACAGATAGACCTGTCTAATGAAAGTGCAAAAACCGGATGCCAAATTATTAGGGACAGTCAATTATGTTATCGTTACGTGGCTTTGAGTACATTTAGATAGAATTTAAATCACAAATTTTAACGATGGAAATTTAATTTATGTCCGACATACTGTTATTACAAAATTATTAAATAGGACTTGATAGTTAAGACATTAGTTAAGATAGTGAGGGTACCTCAGAGGCTTAAAAAGCGGAAAAAGGGAGGTCGATTTTTTTTGTAAAATATTATTAAATCCTAAGTATTATAAGTATTTTTTTAGGAAATTTTTGTAATAGTTAATTTATTTCAATACATTCAACTTCTTGCATGGGTTGAGGATAAGACTTGTATGCTAGAAAAAATATTAAGTCAAAACTCTTCTCACTCTCAAAGCCAGATAGTAAAAATTTCAAGTGTTTTAAATAAAATTAAAAAGAAATTGGATCAAATACAGCCTATTACTTCGAAGAGGAGAGGCAATAGCGAAAGAAAAGGCATTACTACACCACGTACAGACAAGAAAATTCGGGATATTTGCCTACAGAATCGAAAAAAAGTGCTGGAATGTTAACACAGTTTGTCCAAGAGTCTGGCATTCCAGTTCCTAAGAGAACTGAACAGAGAAGATTGGCAGAAGGTTTAACAGGACATCGTTCAGCAAAAAACTCTTGGTTGACAGAGGCAATGAAGAAAAAACGTCTCTCCTGAGCACTATAGCTCCGATTGAATTAAGATAAATTCGCAAAAATTGTAATCTATTTTAACGAATAAAGTGTTATTTTAACAAATTTTACAATCCATATGGTTTCAGGTTTGTTTTTCAGGTGAGTCAAGCTTTGAAATTCTAGGCGACGCTCAAGCGAAATACCGTCCTAATTGCATCCCAGGAAAGTTAGAACACCCTGTATATATAATGGTGTGGTCTGTAATAAGCGATAAGGGAATAGGGATACTCCATAACGCAGAGGGATCATGCAATGGTATTACAAAGGTATTTTATTATACGACCATCTTTAATGAGGTAAAACAATAAATTCGGAATATTATTGTAACCTTTTGGTTCAACAGAATTTTGAAATTGGAGAAAACGACCAGGTTTACAATACAAATAAATAATTTTTCATCAACATAACGCACCATTCCACAAGAGTGTTTTAACAATAGCAAAATTCGACGAATTGCTTGACTACACAAATTTTTTGCTCTCATATATAAAAGAATTCCTTGCTGGCAAACCTTTTACCCCCAATGACAATGCAATGGCAGCTTTAACGGTTATTTTGAGGAGCTTCAGAAAAATTATTTTTATCAAGGAATAGAATTGTTAGAAAAACGTTGAACTAAGCGTACTGAAGTTTCAGATTGTAAACATATAACGTTTATTTTTCAACTAGTGCTTATTTCGTGAATGGTAACACTTAGCTCATGTCTGATTTAACAGATAATTAGTTTTATGCTTCCGCTGAACGAATATGGTTGCGCATACGCTTGAACAACGCTGGGAATCTGGGCCTGCGATCGACTTACAGAAGATGCCGATTTTGCCAAAAAAATCATCTTTACAGATGAAGCTCACTCAGGTATGTAAACAAGCGAAATTGTCGCACTTGGGGCACAGAAAACCCGCACGCATACATTGAATAACCGATACACCCAAGACGAGTCAATGTTTGGTGCGGATTTTGGTCCAGAGGCATAATTGGGCCATTTTCCTTCCTTTCCGTTACAGTGAATGGCGATCGTTATCGGGCCATGTTGAACGAATTTTTGTTTACAAAAATTAAAGAGGAGGATATTAGCAACATTTGGTTTCAACAGGACGGCCTACGTGACACACAGCCGAAGCTACATTCGATATTTTGCGCTCTGTTTTTGAAGATCCCATTATCAACCGCAGAGCTGATGTCATTTGGCTACCTCGGAGCTGCGATTTGACACCGTTGGACTATAATTTGTGGTGTGCCGGCAAAGATAAGTGTTACGCCAACAAGCCAGAGACAATTGACGCTTTAAAGGACAATATTCGTGAAGCCATTGGTGAAATACAGCTGCACACGATCGATAATGTGCTTAAAAATTGGACCGATCATGTAGGCTTCGGCATGGCCAGCCTAGGCAGCCATTTGAATGAAATTATTTTCCATTACCTACCGGAAGGATTGTACTTTCAAATAAAAAAAATTTGAGAAAATATTCAGTAGCTTTTTTTAAGTTTCAAAAAAAAAAATAAAAATTATTTGGCGGACCCTATATTAAAAATTAATATAATTTTAATAATTTAACTCTTGTTTTTCATTGTTATGCTTACAATATTTCGAACTGCCCTTTTTTTGAATTTGAACATTATGCCTTTTTCGAACTTGTTAATAGTACATAAAATATATGTAAATAAAACCAAATAACATATTAAGACTAAATCTAAAAAAAGCGTTTTTACTTTATATTAAAATGATTTCATTACTATTTTCGAAACAGGTCTTAAAATAAGTTTGGGTTTCAAAAAACTAACATACTCGAAAATATGGCCAATTACGAACGGGATGTATGTTTTTTGTGCAAAATTTTTAGTTTTTTTGATTTAACTGCTGGATATGAATTATAACTTCTTTTATAGTATATATTTGATTTTGTGTTATAAAGACACCCCAATAACAATTGTAAGAAAATATTAAAGTCAACAATATAATTTTTAAGGGTTGTTGTTGGCATCAACATTAAGATACTCATAATGACATGTAGATGTGGTTAACATACTTATCTACATATGTAGCTTGCACAGACTTAGACAAAATGAAATAAAACCTTTCAAATCAATTTCTATAATCTTATTGATCTTAAATTAACGCTTATCCAGAAAAAAGAAATTCTTTAAAAATAAACATAAATAAACCTTGAGGGTGACATTATGTTCCATTGTTCTTCTATACCCTTCGAAACTCAAATTTTCTCCCTTCACTCCTTCAACTGAATGAACAAATTTTAAGGACCACAAAACTTTATGATGTATGGATACAATTATGATTTATAAGCATGTATGTATGTATATAGTAAAACCCACATATCGTCGCTCTCATGTAGAAAGTCCTAACTTCAATATTACAGGATTTCAATATTACAGGAGAAGGTAAAAACATAACAGAAACTGCAAAATTCCAAATGTAACTGTTCTTTAAATGTATGTTTAAAGAAAATCAAATAAGAATTTGATGTTCAAATTATTTTTTAAATTTTTATATACATATGTATTTGATATAACAGAGCGAGATAGGGCTTTTTGCAAAAAGTTCGAATCGAATTATATTAATACAACATTTTTAAATAGGCTAAAAAACCAAACTATAATAAAAAATTAAATGCATAAATATAAATTCATCATTTTATATGGAAAAGTGTCATAAACACTGGCAAGAAACTTTTTCAAATCTTGCAAATGTTCCTACTTCTTTTTAAGATAAAGAAGATACTTTTATGCAAGATTTAACTCGTTTTAAAAGAAGAATCGCGTGCTAAAGCACGTGTAATTGAAATTCAAATTTAATGTAAAAGATAAAAACTATGTTAAAAGGTTACCAGTTTTATATAACATTTCCCTTTTATAGTCAGATAACCCTATATTCCGAATCTTGTCAGATCCTTGATCTCTTTCACATTTTTTCAACTCTGGTAGTTCTACAGATCTATGATGTTTGTTGTAGTTTCAGTTCTAGTACCATTGTCTCCAAAATTCCTGCACATCGTTCCTGCTGAACATTGCTACCTCCCGTGATAGCCATAGCCGCAAAAATAATATATTTTGCTGTCAACACCAATCATATGATCATTTCTCTTTCTGGCCACCATATTCTCGGCTTGTTTTATCACCTTTGTTCGCTCTACATGTCGGCTTGTCTAGCACAATCGCAGTCTTTAAAGTCAAATAACTCCTTAGCTGCAGCTGCTCGCTTACCTTAAAATAATACACTCTGACCACAATTCGATCAAACTTTAATGACTGATAGTCACAGCCACAGCCAAGGTGTGCGGATCACAAATAAATTCCTCAATTGTTTCCCCTGACCTCTGTATCCATCAGGTAAACTTGAACCTTTCAAAAATCACATTTCGCTGTAGTTCAGGGTATATGCATATCGAACGCGTTTAGTAACCAAAACAATGATACGGTTACGCAATTGAAATGGAGCAATATATCTTTGCTCTTTACGCCCATTGGTACTCAGATTGGTTAGTGTTGCATACCTTTCAAATCTTTCACTCCAAACAGGACATTTATTGGGTTGTTGAAAATTAATTGTGTACCCACCATGACCAAAGCGGCACTTGCTGATTAACATATTAAATCAATTAAATTGATTTTAGAGACTTAGGGCTTTTTGCAAGAATAAATATTTGAAATGAGTTAGGGCTTTTACACAACCGCTTACAAAACAGTTATTATTGCTATTGCCTTAAATTTTTGTAACAGGGTGCATTTGTATGCAATATATCGGAATCACTAAACAACTCAATTAAAAAAAGGCCAGTTAGAACCTTTCTACATGTGAACAACGATATGTGAACTTATATATTAAATTTTTAAAGAACTTGTATCCTGTATATATATATTTTTTGTGTAAGTCATAGTCAAGATGTACATACACGCTTTTCATTGTACTTCTTTATTGAAATACATATATCCTTTGAATTTTGACACGTGTTCGAATACATACACATGTATGTTTTTGTATCGCAGTCCTAATGTTTCCATTTTACTCTTTAAGGATATTTTTTTTTTGTTATTTGTGTTAAGCTTAGTTTACATTTAACACATTTTGAATTTATAAAAGTTTACTAAAATTAAATATTAACTTTATTTTTTAGATACAGAGGTATATACATATGTATATATTTATTACCAATTAACTACAAATTAAAAATTAATATTTAAAGAGCAAAGAACATATTTAAAGAGGCCTACAGCTCAAAATATAATATTAAAATATTTTTGCAAAAATAAACAATGCCTAAAGAAAAGATACACCAAATTAGTATAGTAGTAGTATTAGCTATAAACTTTATCATGGCATTTAGTCTATTGGTTTGGGTCAAGGCTGTCAATGTGTCACCATACTTATTTGTGTATTTAACAATGTTACCAATTCGACTTATGGGTAATAACGTAGCTGAATTTATGTAAATGTAAATGTAAATTAAAGTATAATACAACTAATGAAAATATCTCTGTGGTATGAAAGCATATAACTTCAATAACCACAGTCTGGCTACATTGTTATTGAGGAATTGCTTTTGAGTATCAAGTACTCAATACTTTTACAACTCTCAAAGTGGCAATTATTGCATTTTTGTAACTTGCACACGGTGAAATATACTACCATAAAAGAATTTCAATATATAAAGCAATTTAAATATAAAAAGCAATTTACAAATTTTACAATTTATTGAGACTTTTAATGCTTTTGATTTTTTCTTAAAATACAAAAAATGTTCTTTGACTTAAATTTGACTGTACATATTTATTTGTTAGGAACGCCATCTTTATAAGTATGATTTTTATAAAAAAGTGCTAACATCGTAATATTCTACGAAATGTCTTCAGATTCTGATTCTTCTTAAACTGTCAAATAAAATATAGAAAACAACGCTTCCGCAAGTGTTGGTTGAATGAAGAATCTTTCAAAGGATGGCTTGCAGAAGTTGACGATGAACTTAAACGCAAATGCATACCATGTAAAAAGCTGTTAACTTGTGGAAAATCTGACTTAGTAAAACATGCCAACGGAAAGTCGCACAGAACTAATGTTTTTTCAATTAAAAACTCTAGAAATATGACCTCATTTATCCAAAAATAAACGCCAAATAACATTGAAAAAGATGCTGCAAATTTAAGCTGCGTATGGTACTTTTTTTCGTTGAACATAATGTTGTTCTGCAGGTAACTGAACATTTAATTCCCTTGTTGTAAGAGATTATACCAGATTCAGCAAAAGTAAAAGAATGTCAGCTGGCACATATTAAATGCACCCAAATAATATGTAATGTTTAACCAAATGAAGAAAAATCAAAGCTTATAAATTAACTTAAAAGTAACAAGTTTTCTGTTCTCATTGATGAAAGTACCCACATCTCGTCGAAAAGCAATGTGCCTTCTTGTTCGGTTCTTTGATAAAGCACCAGAAAGAGCTGTGGTACAATTTTTGGATATGCTGCAGCTTGGTGCTGATTGTACAGCCCTTTATAAGGGCTTTAAAAAATGTATTGTTACGTTTTAAACTTTTTAAAACTTTTGAGTTCGTTTAAATTGCTTTAAAATAAAATAAACTCCGCGTTTGCTGTTGTTACAATTTCTTTATTTACTTCACTATAACTTTTACACTGTTTGTCTTAAAACAACACTTAATATTCGTTTATACAACACTTTTATTTCCGCTTTAACACAACTTTGTTTATTGACAGTCAAACGATAACTAACTGACATGTAGGTAAAGCAGCTCTTTATATACCTATTTGCCTACAGTTCGGAAGGTTCAGGAAATATCTACCATCTTCTATTTCCATATCCGTTAATTCAAATATAACGTAAAGATGGTCGATGTGGCAGTGCTGCCAAATTGATAGGGTAATATAAAATATACAAAAATCCTACAATGCAGTGTTGTATCTTTATTTTCCTAACAATATTAATGTTTAAATATAATTTCGGTTATGTGGCTGCCGCGACTGGCGCGTGCAAGGCGTAATTTGGAATACAATTTTTACAAGCTTTTGGAAGCATATGCGGAAGTATCTCATTATTAACACTTTAAATGTTGATTTTTAGTTGTTCAATTATCTCTGGTTTATCGACGTAGACAAGTAACTTTACATAACGCCAAAGAAAATAATCAAATGAGGTTAAATCACACGATCTCGGTGGCCAATTAATTGGACCATTACGTAAAATTACTCTTGCATTAAAATGTTCTTTGAGTAAAGCAATTTTAGTGCGATGAAATAACAGCTAATTGAGGTAGGAAAAAATTTCTAATCATGTCACTATACCGTTCACCATTGACAGTAACATGCTGATCATCTTCATTTTTGAAGACATATTGGCCAATGACTCCGCCAGCCTATAAACATCACCAAACAGTAATTTTCTGTAGAAATAATGGTGTTTCAACAAAAGCTTGTGTATTATCCTCACTCCAAATGCGACAATTCTGTTATTTACGTATCTATTCAACCAAAACTAGGTTTCATCGGAAACCAAAATTTTAAATGGAAATGCAATATGCAGCTCGTTCGCCGAATCGGCGGCTGTGTTAGTCTATCCATAATTATATGTCATACTAAATTAAACAAAAAGCAACTATCAGCTGTTAAATCGGTTATTGAGTGTTGTCAACTCAAAGTTATGAACCTTTAAAAAAACTACTCGATATAAGCTTTATATGTTCGGTAGTGGTGGTGTAATGCATAGCAAGACCAAAAACCAAAGCTATAATGACATTAAGAAAAAGGCGGCTATTATAATGAGAAAACTTTCAATTGTTGTTGGCAGTAGTTATAACAATAATATTGTGAACAATACCATCGACAACAATAACAATCTCAGCCTGCATAATTGCCTTCGAATCTCATTTCATAAGGCATAAAGAAATAATGGAGAAATTATGGTATATAGAGAAGGTTCATTAAAGTTCACAAGAAACGACGTACAAAGAAGAACGCAAGAAATATTTTACTTTTTTATACATACACTAATTTCTAATTATATACTCGTACAAAATGTACAGTTTGTCAAGTAAATGTTTTAAAAGTAGAAAAAAAATTAAAATTTTTCACTTGATAATTCAAACAAATTCTTTAGTTATTTTTTTTTTTTGCACACATTCCGTTACTATACCACTTAGGGACTAGAAGACATCATAACTTTTAAAATAGACGAACTCCAACAACAAAAAAGATCGTTATGTGATTTTTGTACTGTTAAATAAATGTTTTTAAAAAATAAAAAATTATTTGAAATTTTGAAATAAGTTTTAGGAATAAGTTTTTTTATGAATGTTATCGTATGTAAGAGGCTCACATAGCGTTCAACAATAAAAAATTGGTCAAAAATACAAAAATTCTGGGAACAGGAGGCCCAAACATTGTGGTAATTTCTTTCAGTGCTGGACTAAGGCTAAATCGGAACTTAGGCAACATTGTAATTCCGGGCTTATTTTTCTGTCGTGACTTGAGTTTGGTACTTTGGTTTTACAGCATAAAGTATGTAGTTCTATTTAATTGTCGGATTCAAATAAAAAAATAATATGTATATATGTATAAATATGTACGAGTACATGTACAAAAATTAAATAAACATAATTTACTAAACCAAACAATAATACAAATATACCCAGATTAATTAGTTATATTACCTTTTTCTAACTTTAATTAATGCGTACTTATCAATTAGTTTATCTTAATTAATAGTATAATATAATAACTCTTTTTCTATATAAAATAATGATAAACTATTTAGTTTTTGTTGGGCTAATGTGGATCTAAATAATTTTTTCTTCAGGCCATTACTAGGAATATTTTTTCAAAGCTTGCATTGATTATTGAAGTTTGAAATAAATTTTCTGAATTATGTTTAATTATTTTCTTGAATATACGACTACATGAATACAGGCGAAATAATATTTTCTTTACTTATAAATCCCTTAAATTGTAATACTTCATTGTTCAGTTCTTTTAGGATTGTTCATAACATATTAGTTCGTCTATTGAAGGGTTGCTAACATCACTGTCATGAAAAATTGATTTGAATTTATTGTTAATGGCTTTATATTCCTCAGATCTTTTTTTTAATCTTGTTATTTAAAAAAACGCATACAACAAAAATAAAAGCTTTAAAATGTTCTTTGCCTCTAACTCTTGTTTCATGTTCTGGAATATCATCATGAAATAGTTTTCGTATTTTCTGCCGTTTTTTATCATTAGTATGTGCCACAATTGGTAGAATTTCTACCAAAATTGGTAGAATAATGTTCGTTTGGTAGGATGAATTTTGGTACATTTTTGGTGAAATTTAAAAATTGAAAAATCACTATGTTAATAAAATTTGTTAATCCTATCCAAGGCTTTACAAAATTTAGAAAAATAACAAAAGAATTCTTGCAATAACTGAAGTTATGCAACAAATACGAAAGTTACTCTATGTTTAAGGCGTTAACAAATTGAACGTAGTACCACTGCACTAATTTGCCAATTTCATATAATTTTTTTTTTTTTTTATTTTATTATTTGTATTAGTTTTGTATTATTTGTGGCTATTGTTAGTTATTTATTGCCTAAAATTGTAAAAGCCAAAAATAAAAGAACTTTTTATAAAGCAACAAATTTTCTTAAATGAGTGTATAAATTGATAATTGTAATTTTGTAATAAAATTTCATTATGTAAAAAACTAAAATTAAAACTTTCAAAAAGGGTTCAAAAACTATGAAAGAGAATAAACTCAAAAAACTTCGGTTAAATAGAAACATTTCCAAAAACTTTAAGTAATGCACAAATATGGTCTATGATACCTGATGTAAAGAAAAGGCCATCAAAAAGTGAGTTTAAAATACGAGAAGATGCTACGTTAGAGCCAGTACTAATACTTCTTTTGTTAGATTTCACAAATCATCATGTCGAGAAGTCACTATTGCAGGACACTGCGACCCATGCAATGTATTGCGTCCTTTCCGGCCTAGAGTTTGTTCAGCAGATCTGCTGATTTCACATGAAATAATCTTTTATAGGTGTTTTTTATAAAGGTATAGAACTTTCAGTTACAATAAAAAAACGATGGATTATTCGATTGACATGAATTTTATTTATCCGAAAGATAATCTTGTGGCATTACATTTTAAATATGACTTCTGGCATATACCGACAATGCTGGCGTGGATGTAGTCAATTTTCGATGACTTTTGCCAACATTTGTGGCCTTATATCGGCAATAACACAGCGAATGTTGTCTTCCAAATGGTCAAGCGTTTGTGGCTTTACCGCATAGACCAATGACTTTACATAGCCCCACAGAAAGTAGTCTAGTGGTGTTAAATCACAAGATCTTAGAGGCCAAATCAACGGTCCAAAACGAGAAATTAGGCGGTCACCAAACGTGTCTTTCAACAAATCTATTGTGGCACGAGCTGTGTGACATGTTGCGCCGTCTTGTTGAAACCACATCTCCTGGACATCATGGTTATTCAATTCAGGAAAAATGAAAAAGTTAGTAATCATGGCTCTATACCGATCACTATTGACTGTAACGTTCTGGCCACAATCGTTTTTGAAAAAGTACGGGCCAATGATTCCACCAGCCCATAAAGCGCACCAAACAGTCAGTTTTTCTGGATGTAACGGTGTTTCCACATACACTTGATGATTACCTTCACTCCAAATGCGGCAGTTTCGTTTGTTGACGTAGCCATTCAACCAGAAGTGCGCTTCATTGCCAAACAAAATTCACTTATGAAAATTGAAAAAAAAATCACTTAAAAAAATTAAAATTGCACTATTTGTAGGCGTGGTTCAGGCGTGAGTCTATTCACGATGAATTGCCAAACCAAACTGAGAATAAATCACTTGACAGCTGTTAAATCAGTCTCCATCTTGAAAAGTAATGCCAACTTAAAATTCTATACCTCCATAAAACCGCTTTACTGGCAGGTCGTTTGTGTTGTTATGCGTGTGCTCTAACCACTACACCACGCCACCCCGCAAACAAATTTATGTTTACATATATATGTGTAAAATGAATTAAAAAATAACACATAAAAATGTGCATATACTTATAAATACGTAAAATTAGTTAAAATTTAACGAAACTAAAAAATTCATTGCACTAATTTATCCAAAATTTTATATTGCAATAGTTAATATAATTGGCTTATAGTTCATTGTACTTTCCAAATTCGTAAACATTCTTTCAAATAGCGTCTTTTGATTCATAGTATTTTGTAAATTCTGTACAACTTAGTGTTGCACTTGATTGTTATTAATGCCTCCACACAATCGAAATATGTATACTTTTTCCTTGGGTCTAAATATCATTAATTAATGAAAACATTCTCTCCACAGCTGCATTAGTTCCTGGCAGACTAAAGGCAATTTGAACAAAATTTAAACTTTCTGTAAAGGATATTGATTCTTTTTCAAAGTGTGAAAATATCTCCACCCACCTTTGGTGAAATTTAATATCATTATATCTCCAAATTTTTAGTTTCTCTTCACTAAAATTTATTTTTTATTTCTTCAACTAATTTGATTTCATTGTTTTTATTTTCACCTATTAATTATTAATTCCAAATATTTTTTTTTTTATTATTAAGTTCCAAAGAAAAATATTTGTTTCCTTCAAAGATTCGAGCCATTCTTCTAAATATTTCAAAATTTTTTCGTTAGCCAAGCTTCGATTCTTCTAATTGCCGTATTTTACTCTGTATAATTAGTTAAAATTTTATTTGATCTTTTAATTCATTTAAAATTTCGAAAGCTTCCATTGCGGTTAAAGTTTGTTTTTCTAATTTTAATATAGCAGCTTGAAAAATCGATGCCTCATCAGCGAAAAATGTTTGATGTATTTTTGGAACAGAGCTTTCGCTTAAGAAATACAATTTCAATAGTTCGTATAACGAAATCATTCTTTCAACTGCGTTCATAAGTGCTAACCAACGAGTGGTGGAATAAACAAGTAAATTCTGATATTCGACATCAGTTTCTTCACATAGAGTTTTAAATTTTTCTGTTCGAACAGTAATATAGCCGCTATATCAATATGAAGATTGTGGTTGGCCGTATTAATCGCATTTGAAACTATATGGGCATTGTATCCAATTCCAAAAATGGTGCGTCCCAAAGATGATTTTATTTTACAAAACATATATTCTGTACCTTATCGTTTTAATCCTTCAAATTTAGTATTAGTATTATCTCTGATATGTCA
The DNA here is from genome assembly GCA_023159175.1 of Wohlfahrtia magnifica. Lineage (NCBI taxonomy): Eukaryota > Metazoa > Arthropoda > Insecta > Diptera > Sarcophagidae > Wohlfahrtia > Wohlfahrtia magnifica. The sequence goes on along the minus strand of JAKWBJ010000533.1, from coordinate 1,030,257 downwards.
ACAATTTTATATTTCGAATTTTTACATTTTATAATTTCCTTCATATGGGTTGATATAATTTCGGATGTTTCACCTTTTATTGTGATATGTTTTATTAAAAGTTTAACGTGAACACCATATTTCGAATTAAAATATTAAACGGTTATTGGACATAAATTTTCGACTTTGTGGTTGGATGCATCTGATAAAATGGACACAAAATTAATTTCATTCAGTTCTCCACTTAATTCTTCTTGGTCGTTTTTATTCGTACTGTAGACAACTGTTCGGTATAGTGAAACAGAATTTTGTATGAATATGCTTACGTTTTTCTTCGACTTGTCGTTCGAGTGACTGTTCGCAAATAGTAGAGCTAGAGAAACAAAAAGTGTTTTCTTTCGCTAAGGAAGCGAACGTAAATGTTTGCAATGTAACAGCCCTCTACTCATACAGGTTAAGGTGGTCATACACTTGCAATATCGTTGTACAATTTGTTTGATAAAAGTACGATTTTGATCGAGTATGATTGATCGTGTACGATTTTGATTGCTTGACGACTATTACAAAAACGATATATACACGTCCATACAACAATATGTACAACGATACTGCAAGTGTATGGCGACTTTTATAAGGGGTGTTTTTTATAGAGGTATAGAACTTTAAGTTTCAATAAAACAACGATGGAGATTATTCGATTGACATGCATTTTATTTATCCAAAAGATAATCTTATGGCATTACATTTTAAATATGATTTCTGGTTTACTTTCCCATAGAAAGTAGTCTAGCGGTGTTAAATTTCGAGATCTTGGAGGCCAAGTCACAGGTCCAAAACGTAAATTAGGCGGTCAAGTGTCAACGTGTCTTTCAATAACATCATGGTTATTCAATTCAGGAGTGAAAAAGTTTGTAATCATGGCTCTATACCGATCACAACTGACTGTAACGTTCTGGCCACCATCGTTTTTGAAAAAGTACGGACCAATGATTCCACCAGCCCATAAGGCGCACCAAAGAGTCAGTTTTTCAGGATATAACGGTGTTTCCACATACACTTGAGGATTACCTTCACACCAAATGCGGCAGTTTTGTTTGTTGACCTAGCCATTCAACCAGAAGTGTGCTTCATCGCTAAACAAAATTCGCTTATGAAAATCGGAAACAACGGTAATTTCGTTTTGGGCCCATTCGACGAATCTACCCCGGTGTGAGTCTACTATTCATGATGAATTGCCAAACCGAACTGAGATTAAGTCACTTGACAACTGTTAAATCGGTCGCCATCTTGAAAAGTAATGCCAACTTAAAGTTCTATACCTCTATAAAAAACAAGCTTTACAAAGAAAATAATTGTTACCATTTATTTGTATGAACAGAACAATCACGTCACGACACTTCCCATATGATTTGACAGAAAAAACCGGTGACCGCCGTGAAATAAAATATATTTTAATTTATAAAAAAAAAACAAATATTGATATTGCATTTAAAAATAAAAGTGATAGATTATGAAAAAAGAAGACACAAATTTTATAGATGACACCCGGTTAAAATAGATTATTGTACTAATAAAAAAGAGTACGTATGGTCACATTATCATATGGGCTTTGTTCCAGAAAATAATTCAGTATCCCTTAGTAAACCAATTTTACACCTCGTTAAACAACTTCTGATGCAAAAAACTCTCGATTCCATGACATATACTCACAGTTAAAATATTCAGTGCTACTAATAAATTCTACAAGTCTCTCATCAGGTGCAATAGATCTGATTATAAGAGCAAGAGAAGGTTTGTTGGATAACTGCTATATCTTTCAGTAGTACATCCGTTAGTATATGAACTCTTTGTAACTTAGATGCTACAGAAAATACTTTGCATTTTATTTTATTTGTTCTGTTTTCATGTTATCAGGTTTTCAACAAAAATCAATTGAAAATTTCTGAAGTATTAGATATTCTCAATGGTAATGCTTTCAATTTTGGTTTACTTGTCAATTATTTAGAATCTTGCTTAAAGTATAGAAAATTAATATAAAATGAATTCGCTTAATTTTAATTTGGATCCCATTAAACAATTATTGTTAGTAATACATGTATATATATATTATATCATGTTATTAAAATTGGCATAAATGCTTTAACCTTGACAATCTGCCGAAAATAAGCAATGGCTAAAGAAAAGGTACACCAAATTAGTATAGTAGTAGTTTAGCTATAAGCCTTATTGTGGCATTTATTCTATTGGTTTGTTACAAGGCAACCCTGGTAATGCCATACTTAAGTTGTGTTATTAATGGTGTTACCAATTGTGTATTGAACAGTGTTACCGTACCAATTTTGGGTGTTATATTTGAAATTAACGGAAATGAATCGAATGTTGTAGTAAGAACAAGAACACTCGAACGTAATTTAAATTGGTATAAAGGGCGGCACCTTATACATTAGTTAGTTCAGTTATAGTTTTGCAGTCATAAAGAAAAGTCGTGCTAAAGCGTAAATGTGAGTGTTGAGTATTTCCGTATTAAGCGAATATTAAGTGCAAGATAAATAAGTTGAGTACTGAATGGCTATAATTGTTAAAGTGGAAGTTAAACAAATAAGCGCATAAAGTAAAACAAAAACTAGGCGGTATTTATTTTATTTAACGCAATTTAAAAGAACTCAAAGGTTTTAAAAAGGTTTCAAGCGTAACAATACTTTTGAATTAAATATATTTGTGTATTAATCTATTAAATAAATAAATGATATTAAAAGTGCTGTATTTAGTTAGTCGTCTTGTTGATTAAAAGTCTCTCTAAAAAATTGTCCCATACTGTACTGTTACTTACTGTACATACTCAAATGTATCAAGTTAAGCCGCCTTCAAAATGTATCAATACAAAGTTTGTGTGCAGTTCTACTACGGTATTTAAATTATGTACATGTGCAAAGTTCCCAAGCAAGGCATTGTACATACTGCAATGTATCATTAAAAAAAAAAAAAATAAAATAAAATTATAAATGAAAAACGCTAGAGCTGTTAAAATTTTAATTGATAATTTTTTTTAATTTATCAGAGTTCGAGAGGGGACTTTGCCGAAAATAGGGTGGGGGTGATTAAATAAATCAATTAGAGGAAAAAGAAGCATTTTATAAGCTTATCAAAAAATAAGCTTCAATATCCATAGATTCTTGACTAGTAAAAGTAACTTAATATATTTCACAGGTAACTTTGGATACAACAAAGGCACTTTAACATATAAAGGTTAACTAAATAAATTAATTTTTAGTACTCAACAAGATTAACATAAAATAGTCTCTTTTTAAAGCACATTTTTATATTGCTTTTTGTTAATTACTTTCCTTAAGATAATACATTAGCTCCTCATTTCTTCTAACTTCTGCTTTGCCAAATTTAACTTCTGTTCTTCTATTTCTATGAAATTTTTTATTGATTCCTTATCATCTAAAGCTTGCTGTTTTAAAAATTCTAAAATTTCGCACCTTATTTTTTTTTGAACTTTTTTTCACACTTCTTTTCAAACTTTTTTTCACACTCTTTTTTGATGGTGGTTCCAATTCTTTTCACTGAAAAATTTATAAAAATGTTAATTTAGTGTTTTTATTAATTTTTTTCTTTTTAAAAAATGCATATGTGAGTCGGCGATTTTCGCTTTTCTTTTGTTTTTTAATTTGTGCGGGTAAACGAGTATCAGCACATCAACTATAAAACCGATGCATGATTACTTTTTGACCACGTTAGAAATACATATTGGCTCCATTTTAAAATCGTATACATTGTAAAAATTTTGTAGAGCAGCTTATGAAACACAATACATTGCAATTAACATTGTGTAAACCGGCAGCTCCGCACCTTTTTAACGGCGTCTGTTAAGTATTCTGGCCATAATGCAATATCGTTTATAAAACTTTAATTTAATCATTACTTTGAGATGGTTTCAAACTTGTATTTTCTCCTTTTGTTTCATCCCCATAAACGGAATCGCTTGGTTATTCCTGCTAGTCTTTCTGCAGAATAGTTTCGGACACAAATGGTGTTTGTGGAGTTTGAAAAGATGAAATTTTTAAAAATTATGACGGCTGTTATTATTGTTCTCCATCTACAGTTAAAAATTTGTCTAACGATTATTTCATTTGTTTTGTCACTTTGTCTCGATCTACTTTTCGTTTTCTTTTTTCACCTCCACTTACTTAAATGTTTATAGGAACTCATTTTAAAGACGACGTACTAAAAAGGAAGAAGAAAATGATCTTCAATTAAATTTATTTTTACTCAATATCACAACCTCAAACAAAATTACAATTTGAACTGACTTTTTTATTTAGGAATTCCAGAAAGTATTAACAATGAATCCAAAACAATTTATTTGCAATCCAGTCTAGCTACTTAAGTCTTAATTGCACAACTTTCACTCACAACTCACATAGGATGCAATATATTCAGGAGACACTGATTTTAAAAAGCTACATTAGACTTTTTAAATACGTGCATAGTGAAGGCTTAATAGGCTCGAGGCTCGATCGTATTTACACACATCGACACTCTCGGGCGTGCATGCAATAGCACGGCAACTCTCGTATACAGTTGTCGACTTTATCAATCAACGATTCGGCATAATGGCAATAATTATCAATATTACGTTTTTCTGTTAAATAAAAATTAATTATAAATATTCAAACCCTGCCTGGGTTGCTAAGGCATTAGTCCGCCCCTGATTCCATTGTTAAAAAGCCAAATTAGTTAGAAAATTCGTTAATTTGTTCCCGGGGCTGAGTACAACATTATATTAGGAGAGAAATTTAAACAAAGTACCAAAAACAACTATGAGATGCAATCCAGCGCAAGAGATTCAGTTTTTCAATAGGAAATTGATCATAGTGAAACGTATTACATGAAACCGAACGAAATCAGATACAAAAACACAACTATCCCTCACTAGTGTCTATCGTACCAATTATTGAAAGAAAATTCAGATTTGTTACAGAAAGAAGAGAAATCTGCAGGTTACTAGGATGCCATAATGTTTCTGGTGAGACTAAAATTATGCGATGTTACAATGAAGGACTACAAAACCTTTAGTGAAAATCTCTGACAGCACTAGAAAATAATTGTATAATTCTTACAGTAAAATTTAAAAAACTGTCAGATATGGTACAGGATTTTATATCCAGAAAAGGAGTTGGTAAAATTATGATTTTGAACGAAATAGTGAACAAAGAAATGCATCTAGATATTTCAAAAAACAAATTGATCTCTATCGAAGGACAGAGTCTTTCGGTACCCCTGAATTTTTCACGAACTAATCTAATGAGATCCCATCTATAACCACTCTGATAGAGCGATCTTTCAGAAAGCTGGCTGTAGATCGAGAGAAGTGATTACCAACACCGAAATTAAGGTTTCGTTATGAGAGCCTCATGCTATACCATATCAAACGCCTTGGAAATATCCAGAGCCACAACCTTACTCTTGCCGAAACCATTAATGGAAGGTTTCCATTGCTCCGAGAGCAACGCCAGCAGGTCATTAGTAGAACGGCCTTTACGGAAACTGTACTGAATATCGCTTAGCAAATACATAGACTCTAAATACTTCACAAAGTGACTTCACTGCTTCAGAACCAGTGCTGATATTCCATCTGGCCCAGATATCTTGTTGACGTTAGGATTTGCAAAAAACTTTTTAATATATTACCAAGATAATGATTTTAAGCACAAATCTTATTTAAGCTTTATTGATTCGGTTTTTCTACATTTTCAGCGCGGGATATGATGCTGTACACAGCACTGAGAGCAACTTTGAGAATTTTCTATCTGATTTTCCTTTATAACAATATAAATACCCAAATCTTTAGAGACCCGTGTTCTCGAAATGTTTTTATACAAATATACAGTCACTTGTTGCACATTTGGCCTATTCTACATTGATTAATGCTATGTCGCGTCGTTTGCTTACGATAATAGCATTCTTAAAAAGTTAAAATTTTTTTTCTTATTTTTAAATTTAATATAATTTTAAATTATAATAAATAATACTAAAAAAGCACTGACTACTTAGGCTATCGGCTTGAGTTTCTTATTTTGGAAAACATTTATTTGACAAACTGTATGTTCTATTGCGTGAACACAACAACACTTCAAAAGGCAAACATTAAATTAATGAATATGTATGTGTACGAATCTCCTTTTAAACCACAATATGTATGAATATTATTGTATTAAGGATGTTGAATTTAAGTAAATATTTATGTAAATATCCTTTGATGTACAGACTTTTTCCTTGCTGTATAACAATTATTTACAATAAACATTGCAGCAAGTAAAACAATCTCACATACATATGTACATATGTAGCTTTAAATATGTATGTCACATTTAAAAATGAAATAAATATGTCATGGTGCTCACATTTGCCTTATGCACACATTTGTTGAACAATTCAGTTGGCTGCTGTTGACTGCTAGACTATGGAATATTTGTATGTTACTTGCTGTTGCTTTAGATAATATCCTTATAAATAGAGATTTAACAACTTGGCAAAAAATATATGTACATACATACATGCATACATATGTACATACAACGAATATGAATTCCTTACGATACAACTACAGTAAAAGAGTTTTATAAAGGGTGGTCCAAACAAAACACACGATGTTAATTGTAAATAAGACAAAAAAGTTTTCAGAAAATTATCGTAATATTTTTTTATTATGATAGAAGGTTCTATGACAATTATGTCTGAAACAAAATATCGACCAAATGCTCCCCATGGCTTCGGTGGCATACTTCTATCCGTCGGTCCATATTTTCAATGGCTCTGAGATCTAATTGAGGTTTAATGTCGTTATTGTTCCGAATTATCTCATCCTTTAGCTCTTGAATGGTTTTTAGCCTATTGATGTATACTTTTTCCTTTAGATGTCCTCAAAGAAAGTCCAACGGTGTCAAATCACATGATTGTGGCGACCTATTAACATCGCTACGATATGAGATAACACGGCCGTTGAATTTCTCGCACAGAACAGCCATTATTTCGTTGGCTGTGTGGCAAGTGGCACCATCCTTTTGGAACCACTTATCGCCCAGGTCCATATCCTCCATTTCTGGCCACAACGGTAACTGCTCGACCGACCTCATTTTCGAAGAAGCATGACGCTGCCAACCCACAAACCTCACCAAACAATTACTCTTTGTGAATGCATCGGCTTTTTAATAGCCACACTTGGATTCTCATATGCCCAAATGCGGCAATTCCACTTGTAAACGAATCCACTGAGGTGAAAGTGTGCCTCGTCGATAAAATTGATTTTCTTTGTAAAGTAACCATTGGCTTCTGTATGTTCTACTAACCATTCGGTGTATTGACGACGCTTCAAATGGTCAGTAGGCTTCAGCTTTAGAGTCAATTGAACCTTGTGTAAACCTCATGGTAATTCAAATCTTTATTTAAAATTCACATCAGTGATGTTCGTGAGATGTTCAATTTTTGAGCACGACGACAAGTCGAAGTTAACGGCTCTTCTGCCTCACTATCGCGAACACTAGCAATGTTTTTCGCAGAACGAACTGGGCGAGCACGCAAAAGTGTTTCCACATTTTCTACACCCCCCGTTTGCTGAAATTTGTGCACAATTCTCCCGATTGTCGCCATATTTGGTTGATTATGCTGACCAAAAAAATCACGAAGTGCACGAAATGCATTTTGATTTGAACGCCCATTTTCGTAAAAGGCTCCAACAATTTTAACACGCTGCTCAATTGTGTACCTCTCCATGCTTGAAACTGTCAAACACAGAAACAAAGAAATGTCAAAATAAGTTGGGTAAAAAACTTGACGTTAAGGTGTGAGTCACAATAAATATCGCGCATTATGATTGCACCACCCTTTACATACAAATTAATATTTGGATTTTATCATTTGCTTCATTCATTTAACATATGTACATGTGTACATATTGTCTGTTTTTTGGGCTTAAATTACTTTTTTTGACATTCGTTCTTGGTCTCATACTGATTACAGCTCCAGTTCTGTAAGTACTATTGACATCCAAGAACAGATGATACTTAGGAAAAAATAACCCTAAATAATCGATTATACACAAAAAATCTTCATTTCTTATATACGTATTGATGAGTTCTTAAAACACAATGATAGTTTACACTTTCGAATACTATATATGTTACGGGGTAAAATAAAAATAAAAAATGTGAACCAATATTTTAACTCACAAAATATTTTCTCTTTCATTAAATATAAAAAAAGAGAAAACATTGTCTTTCTTACCTGCCTTTGTCATCAGAGCTAGCGAAAATCAAAACGTCCAAGGAATTGAAACAGTTACCTTGTTTTAAAAAATTTTCAATACAATTACGTCTGTATATTTGGCAGGATATTTAAAATTTAATATCTACGCTGCTCTAAGTGATTAGGGGTGTATGTTTGTATGTCAAAACGTTTGGAATATTTGTCATGTAATTTTGACTGAAATCCATAGATTGCGTAGTTGCGTCAATTAGGTCATTACCTGCGAACCAAAATCGAACAATCAATCTTACCTATTTTGCTATTAAATGATTTCAGAAACGACTTTGAAACGACGAAAAAAACGGAATATGGAATGCCTTCAGAGGCAAAAGTATTCAAACGCAAATAGTAATTCTAATAAGGACCATGTGTGAACTACACCTTTTTTATCTTAAGACCAGCACTCAGGGGATGACCCCTACTTATGCAGGGCATTGAGCTAGTACTAGGAAAATAGGTTGTGAGAAGGAGGACAGAGGGACTAGTGCTTATGGACGTTTGATTTGAACCGATCCATATCGTAAGTGACAGGAAAAACTTTTTCAGGAAGATCATTCCACAAGCGAACGGGGGGTTAAAAACGAATTCTCTCTATAATGCGTTATGCGATTCATCGGACAATCAACTACAAAACGATGTAATCTACGGGAAAAACGAGTACTGCGTGAAAATATATGATTATGCGGAATCAAATCCTTTATTTCGTTAGAACACATTCCGTTATATTACCGATAGAACAATGAAACACACGCCACATTGCGACGATGCTCTAAGGAATCGATAGAGTTGGCTACACTACCGTCATTAATAAGCATCTTCGCCCTCTCCTGTACGCGGTCGAGAAGCCCAAAAATAGACTTTAAGCACCGCCTCATACATGAGAGTTGTATTCCATTTTGGGTTAGAAACAACATTGGGTCTTACTCGCATTAAAATCGACCCGATTCGCACGACCCCACTCGGAGATTTTCGCCAAGTTTCTTGTGAGTGTGTCATTCATATTTTCGCCCCAATCTCGAAAAGGCTCGGCCTACGATCAAAAGAATATGAATGACAAATGTTGCTGTAATCTGCAAAAGAGTAGATAGGATTAGAAGTGAAAAAAAAGAAAGTTGTTAAAGTTGAAATATTAGAAATAGAGTTGTGGTACCCTGAACTCGTCGGATGAGATCCCATCTATAACCACTCTTATAGAGCGATCACTGAGAAAGCTCTATATAAAACGAGAGATATGGCTACCAACTCCAAAGGCAGTAAGTTTCGATACTAGCGCCTCATGCCAAACTCTATCAAACGCCTTGGAAATATCTAGAGCCACAACTTTGCTCTCATCAAAAACATGAATGAACTTGTTGCACCTCTCGGAGAGTGCCACCAGCAGTTCGCCAGTTGAGCAGCCCTTACGGCAGCCGTATTGACGATCACTTAGCAAATTGTTGAATTCTATATATTTTAAAAGGTGATGATTCACCATACTCTCCATAACCTTGGAAAGTGCCGAACAGACTGCAATTAGGCGGCATTTTTCAGGTTTGGAAGCCTCGCCCTTTTTAGGGATTGGCGTTGCATTAGCAACCTTCCAGCAAGATGGAAAATACAGGTGCGATATGACGCACTGAAAAGGTTGGCTAATGGACGAGCAAGTCACTGATACGCATTCAAGTGCGGGCAGTGGTTGGAGTCTCTTCGGCAAGTGAGAGTTACTGGCAAATAATTCAGCTAAAAGGTTTGCTTTTTCAACCAGGTTCGTTATAAGAACTGGAATTGAACTAGCGCTATTCCTAAGTCTTTTAACGAATGACCAAAAGCTTTTACTTCCCCTAGGAAAAGTAAGAATTTTAGCACGTAGGCGCCTAAGTACTGCGGCACACGAAGATCTCGCCTATTTGCGTAGCGAATGAGTAAGATCGCATTTATTATTGCGCCAATTCCTGAATGCTTCCTCTCTAGATCTGACAGGCAGTCTGCATGCCTGATTGAACCAAGATTTATTTCTTGACTTAATCGAAATCTGTTTGGATGGAATAAACATATCCATCCCCAGCCTTAATATTCTAACAACCATATTTGCCATGGCATCAACATTTGAGTCAAGGAAACAAAGTTTCCAATTCAAATGCTTAAGAAATCATTGAGCTCGACCCAACGAGCTTTATCGTATACAAAAATAGAGCGTCTCTTAGCTAGACGTCATGAAGGGCGGAGAACGAAAAAGGGGCAGAAATGGTACAACCTATTTAAAAGTTCGTCACAATATAAAGTATAGCGAAACATTTACCACAAACGTAAGTGAGTGACTTGTCTGTTTATATGTAAAACACTAAAAAGCACTCAATTTTTGTTAGTGTTTGAAATGTAAATAGACAAATCACACAAATTGTTATACGAACGTTTTCTTACGCTCGTCATCTGGAAACAGGCTGTAAGTTTGTCATTTTACCATACGCTTTTAATAGTGACAATAAGCGCAAATCTTCCTTTTATTTGCATTAACTTATCAGTTCAATCTTTGTTAAAACTCATATTCGTTCTCCAAAAAACCTGTATTTATTAAAAATGTAACAAAATCAGTACTGCCAACTTTTTACGATCAAAACGCGCAGACCTCCTACTTAAAAGGTGCTGAAAAGCACGAAATTATACTTCATGTAACTATTTGTAATCAAAACGCGATGTATCAAATCGTTAAAAATATTTAAAAACGGAAAAATATACTAAATTTGTAAAAAAAAATTCTATTCAAACTTTAATTTTTACAAAGACTTTTTATAATTTTTTTATCAAAAGATTTAGCACAAAACAACAACTTAACAAATTTTTCTTCATTTTTAGGCTCTAAAGAAAATACCTGTCAGAACTGGTATTAAACAAGCTTATGTTTTTTCTCCACTGCTGATCGCGTTGTTCTTGATTGTGTGTTGCAACGTGGTATAACCAGAAGACAACTCAAAGTTGGAAAATCCAGGTTGCCACAATTGGACCACAAATATTGCGAAATGCAAGGAGGGCTGGATTCTATACAGTCAGAGGCACACAGAGCGGGCTTGCGGATAAACAAAACTAAAACCAAAATTTGCGAATTAACGTTAAAAACACAACGAATTGGAAATAGAAATATAGACGTTCCGTCTGTTTATTGTCTCGGCAGTATCCTCGCGACGTCTGATGGTTCCAATGCTGATCTGTCCAAAAATGAAAATTTTCATCTTTAACTCGTGTTTGAAATCTATCTTTGTATGATTGCGAATTATGCAATGCGGCTGTGACTGATGTCAATTCTATTCAGGATTTATAAATAGCTGTCTATGCCGCATTTTGAAAATATTCTGGCTAGAAGCAAGATTACACACAAGTTCTTGTAATGAAGGAAATTGTAATAAGAAAATGAAAATGGGTTAGGCACACTGTGAGGAAACCAAACTATGACCTAGCGAAGTTGGCCATTGAATGGAACTCGAAAAAAGGCAGAAAAATCGGAAGTCAAGCTAATTCCTAGAGAAAACAGATTGAAAGAGAAGAATACTATTCTAGATCATCGGCTTTAGATAGGACGTAAATACTTACTGAAGAAATATGAATGCTCACAGGAAGAGAACATTGGCGACAAAGAATCTTCTGTATTCTTTCAAGCTGATCGCGAAATTAAATAAAAAGCTGCGTATGAAAATAATGACGATGTTAGTCGAATCGAGGGTTAATTTATTTATTTATATCAGTAACTAACACAGCTCTGTGCTAGAGAGAGCCTTTTTCTTATTATAAAAATTATATTTTATTTAAGATAAACTTTTTTTGATTTAAATATATTAGGCAATGGGTGTATCCGTTCTCCTATTTTGTTAAAATTTTGCACATATCTATGGTTAGTCCTAATAATTATCCGCACAAAATTTCATTTATCAGGTCACTCAATAACTCTGTAAAGTGACACATAGTTGGCGTTACTAAAATTTTGGTCATATGATTTTTATTTAGTACTTACCTTCAAACGATACGTGCATAAATTTGACAGCAACCTGACTATTGATTCGTGAGTTATAGCATTTTGTATGAAGCAACTTTTGTTATTGAAAAAAAAAAAAAAATGCAAAAAGTGAATTTCGCTTTCCAATAAATCCTTGCTTTTTGATAAAAAAAAAATACAGTGGAAACCTAACAATTGATAAACATTATCCGAACTCTGCTTCATCGAGACAAATGGTAGAGCAGTGGATTGCTGAATTTAAATGTGGCCGTACGAGCACAAATGATGCAGAACGCAGTGGACGCCCAAATGTTATTTCAGAAAACATCAAAAAAATCCACAAATAGGTTATGAACGACGGCAAATTGAAGTCGGGCAAGCTAGCTGACATTGTAAAGATATGAGATGGTAGTGTTTTTACCATTTTACACGAACCGTATTCTCCAGATTTAGCCCCAAGCGACTTTTTTCTGTTTCAGATCTCAAAAAATGCTTGTTGGAAAGAAATTTAAGTCCAATTATGAAGTAATCGCTGAAACTGAGGCCTACTTTGACGAGAAAGAGAAAGTTTCCTATAAAAGTGGTATCGAAAAGTTAGAAAATCACTCTACTCGCAGTATCGCCAACTATCAAGGCACATCGAAAAATGTATTTTTACCCGTACAACAACTAACTTTTTAACAAGAATAACATATATTTGTTGCCTTTTTGTGATTTTTGAATGTCAAAAAAATTAATATAAATTGTATTTTAAATAAAATACACCTAATCTATGCTTACACTATAGATAAATTTTAAACGATATCGTCCCCAAAATATTGTAAAATGAAAAATTGAAATTCGTTTTATAAATTATATATATAATTAAAAATTTAAATTCGTTTTATAAAATACACCTTAGCCTGTTGGAACATTTTGGTTATGTGCAAGCAATCATGCAAAATTAGAATTAGGTGTAAACTAAATAAAACTATTGACAATGAAGAACCACTGCATTACATAAAAAAATCAGCCACACCGGCAACCCCACCTCCTTAAATATGCCTTGGTAATCATGTTGAATAATAAAATCGAGTTTTATCAAAATTTTCTTTTTTTCTTACTTATCATACGGACTTATTGAGTAAACTGTTATATACGACAACTCCTTCTATTTTTGTTCATTCGCTTTCTGGGATCGATACACTTTGCACAGGTCACAGATGCTGCACAATGAAGTCAATGTAGTATTTTCATTGAAGGCAAATATTGGTGTGTATAGAGGTGAAAAAAGTTTTCAGAATAGATATTTTGATCGTTCAAGCCTTCAGTGAGATCAAAAATTACCCGCTCGACTTGATTTTTTTGCAGGTCGTTAATTTTATGAGTTTCCAAGGTATGATTTGACTTTCCACATATATCCTAGTTGAAAATTTACAGCCAGTCAAAATTTTAGGCCATACTTCGCATGTTTTGAAGGCTTTTATTGTCTAAAAAGATGTGCCGCTGTGGTATGGTAGGTAAGACACCGGCCTACCATAAAAAAAAAGTTTTTCAACAGCGGTATCACCTCATAACATTAGTTAGTAACTGGTTATAATTATTACTTTTATTGATAACTTCTCTAATGCATTTGCCGACAGAAGTCTCCGTGTTTCTTCATGGAATGTTATGGGAATTGATATATATATTGTCCAAAAAGACAACGACCTCGAAAAGCTACCAACTGTTCATCCATAGCTATTTCGTAACAGCTGTAAAATATTAGAAGACTTACTTTCCATCGATCCCTAATGTCTGGAAAAGGAGCGAACTTATTACTGTTTTGTCTCTGCCTTCGGGCTATAGTCTCGTCGAAGCGAGGAGCGCTTGAAATCATGCAAAAATTATTTTGCAAAGTAGAAGTTCCTATATCTTTTAACTTTTTGTCGAATTTTGCTCTCCCAGACTTGTTTGTATTTTTAATTATTATTTTCTAGTGTTGCCAGAAAAAATAAAAAACAGATGCAATATAGCATGGCATCTAAAACGGTAAATTGTGTTGACCCCGGATGTGTGGATATGATATTCTAGCCTGAAGTTATTACGATAAACCTCATTGCATTACATTTTTTACTCCATACGTTGATTTAATATTCACTATTTTCATCCAAAGCCCTACAAATTGAAATATCGGAGTTACAGAGTACAAGAGATAAGCAAGAAATATAAGAAATGGAATTCAATATAATCCTGCAAACTGGTTGAATCACAAATAAATTTTATAATGAAAAGTAAAAAACACACTTTAGTTTATTTATTGTTTTAATATGGACCAAAATGATCCTTCACTTAAAATTAAATAGTTTTTTTTATAATTTTTTTACTTTCCAATAAAAATTTATAAAAAGACATATAAATTTTATTATTGACCAAATATTTGTGTATAATTCCGAATATATTAAATATCTGCGCACTAGTAAGTAAACTTTCCAGCTCAGATCTCAAATATCAATTGCCCTATATCTGCAAATATAAAACCATTACTTACAAAATGTCATAAAAATTAGTTAACGTTTTCGGGTACCAGCAAATAATGGGTTAAATACGAAAAAGGTGCTCTTAATTTTTTTTTGTGATTTTTTTATTTAACTTTATATTCTAATTGCTGGCTATCGTTGCTTGTTTTTATTTCTTCTCTTTATGCCTTTTTTTACAGTCTGGCTTACTTTCGGTACAAGTTTTCGTTACAACTTTTTATTATTTTTTCCTTATTATTATTTATGGTAAGAAGTGTCATTTTTCCGTGTTTGTGAATCCATACTTTAGAAGCTCTTTTGTTAAGGACGTATTTTTTCCCGCGTTTTTAGGTAAATGTAATGTAAAATAAATCCAGTCGGTTTCCGATTATGCCGAGTGACCTCGGCTTAATTGAAAACAGACTCTTTAGAAAAAGATACTCTTTTTTATTTATATTTTTATTTTTATTTTGTTGTGATGATTTTTTTTTCACTTTTCCGTTATCAAAATCGAACGTAACTACATACATCATTAATATTGTCGATAACTTTAATTTCAAAGAATAAAACTATGGTGCCTTCCACCATTAACTTCCGCACTTTGACAGTTGATAGCAGTCATATTGCTGAAGCTACATCTGTCGAATTGGCTGCCATTTATTCAAGTTATTTTGCCACATCACCATTGACGGACATAGCGTTGAACATATGAAAATTGTTTAGTTAAAATGGATGCTCTATTCCGGCATTCTTCGACGCGTTTTGCTTATTTTACGGTTGCCACAATCGTCCTTCAGCGGAGTGGTTAATTAATTTGAGTTCATTGGTTTAGAAAATAACGGATTAACAACCAAAATCTGCCGAAAACACCGCCGCTTTCCTCGATAATAATGCGAGGTGGTCCATAAGTATTATCAAAAAATCAGAAGATTTGACAAAGTACTTGCATTGAAGTACTTTGATTATAATAGGGTTGCCTTGTAATATCATTTCCTACTTCGAAGCTCTGACAAATTTGAGGATATCGGTTGTAGTTAATCTTCCAGCGAAGACTGATCTGTTTCTGTTTACAAAGCGGCATAAGATACCGGAGCTTAGGCCGCCAAAGTTTGGTGGCATTACTTTGAAATTCTTGAACGAGGCTAACTACTTGAGCGTGATTTTAGACTCGAAGCTCTCGTGTAAACGTAATGCTGAGAATCGGCTGAGAAAGCCATTAGGTGTGTTCTACATTTATAGGAGGGTTTTTGGGGTCTTAGACCCCATGTCTTTTATTGGATGTATACCGCGCACTTGTCTGGTAGAAAGCGGTGGGTATTAGATAACAACTGGCCAATCAGAATATGGTGCAGATCTAACCTGTCTTGCAATCACCGGTGTCATGAGTTTGGCTCCTCAAGCCGGTCTGGAGACAATGCTGAGCACACCACCCCTGGATATTTTTGCCTCTGTAAAATCTGCACATGGACTCAGGGAGTCGGCTGGACTGAGGCACTTGCGTATTAGACATAGTACCTTCCTATAGAAAGTGGGCGCACCAATCTTACCGCGTCGGACCGATTGGTCGGTACCTAATTTGACCTTCGGAGAAGTTTACCACAGCAGGATACCTTCTACAGATATGTGGACTGCTGGGTCTGTCCTAGATGACACAGCCGCAGCTAGAAGACGGAAATGGGTACAGGGTCAGGTTTCTACTCTAATAATTTGGACTTCAGGATCTCTCGCAGAGTACCCGATGATTGCACAGTTTTTCAGGCGAAGGTGTACGCTATAGACAGGGCCGCCGAGCGTATCAGGGAATTTAACCTCGAGGCCTCAAGGACTGTTAGGATCTATGCAATCTATGCAATTTTACCGCAATCAGTGCTCTCAACTTGTACGTGATTAAATCGAATTACTCCTCAGCTGTATTCGCACCCTGCCCGGCTGGAACGGAACTATGTCGAACTCATATGGGTTCCGAGTCATGCGGTCATCCGAGGGAATAAAATTGCTGATGAGTGCGCTATTAGGGGATCCTCTTTCTACTGCAGGGAAACGTGCATGACACTCTGTGTACGTTGTTGAGTTTGATAGATAGATGTGCACTGAGCAAGATGGAACATAGGTGGACCAATATCACCATTTTAGGATATCCAAGCTGCTTTGGTCTTCTCTTTTTATGGAAAAGACTAAGTCTCCTCTTAGGTTTGGAAGGGGGTCGATCGGGATTTTTTCGGGCATAATTACAGGGCACTGTATGATAGTCTGCATGCCAAAACGAATAGGACGGCCTGGTCATGGCTACTTTAAGAGCTGTTAGGATGAAGAGTAAGAGGATTAGATATAACACCTTATCTGTAACTGTCCCGCTCTGGCACTTGAGTGCAAGCCAATTCCATGATCTGTATTGTCTTAGGAATGTGTTAATGTCGAAGTTAATTGACTTCGTGCCAGTTGGCTCAGGTGGGAGAACCAAACTTTTTGGATCTTTACTTGTACTCTCCCATGTCTGTTCTGTAAGTGGAATCACATTTAACCATAGGGCCTCCCGTTATCTATTTGGTAGTCGCCTACATGCAGACTCCCTAATTGCATAAGTACCAAGCAAGGCAATTAGCCAGGACATTTGTTATCCCACAATGCAACACGATATATTCTTAGTCGTTATTCGATACGATAATTTATTCGATCATGTAAGCGCCGATTAGACCCCAGATTAAATTAAGGAAAATTCTTTTAAAACATTAAAGAAATTATGACATATAAAATGCTTTTTAATTGTTTTAAAAGTACTCTCTAGTTGCATTTAAAATTGTAAATGTAATTAATAAGAAGTTATTGAATATCTAAAGTGATAAACATTAATTGAAACTTCTCAACTAATTGTCTTTTTAATGCTATTAAATGTATTTAAAGGCAAATACCCTCTACTATTAAGTACATTCATCCGGAGAATGGTTTATTTGTAACTATAGAAAAAATCTCGTATTGTGCTCAAACTTATAAATTAAATTTTAAGGGTGGATTAAAACTGGTGCGTTTATTATAAAAACAATAATGGTTTCCATTTCCTGAGCAACCTTTTTGCCTTAACACAGACTCACTTACACTCGAATATAAATAAAAGATTTAAAATAAACTTTTGAAACTTATTGATAACAAATAAATGAACGTTTACCCTTAAATTGAAAACATACATAAACAAACCTTGGGGGCTACGTTTTATCATTCTTCTACTAGATATGAAACTTTGTTTCCTCCCTTCAAGTCTTTTGTCACCACGAGTAGATAAATAAATCTTAAGGAAAATAGAAAGTAAAAAGTAAACGTATACCGAGGAGTTATAGACTTTGGTTGAATAAAATATATATATTCGCTCGTATTTATGTGTGCATGAGTCCCAAAATTTATGTATTTGGTTAAATAACAATATAAATACAAAATATAACATATCATGTCGGTATGTATGTGTGTATGTATGTTCCTTACATATGAGTTGTAGCCTGAGTGTATGTATATTTTCATTGTAAACGTCTTTTGATTTTGACATGAGTTCCTGAAAAGGATATTCATACAGTACATTACAATTGTGATCCACGAGAAAAGTGTGCCGCATTAGTAAATTAGTAAAATTAAACTTTTAAACTTTTGATGATCATTTTACTAACAACTGTAAACATTTTAACTAAAAGTTAAAAAAGTCTATCGTAAAACCGAGAAAATTGTGTTAAAATGTGGTATTGGGTTAGAAAAATCTTATAAAGAGGAGCGTCTGAAATTAAATTTAAAGAAACAAATAATTAATGGCATTTATATATAAAAATTATATCTGGTTAGAAATAAAAATATTAATAACATGTACTAGAAGGCTCATTATAAGACATTATTTTTTTTTTAAATGCTATAAAAAAAACTACTGAATATTTTCTCAAATTTCTTTTTTTATTTGAAATTTTCGGTTAATAACGGAAAATAAATTCATTCAAATGGCTGCCTCGGGTGGCCATGCAGTAGTCTACACGATTATCGATTGTGTGCAGCTGTATTTCACCAATGGCTTCACAAATATTGTCCTTTAAAGTGTCAATTGTCTCTGGCTTGTTGGCGTAACACTTATCTTTGACGGCACCCCACAAATAATAGTCCAACGGTGTCAAATCGCAGCTCCGGGGTGGCCAAACGATATCAGCTCTCCGGCTGATAATACGATCTTCAAAAACAGGGCGCAAAACATCTAGTGTAGCTTCGGCTGTGTGGCACGTAGCGCCGTGCTGTTGAAACCAAATGTTGCTAATATGAACAAAAATTCGTTCAACATGGCTCGATAAAGATCGCCATTGACTGTAAAGGCCACTCCTTGCTCATTTTCGGAGAAAAATGGCCCAATTATGCCTCTGGCCCAAAATCCGCACCAAACAATGACTCGTCTTGGGTGTATCGGCTTTTCAATGTATGCATGCGGGTTTTCTGTGCCCCAAAGTGTGATAATTTTGCTCGTTTACATACCCGCCAAGATCAAAATGAGCTTCATCTGAAAAGATGATTTTTTGGCTAGTTTTTAACTAGTGTTTAAATAAGTTTTTGTTAAAAATAGATAAACAAGAAAAAAATTCCCAACAGTCCTTAATGAATTCCAAATTTAACTATTTTTTTTCCATTTCAAGAAAATTAATTTAGGCGTAAATAAAATAGCGAATTAATATTTATTATTGTGGACATCGATGACGAGTGAATAGTATTTCTTATAATTGATCGATGCGATCATACCTAAGCCTTATTTTGGCCCCGGAAGTTAGAATTTTCCTGAGATTTTCATGATTTTATTTCACCAATTTCGACTCACATACCGCTATTTGGAAACCAAACTGCGGCTTATTCTCATAGTTGCCACAAAGACACTGTAACTTCTATGTGTTAATCATAGCTGAGTCGGAAGCATTTGTTAGTAATGGCCAATACTAACGTTTTCCTCTAACCCGACTGCGGTAATTGTTCATGGCGTTGTCAAAAATGTCCACACCTCCCAAGTAAGGATTATAGTGGTTAGCTGACGTTACCATATGCTTGGCGTAGACATTTTGATCCGTTGCACCAGCATATGGAATGAGCTGAAGCATGTATTCGACTTGACCTTCCTTTGATAAACATCTTGCATGAATGTAGGCCATTGTAGACAATCATTTGCACATCAATGGAAAGATTGTGGGAAAATTCTCTAAATTAAGGAAACTTTTTGCTTATCAATTTATTCAATGCTGTGACTTTGGCAAATTTGTTGTTCGGATTCAAGGTGGAGTTATCACAAACATGTAAAACTTATTTGATTCATATTAATCTATTTCTTGAAATATGACATCTCAGCTATTGTCGATTTGACCAATAAGAATGTATTTCTGTTATATGTTATACAAACCATCCAAACGATTTAATATCGGTACTTTTTTACTATACTATACATAGAATTAATCCCCTTATTTTCTATATATTTCATTTTTTCTTTTACACGGTTTTTTCTAGAACGTATTTACTGCGTAAAAACAGAATTGAATGTACATGTAATACGTAACAAATTCAGTTACTCTATTGGATCTTCTGGCACACACAAAGTGATAAATTTAATGTTATTTAGATTTAGAATGTACTTTCTCCATTGGTTCAATCCTGCGCTAAGCGCCCCACCGGCCTACGAATAATTCAAAAAGTAACACTTTTTAAAAAACCGGTTTTCGGTTTTAATAATTGAAATAACCGGTTAACCGGTTCTTTTATTTAAATAAAATTGTTCCTAATGCTTGAAGAGAAGAGCTGGACCACGTTGTTTTAAAAATAAGAAGAAGCTGATGGAGAGCTTAAAATTAAAATGGCAATCAATACTAACAATAATTCTAACCAATCTCATAAAAACTATGCCAACACGGTGTGCGGAGACCATAAAAAACAAAGATTATTACACAAAGTACTGAAAAATGCTTAAGTTTCGAACAGCTACTCAAGCTAATTTCGTTTTTGTTGTATTACATGGTTGAGAATGGAATGAAAAGTTTGTTATTATAGTTATAATTTAAGTGCCTAAGATAACAAAAATTAAATGTTTTACTTTGAATAAATCTATTAGTAATGTACGAGAACTTAATTGCCTCGACAAGAAAATTTGCTTAGATTTCGAGCAGCACCACCTATTTAACATTTAATCGTCGCGATAATATCAGAAAAATTTTCACATGGGCCATGGTAACTTTATTAGATAATTTAGTTAAAAATGTCTCAAGGAAACTTAATGTATCCTAGAAAAATTCTTTTTTTTGCCAAAATTCCCGCAAGAACACTATTTTTATGTCACACATATATGACTGGCATGGTCCTATATTAAAACTTTTTTTTTCTCGACAAGTCGTGTCAGTTTCGAAACATAATGCAAAATTGGAAAATCGGAAAATCGTGTACGTCAGACATATATGTCTGACACTGCTCATGTAGAAATTCTTAGCGTCAGACATATATGAATGACATGGCGATTAACGTGTTAATAGTATGTGTGTCACTGTGGTATGTTAGATAAGAACCCACCTTCCAACCAAGAATTCGTTGGTTCAATCCCAGGCTACACCATCTGACAATTGTCAACAGCGATATCACCTCACAACACTACTAGCGACTGGTTATGTGTATTTACTTTGTGAAAAACTCCACTTACTAATATATCTGCCGTTAGGAGCCGGCGTTTGTGGGTTTGTGATCTTTCAATGAGTCTAATTAATCATTCTCCATTTATAAATATCAATATTTATTTACAAAAGATGAGAAAAGGTTGTTTTTGCTCAAGAGTGCATCTCTTTTTCGATCTACCTTGGTTTTCACGTTCTTTGTGAGACGTTCAAAGTTGTCATATATTCAAAAATAATTAAATTTATACAAATAGTTAAACTATGGACATATTTTTAATAAAAAATATACAAACGTATAAAAATTATACTTGTTTAAATTAACCGATTATTCGTGTTAAATTAACCGGTTTATTCGGTATTCCAAAAATGAAGATTTTGAATAAACCGTATTCAACAAAACCAAAGAACCGGTTAAAACCAGTCGAATAATAACCGTCCGATCTCCCTAGTTACACCCCCTCTTCGTTCACGGCTAACAAGCTACTGAATATAAATTGTGTATCACACACATGTTTCTTGTTGCAATCATAGTTGCCGTTTGGAAAAGAACAAGAATTTTTTTTAATACAAGACTTTTTATCATCGTTAATTTATAACAATTTCTTAAGTTTTTTATAGAAAACTAAAGCAAAAACAGTTTTCCAGGAATTGTAAAAGCAATATCAATAAATACGGTATGATATTTAAATTGAAAGACTATGTAATAAAGGTTAGCGATATAGTTGATTTTGGTACATTTCATTTTTTCTTTTAGCAACCCTCGTTGTAATATTCACGAAGGGAATAAACAAACAGTCGAAAAACTTCGTAACCTGAACAATATGAACTAACATCGCTGGTTTACAAACACCTACTCGTAGTTATGAAGCTGCTCACTTTCGATGTCGTAATGGCGTAAAAGATGCGGTTTTATGTTTTCTAGAGATTTTGGAAGATTGTCACACTCTGCTGAGGGCAATATACGTATGTCGGGCTCTATTTATTCTGCACCTTACGTCGCGGTCGGCATCTCCATCATTTATAACTATGCTACCTAGGTTGCAGAATTCATCGACGTCTTCAATTATATTATCATTATTCAACTAGTATTGTGATATTAGTCGTTATTCTTAAGTCCAATATAAGTGCTAGAACTGTAGCTGGCTTGTCTCTGTAATGGGAGACTTGTCGTATACGTATGATCTTGGTTGCCACTGAACTGTTCCAAAATGTGAGATTAATTGCTCATCAAACGTACCTCTCAATAGGTTCATGGTAGATATGTCAGCCAAGTCCAATTCTTCCATTTTGAGCAAAAAAAAATAAAAAATTGGTAATCATCACACGGTACCTTGTTTTACTGACTGTACCGTTGCGATTTTCAAATTTTTTGATCAAGTATGGTCAGGGTATATTGGAAGCTCTTGAACTGGGTCTGGCTACTCTTCACACCAAATACGTCAATTCTATTTGTTGAAGTACTCATTGAGTCAAAAATGAGCTTAATCGCTGATGATAGTTTTCGATAAAAAACACATTTCTAACACAGCATGAATTTTGATAATAAAATTCAAGGATTTGCAAACGAAGTTCGTTTGTTTTCTATTCATGGTTAAATAGCAAACACCTTGGAGCACTTTTGGTACTTCCACATGTAACGAATCTTTTTTACATTAAATAAAATCACCATCATCAGAAAAAATTCTCCACAACTACGATTATCTAGAGTTGACAAGACGAAGTTCACTAAGCTCTAAATCTAAATCTGGAATATCTTTCTTATCTATTATATATTATCATCTATTTTGGTTTCGATTACGCCTTTGTCTTCAGTTATGTTTCGATCGAAAATTGGTATTCCAAAAAAAAAACACTGAATCAAAAGAAAAAGAAGAAAATAATATTCTCAAAAGCATTCTCAAAAGCGTATAAAATAGAAACAGAAAAATAAGCAAATTTGAATAAAAAGTAGTGCTTGCACTGAGGGGTTCTTTTCTTTGCCTTTTTCATGCAAGTGGACAAGTGTAAATTAATATTTTTATTACATGTTTGTTGCATTTCGTATATTTTCAGTTCGTGTTTAATAAAAATAAATTTTACAATTAGTTTTATGGCCAAATAATAAATTTTTGGACTAAACACACACATCTTCAACAACTTAGAAAAACGTAGCTACGATCGTAATGCAAAATACACACAATCGAAAAAAACTGAACGGATTCGAAACTCAGAGTATCAAATTTGCCAAACGGAGAAAATTTCGACTCGAATTGAAACTCAGAGTAAGGGTGATTCATTCTGTTAATAAAGGTATATTTTTATTAATAATTTTTAAAAGGTCAAAACATAAAAACTCTTTTTAAACAACATCGTAAAATCAAAGTTTGAACGTTTTCTGATTCAGGGATTTATGCTTTTGAAATTACTTTGTTATGTCCTGAAAGAATGGTACATTTTAGTGCAGGTTAGACACACTTTGTAAAAAAAATTCACACAAGCTAGGAAATTGAACATCATTGAAAAGGTATACTTTTCTTCTTCTTTAATCAAAAAATCGGATAGTATTCAGCTAAATTAATAGCTTATGTATACGAAGGTACGAAAACCGATTTTCAACCATAAAAATTATTTTTTTAGTTTTATAGCTTTCACTAAACTTTGTATGGTGAATTTTTTTCCACTTTTGGCGAAATTTAACAAATCGATATCGGAAGAAATATTTTTTTTTATTATTTTAAAAAATATAAATTTTGTTTTCAAAATGTATAAAAGGATTATTTGGCGATTTTTTAATTTGAATTTGGCGAAGAAGCTTAAAAAAGATATGATAACCCAGGTCGGGACGGAGTTTAATACCAGGAGAAGAGCATAAGGGAGAGAACACAACACTGCCTCGGTCAATATTCTATTACAAATGGTTCGCTTTCCTTGAAACGATTCGACACGGTGCGTCACTATATGGGGATCGTACTTCTATTATCTGATTTAGTATACCAGTATTTCGAAGACACTGCCATATAGTTTCACGATTAATGGTGCCAAATGCTCGCTCAAAGTCAAGGAAGACAAGGTACAGCGGTCAGTTCCATTCTACAGTACGAGAATTGAATTATAAGTTAAATATAATATATATTTTTGTGAGTGTTCATTATAAAAGTCTCTTTTACTGTTTATCATATAGGTCTGTTTCAGTTCGTCGAAAAATTTGTAGACGTTCTGCATTTCCCCAAGAATCGTTGTCAACGGGTTTTTCGGTCAGCCAATACGTCTGGTTTCTTGGGGTTCTACACTAAAGCTGATCTTTACAATGTTGCTGCTTGGTTTATATTGAGCATGTCGTTTTAATTTAT
Source organism: Wohlfahrtia magnifica (assembly GCA_023159175.1). Lineage (NCBI taxonomy): Eukaryota > Metazoa > Arthropoda > Insecta > Diptera > Sarcophagidae > Wohlfahrtia > Wohlfahrtia magnifica. The sequence continues at coordinate 1,005,548 of JAKWBJ010000533.1, read as the reverse complement.
ATGTCCGTTTCATTTTTTTTTTCTATTAATTCTTAATTTGTGTGTAATTGTGGGACAAAAAATTCCGCATTTTATTCTAAATTAGTTGTTGATAGTAGACTTTATATATACCATCTAATACAAGTTGTTAACATATCTCATAGCCTGGTTATGCATAAAAAAGTATTTTTAGTCGTGCTAATTTGCGCATCGCAAATGTTTTATCTACATATGTTGATTTCTGGCACAAAATTTTGGGCCATATGAACCAAGCTATTTAAATTAACTTGAATGTCACAATATTTATGCTGCATAAGGCATATGTCGTCCGCATAGTCTAGGACTTTTAGGTGTCGATTTAAGTTTCAAATACATACATAATCCTGATTTTCTTTTTGTATATTTTTAACAAAACCTTATCCCAAAACGTAATGACTCTTGTTGTCGCACAATGTCGTATATAAAGAGAGGCATTGTTGCATATGCGCAGATTTATGTAAATTATTTTCAATGGCACACTTTTAGTCAGTAGTCTATCCCATATTGCATTTTGTTTTATAGAATCTAAAGCTTTTTTGAAGTCTATAAACACTTTAGAAAGTGGATTTCTTCATTCAGTAGAGTGCTCTAATATTATTCTAAACATATTTTTGTTTAATCTACACAGCTTTTAACATATGTGGCTTAGAACCTGCCTCCTTAACCCTTTGCATTGCTCTACGCATTGTAGTCGATAGTTTATACTGTTGGTCATCATTCTGCAGATGGTGCTGAGTGAAGTAATGTTTCTAATAATAATACCGTGATTTTTTGTACTATATTTCTAGCTTAAGGCTGCTCAAGAAAAGTCGTCACATCAGAAATACGAGTGCATATGTAGTTTATAAAGCCACTGATAGATTTTGGATATGGTATGATAGTTGCTCATGCTTTAGGCATCTCAACCCACGCTATATATCCATTAATATTTTAATATAAATATTATTAATACATAAGTTTAATATTTTACTAGAAGGTAATCATCGTATGATAAGACAGTGTCTGAAAAAGTTCATTTACCTCTAACTGACTTTTCATTCGTTTATTCATAACAAATTTTTGTGCTTTGGGGCAATATTCGCAAAATTTTTCCTGAAGTTAACACTATTTTTTAATTAATAAAAAAAAGGAAATGATAATTAAAGTTTGGGTTACCATTGAAATATTTCAGTAAATTTAAATGGCCCTACAATTTCTTAAGTTTTAAATATGATTTTTGTTCTGCCGGTATAATTTACTCCTAATTTAGTAACTGCTTGTTAATGATTTGCAAGTTTATGATAAAGAAAATTATTTAATTTTATTTTTGTTTTCCGCAAATGCCTACAATTTTTTTATATTAAACGAGTATTTCGCTCTTGAATCTTTTTCAACCAAATGCCAACAAAATTTGTTGTAGATTATTTTTATCTCAGGAATTTATAACAAAAGTCAAAAAAAATGAATAGATAAAGAAAAACTTTTTACTGAATAACTGTTAAACGTGTACAGTTAAAACGTAGTAAGCTTTATTCTACATTGAGAATACTAGGAAGAACATAAATAAAATAGGGAGTAAAAAAATATATATGTACATAAATAGTTATGTATAACGGAATAAATATACTTACAAACATAACAAGTTTGCAAGTTTCGAGTATAAAAAGTACAGATCAAAAGAAAACTTTTGCTTTCCCTTTTTTAAAAAGAACTAAAGAAAAAAGAACTGAACAAAGTTATAGTTGGTTAGATGGTCGACTGCACGATATACTAAACCCTTTCATCTGATGAATGTAGCCCGTAATTATATAGGCTTTAAAATTACAGTGCACTCGGTATAAAGGAAACATTTGTTTTCGTTAACATTCCAAAACATTAACCCTTTTTTCTAATATTCTAATATTAAACGTCAACCAAATTACAAAGCTTTAAAACATCAACTTTAAATAAAGCAACACTTTAGCTTTAGTAACAGTTAAAACACATACAAATATACAAATGTATGTGCGTACATACATTTATTTTACGAAATTAGTTCCGAATTTGGGAATTCCCCTTATAAATATTATAGACATGTTCTGTTCGATTGGTTTTTTTTTTTTAATCGTTAAAAGCCTTTTTTTGTTCGCAGCTAAGTTGTGAATAACTCCGAAATTGTTGAAATTACAAAACATGTTGTTTAGGTGATTTATGGGAAATTTTGTTCCTAAATAAAAAAATCGGTCAAGTCGTTTTCAAGTCATGATGAAATATATTGTCATAACTACCATATTTTGGGCAAACAATTTGCAACGCCCATAAAAAAAATTGTTGAGACCGATGGAAAAAAACTGAAAACAGATTTGAACTCAGTGCGTCAAAATCATTATATTTCATACAGTTTTATTTAAAGGCGTTTTTTGCTGTAGACCAGTGTAATTTAACAAAAATTAGGTTTCTCTAGTTTATTAACTAAAAATAAGTACAATTATTTATCAGCAATTGTCTCATTTTACGTACTTTCTTATCAAATCTTAATAAAGGGACAGTAGTAGTCCCTATTATTTTTCACATGACTGTATGTTCCTACACATATGAAAGTAACTTAGACCTGGAATAGAATAAAGGAGTTGTAGTAGTAGCTGAAGCTATCGACGTAATGAGTAGTGTAGCAAGAAAAAATGCGAACAGAATATTGAAGTCTTCTTTATTCGAAAAAACCGTTTTTCGAATAACTCGAAAAGTAGTAATTTTGAAAAAATCGGTTTTCGGTTAATAATTATTCAAATATTATTCTTTTATTTAAATAAAATTGTTTCTAAATCTTGAAGCACATAGCTGGACCACGTCGTTTTGCAAATAAGCGAATGCTGACGGAAAATTTTAAATTAAAGTGGCAACCAATACTAACAATAATTCTAACAAATCTCATAAAAACTATGCCACGACGGTGTGCGGAGGCCATAGAAAACAAAGTACTGTAAGTTGCTTAAGTCTCGAACAGTTACTGAAGGAGCCAATTTCAATTTTGTTCTTGTAATATGTGGTAGAGAATGGTATTAAAAGTTTGTTATTAAAGTTATAATTTAGGTGCCTAAGACAACAAAAATTAAATGTTTTACTTTGAATAAATCAATTAGTAATATACGAGTCCTTAATTGCCTCGACAAGATAAGATGCTTAGGTTTCGAACAGCACTGTATGTCAATTCATGCACTACGTATTTAATAGTTGTCACTGTGGTATGTTAGGTAAGACCTTCCAACCAAGAAGTCGCCGGTTCAATCCCAGACCACACTATCTGAAAATTTTCAACAGCGATATTACCGCACAACATTAGCGACTTGTTATGTGTATTTACGCTGTGAAAAACTTCACTAACTAATATATCTTTGTGGGTCGCTTTCAATAAGCCTAGTTGATTATTTTCCATAGCGCACACTAAATCACGATATTTCGTTTGGATCACTGTCTTCCTTACATAAGAAATTGTTGTTATGACTGTTTTTATATTCCCGTGCCGCTTGTATCTTATCAACTTATGAATATTACTTTTAGTTGTAACAGTGAGATTATGACTAATTGAATTGTTTTATTTCATATAAATTGTATTATTTCAAGTTGACGTTATTAATGAATCAAATTTTGAGCTAAAATATATTTCAATGAAAAAAAAAAAAAATAAATTTTGAATTAAGCAATCACAACTCAAAATTACCTCATATTTGCAAAATTATTACATAAAATTAAACAAAGACTTAGTAAACTGTTTTCTAAGACGGTTTGCTTCAATATGGAACTCAATTTGATTATTTAAATAAAACTATGTTATTAGGAACAGTTTTTTGCATCTTCTGAAAATTTACAAATTTTGAAATGTGTCTGTTCATGATTTAAAAATAAAAAATAAAAATAAAAATTAATATTTAGTTACAGAAGATAGGAGAAAGTTATTGTTGCTCAAGTATGCACATCTTTTCGAATGTACCTTGTTTTTCACGTTCTTTGTGAGACGTTCAAAGTTGTCATATATACAAAAATAATACCAAATAGGTAAACGATGAGCATATTTGCAATTGAAAATATATAAACGTATAAAAATAATACTTATTTATATCAACGGGTTATTCGTGTTAAGTCAACCGGCTTATTCTGTATTTGAAAAATAAAGATTTTGAAAAAAATCGTATTCGACAAAGCCAAAAAACCGGTTAAAACCGGTCGAATAATAAACGTCCAATCTCCCTAGTTATACTACAGCTACTATTCTGTGATCTTTGTTAAATTGAAAAACTTTTTCTTAGCGAGCTGTATTCAGTTGAGGCTTTTTCTTTAGTTTTCGTAATTGTAGATATGAACTGGTTAAAATAGTACGTCTAAATGCTGATTTACTTTCATTTAATCCAGCTAAATGCTTCATTTTACAGATTAGGTGAGTTGAATTCGAAGCAGTTCATCTAATTTTTTGTTTGTCCTGTGACGTTCAAGTTGAGTAGCTGTGTGTATAGTTAACAACAGTATTACCAAGAACGTTTTTTCAACAACTAAATATGTTATATTAAACTGTAATAAAGAAAACTATGAAACTTAAGCCTTTATATTGTAATTTAACGAAAACATAAATTTTAAGACTTCTCACTATATTTCGTCATTAGAGTAGAAGATTATCTTTAAAATGAATCATCAACCATTAAATTTGATACAGTAATAAGGGAGATATTTGCAACCGACAAAAAAATAGCTTTTAGAAATAATATACATCCATAAGGTGTGCTTCAAAATGATAAGGTCATCTTAATTTTTGCTTATTTCAAATAAGTGAATTATAAGCCGGCTTTACTCTTAGAGATGTACCGTTATATTATGTTTATTTAAATTTATGTAAATAAGTGCAAAATTCAATCCGTTCAAATGATAAGGTCAGTGATTTTATCTATCCAAACTTTTATTTAAACTAAGCATTAATCAATTATTTTTAATTTATGCAGCTCCCATTTCCTTCTATTGTCTTAAAAATACGGGAATGCATCGCATTTACTAAATTGTCCAGAACGTTGGAGCGGATTTCGCGCCAGCTGTAGCAGATTGCCAGTTTTAATTCATCTTCTATCCGGTACTGTTGTCTGCATGAATATTACGCGCAAGAAGTCCACACATATCATCCAAGAGGTTTAAGTCGGGAGAAAGTGCTGGCCAATCAAGTACTTTAATATTGTGCTCCTCAAACCATTGTCTGGTCGACTTGCTGACATAAATTGCTACGTTATCTTGCTGGAAGGTGAAAGCTTTGTCAGCATTTGGCTCAGAATGCAGCAAGCGTTCAGACAGAATGTCCTGGTGCTCTAAACTATCCATTAGAGCGGAAGGAAAGTAGAGTTCCAGGGTACCATGTAAGCTAAAGCCAGCCCAAACCATCAAAAAACAAGGGCTCCTTCCTTAAATCTCGCCAATAGCAATTGAAACCATCTGGTCCATCCACGTTAAATCTTTTCTCATCTGAAAAAATTACCTACAAACCCAAAAATTGATGGAATATCTTATAACCCTTTTAAAAAAATGTTTACCTGATGCCAATTAGTTGCCAAGGTGTTTTTCGCGAACTTAATTAATTAATTAATCTTATCCCTGTCTTGCTTAGTCAGACAGGGAATTTGTTTCGCTCGAATAGGGTTTGGCTGGGCCTCGGTAGTTCTCAGAATTGTGCTTTTTGAAGCTTGTAGTTTTAATTCCTCTCTTATTGTTACCGCACTTTTCATGGAATTCGAGGCCTTTCGTAAAATTAGCCGAGTTTCGCGGGCAGTCAGGGCCTTTGGACGACCCGTGCTTTTTAATTTCCCATAATTTTCTCACATGTTCATGAAGTGCCACAATTTGTCCGTGTTCATAAGGTGACAAAGGTTTTCCGCGACCCATACCGCGCAGATATTATTTTAATTATAATTTATTACTAAATAAATAACAATAGTGATACCTTCTGATTAGATTAATTGCTTATTAATCAAAGACCTTATCATTTTGACGCATTGAATTTTGCAATTATTTACATAAATTTAAATAAACATACTCGTAATATAACGGTAAATCTCTAAGAGTAAAACCGGCTTATTATTCACTTATTTCAATTTTTTGAATAAGCTGACCATACAGAACATTGAATAGTTTGGATAAATTGAGCAAATATTATCATTTTGAAGCACACCCTATGATGTACATATATGACAAGCCATAAAGTTTATGTAAATAAGAAACGCTGCATGTGCTAAGAACGGTAACAGTTAAAGCTTTGTTATGATACCATATCAGCCAAAAAGCGGGAGAGATTGGATAAGCGGGTACCACACAAAGGCTCCCAATAACGCGGGAAAGGTTACTTTAGTAACTCTATAAAGCTTAAATTTAATTTTGTAAACCATTAGATGAAATGAAGAGTAAAATTATAAAACAAAAAATTATTAAAAATTAAATTATTCAAATAAACATTTTCTAAGTATAATCTAAAATATATATGTATGTATACTGAATATATTATATACATACATATATATTAAGTATACAAGTTAATAATGTCGATGTGGACAACATATAGTAGAATTATCACATATGGTTTGTGTCAATAATAACAAATATGGTATTTTGGAAGGTAAACATATGTCATTATAATTGAGTATTCGATAGACGCCAAAGTGTAAACACACATTTTTTCAATCGCTATAATAATGTCGAATTTTGTGCCTAAAAAAGATGTTTTACTGGGAAGACTGATAACCTTCTTTCATTTGAAGAAAACATCTGCTAAAAGTTATAAATTGGTGGTAGAAGCTTACGGTTAAAAACATTGGGATTCATTCAAAAGCAAGGAAATTGGGTCCCATGAGTATTGAAGCCGAGAGTAGCTGAAAGGCGATTTTGTAAATCGTTAATAAAATCGTTGTAAATCGTTAATAATGTCGATGTGGACAACATATAGTAGAACTATCACATATGGTTTGTGTCAATAATAACAAATATGGTATTTTGGAAGGTAAACATATGTCATTATAATTGAGTATTCCATAGACGCCAAAGTGTAAACACACATTTTTTCAATCGCTATAATAATGTCGAATTTTGTGCCTAAAAAAGATGTTTTACTGGGAAGACTGATAACCTTCTTTCATTTGAAGAAAACATCTGCTAAAAGTTATAAATTGGTGGTAGAAGCTTACGGTTAAAAACATTGGGATTCATTCAAAAGCAATGAAATTGGGTCCCATGAGTATTGAAGCCGAGAGTAGCTGAAAGGCGATTTTGTAAATCGTTAATAAAATCGTTGTAAATCGTTAATAATGTCGATGTGGACAACATATAGTCGAACTATCACATATGGTTTGTGTCAATAATAACAAATATGGTATTTTGGAAGGTAAACATATGTCATTATAATTGAGTATTCGATAGACGCCAAAGTGTAAACACACATTTTTTCAATCGCTATAATAATGTCGAATTTTGTGCCTAAAAAAGATGTTTTACTGGGAAGACTGATAACCTTCTTTCATTTGAAGAAAACATCTGCTAAAAGTTATAAATTGGTGGTAGAAGCTTACGGTTAAAAACATTGGGATTCATTCAAAAGCAAGGAAATTGGGTCCCATGAGTATTGAAGCCGAGAGTAGCTGAAAGGCGATTTTGTAAATCGTATTGTTGCTGGTAGTGAAAAATTGATATATTATGATAAATCCAAGCAAATATAATAATAATAATATTTTGTCTCTGAATCCACGACTAAACGGATCGAACTGTATGGATTGGACCATCTTAGATTTCTTAATATATTTTGCAAGATTCCTAAATAAGTAGAAATCACGTTTTCGACAATCATATGATTTGTTAAAAATTGTTAATCGCAGGTGCCATAGAAGATTATTGATAGTTGTTTTTCACTATCGATACTATCGTCAAATTCTAAGAGTAAGTACGGAGGCCACTAGATGTAGTCAAGGCCACATTTGCAAAAAGATGTCGACGCAGATTGTTAGCCGTCTGTTACATAGGGACACAGCTTTTATTGTTACATAGGGACACAGCTTTTATTGTTACATAGGGACACAGCTTAACAGATTTTAAAATTTCTATTTATTAAACTCAAATAAAGTATGTATTGTAACTAAAATTTGTTCGTACATACGACTTTGCATTTGACCCAAGCAAATTAATTATCGTTTCGTCAGACCATAGCGTGTTGTTCTAACTATTACGGTGCAGGTTTTCTTTCCATTTGTTGAGAAATGATACATTTCGAGGACTTATACCCATAAGTCTAGCTTCCATAAGTTTTTGTCTTATGTGCGACTTAAAACTGGAGAATATGTTAATTTTTGAGGCTTTTTGATGACTAGAAGGGATTAATCTTTGAAGTACGAATTAAAATTATATCAAAACTGACAATTGTTCCACGCTTTCTTCCCATAGTCTGTGCAGTTTTCATCACTGGACGTCATTAATTACTTTAGTTTTAGAGCACTTCATGGTCTGAACAGTTTTCGATATATATAAGGATTACTCTTCCATCGAAAAACTTCAATACATCAAATTTTATGACATACCACAAAAAATAAACTGTCCCTATTATTTGTTTCGATACTGTGTATTTAATATTTTCCTTTAACTTAAATTCTAATGTTTTTGCCACATGTAACACTTAAGGCTGAGTTAGTGAAAACGTATCGTGTACTTGGGGATCAGCAGTGAAATTCTCTAACACAACCAAACCACGTTGCTGCTTACGTTTTCATTGTCACGTAGAAAATCTACAGAATTTTGATTGTTACGTCGCAAATGTCAACTTTGGCATTACTTTAACAATAAATATAACTGACTGAACCGGTTGCTGCGATAAGTTTTCACTAACTAACTTCTAAAATTTGACAATAGTGCAAAGTCTTACGTTGTACGTTGTTTTCACTAACTCAGCCTTTAAAAGTATTCGAAAGTATCGATAGTATCGATAGTTTTTTACAAACTATCGAAACTAGTTTTTTTGCAAACTATCGAATGGGCCGACTATCGATAGTTTTACAGCTCTAATTAACAAACCTTTTTGGTGCGTTCCATCGGCACTCTCTTAAATATTTACAGTGAAACAATTTTCTAATTAATCGCAGCTTAATTTCTGATTCTGTTCGACTTTGGCAAGCGGCGTTTATTCCGAAACTCACTGATTTTAGTGTCGGTAGTCACTTCTCTCTTCTCTATTTCGCAACTAGTGCTGACTGACACTTGAATTACTTTTCAATGGCAGCAACTATTTTATCATGATGTCCTAGGCGATAGTCAATTGTCCAACTCTGCATTACTTTCCAACTAACTAAAAGTTGATTTTCTAAACGTTAGCTTTTATTTAACCTTTTGTAGCTAACTGTAAGCTAACTGCTTTTCGGTTGGTTATAAGTGGGTTTATTAAAAAAAACTATAAATTAGTTTTATTTAAATCAGCTAAAAGTTAGCTGTTTGCATGCTAGGTGAACACCAATTTTTTTTAGTTAAATGCAAACTAACTATTGTTCATACTGTTTAGCTGCTATGTTTATCTTTCAGAAAAAAATATTTTATTGAAATTTTATTGTTTTTTACATTTAATTCACACAAGTATATGCAAATGATCTCAGGTACTATACCACTTTAATAAAATACTTTATTGAAATATTTATTATTTCATTATTTATTTTTTTAAATTCACTTATTTAAAAATCTAAATATTTTTGGTACTAATATTTGTTTTTTAATAATAATTTTTAAAAACACTGACAAAAGCAAATGTTCCCATAAAATGTTTCTATAAAATAGTGTTTTAGTTTTTTCGTCAAATATTTGGCAAACGTGGACTTAGCTAAAGCTAGGCGAATACAGTGGCCGACAGCTGCATGAAGCTAAATGAAACGGATATTTAACTAGAACATACTCAAACAAATTTTCATTGAGAAATTAAGTAGATTCTACAGTATCTTTTTGGAAGGAGCTATAGGCTATCTAAAGTATTTGAATTGTCCCGGAAGGGACAAAGGGTGGAAAAGAGGTAAAAATATAACTAAAATAACGTTTAGGATAATAATTAAGATTGGGCCAGCGAAGCACGCTGGGTCTTAACTAGTGTAGGTAGGTAGGTAGGTAGGAAAGTCGGTACCGAAAGTACCGAAAGTACCGAAAGAGACCACAGTCCTTTGTGGAAAGAAACTTTCAACGGAATAAGACAGAAGAAATGAAGAGATAGTCTTAGCACAATCTCATTCAACCTAGGTAGCTCAAACTTTTCCAATTTAATTGGAAAAGAGGAAAAGAGTACTAGCTCAGTCTTTGAGGGATTGATGCTAAGACCCCTGGCGGACGCCCAGGAAGGTAGCCTGCCAAGCGTCGACTGCATGATCTCACCAACAGTCGGAAGGAACCTCCCCGACACAAGAATCACCAGATCATCCGCGTAGCTAACCACCTTTCTGCCTTCCTCATAAAACTTCCTAAGAATGCCATTCACAACAAGATTCCAGAGTAGCTGCGAAAGCACACCTCCTTGAGGAGTACCACGAGAAACTAGTCTTTGGAAGCGTACCTCCCCCAGCTCCGAGCGGACAATCTCTAAGTACACTGATTTATTTTTTATGTATTTAAATTCATTTTATTTATTATTAACAAAATTATACATTAACAAATGACTATGTATTTAATTGCTCGTATCCGTTATATATACTCGTACATATACACATACATACATATTACACTAAAATTAAAATTAAAAGTTATATATATAAACATATGTACATAAATCGATTATTATATCTGATATTTATCAGCACTTGCAATATCATTTAAAATTTTAGAATTGCATTCTCGTAAAAATTTGCAAAATTCCCGACATTTAATTTCTAAATTATATTTACATTTTATATGGGTTATTGTTTGTGGATGTAGCCTGTTTCTTTCAGTCGTCCATTGGGCTTTTATCAACGAAGAAGTACGCTCCATATTTGCGTTGCAAAAAGTTCCGTCGTTTATACTCCATAAAGGTTTGTAGCAAATGAATTCATTATAAAGTGACTCTTCATCAACTGAGATTCCAAAATGATTTAAGAATTCTACCGAAGACTGAACATTAGGCCATGTAACGAATATTTTTAAAATCTAGCCACTTGTTAAATACATCAAAGATTTCCAAAGGTTGCGTCAATGATTTTAAACAATCTTGTTTGTGAAAAATTTTTTATTTCATTAAGAAATTAAGATTTTCAATCGTGGCATAGAGTTGTATTATTTTTCAAAATTTGTTTAACTTTTATTGGTAAGAAATTTTGTTCAAACCTTTCAACTAGATTACAGTTTATATATATCTCAATGTGCCACATAAGTGTCCCTATTATTTGTTCATTTGTTAACTGAAAACTAAACTTAAAATGTTTTGGCTAAACAATAAATTATAAAAAGTATGACTTTCCTGAACATTCCTTTTTTAAAGGACAGATAATCAAAAAGAGGCGGTGTGCTATGCATAAAATGTCAAAACCTTTTACGATTTCATTTAGTTTGAAATTTTTGAGTGAAATGCAAGGTAAACGTATTAAATAAAAAGTTGAACAAGTTTAAAATTTAAAAAAGTGTAAAGAGAAAAACAAAAAATATAATTAATCCTCATTTCAATAATAAAAAAATAAAAGCAAATGAAATAACAAATATTCAGAAAATGATATACATATTGTTACGAAAATAAAAATAAAACACTGCATTATGGGATTTTGGTATATTTTGTGTCACCCTGTCAATTTGGCAGCACTGCCACATCGACCATCTTTACGTTACATTTGAATTAACGGATATGGAAGATGGTTGATATTTCCTGAACCTTCCAAAATGTAGGCAATTTGGTATATGAAGGGCTGCTTTGCCTACACGTGAGTTAGTTAACATTTGGTTGTCGTAAGATAAAGACGTGTTAAAGCGGCAATAAAAGTGTTGGGTAAGCGAATATTAAGACATACAGTTTAAAAGTTACTGTGTAGTAAAATAAATAAAACTGTAACAAAAATAAAACGGTGTTTATTTTTTTAACGCAATTTAAACCAACTCAAACGTTTTAAGAAGTTTAAAACGTAACAATATGTACATAGAAAATTCAATTCGAAGTAAGTTGACACAAAAACGTAATAATCATTAAATTTCTATAATTCGTAGATGCAGCATATCAATAGGTATCACAGAAGACAAATTAAAAAAAGAATCATATGTATGTATAAAGTAAGTTGACACAAGAACGTAATAATCATTAAATTTCTATAATTTGTAGATGCAGCATATCAATAGGTATCACAGAAGACAAATTAAAAAAAAAAAAATCATATGTATGTATAAAGCTGCGAAAAGAATACAACAATAAGAAGAAAACAAACACATAACATCTATTTTATTTTTTGTGTCATAATATTAAAGAATTTTTCTTTCAATTAAATAATAATAAATTGATGTTTTAATACTTATTATACTACTATGTTACCATCGCGAAGTGGTGCCTCTAAAGCTGCCTTGGCCGAACAGCCTAAGCCTATGGTGTTAAAGAGCGCGCCTAAATGGCAAGGTTCAGAAGAGGAGGAGCAAACAGCCCGAGATTCATATGAGCCATCATTGATAGAAGCGACGCTGATTACTCTATTTCCCGGGAGTACTGGGAGTTAGTGCGGAAGAAGCTGATGGGAGTGTTCTGGAGAGTTCTAAGGGAAAACCCATTCACTTCCCTCAGTGCGACGATGCTGTATGGTATCGCGGGCGCATTAAGCTCATGGCCTGCTCAAACGAGCGATCGGTTTTGATTCTAAAGCAGGCGATCGCTCTTTTGGAAGGCCTATGGGAGGCTGCTAGACTTGACGTGGTGTCTCTCGACGAGATTCCACGTTGGCCTAGGGCCATTGCTCAAATTCCCGACGAGCCATCCAACAAGGAGATCTTGGAGCTCATATGTTGTGGGAACCCTGACATACCTTCACATGATTGGATGGCTGCCAGAGTCTCTACATCGGATGGCTCACCCAGGAGGATAATTCTTCTGCTGAACAAGGAGTCTCTGTCACCTTTACGGAATAAAGGTGGAAACATCTATTATGGTTTCGAGTCGATCTTTCTACAGGTCTACCAGGGTGACAGAGAAAAACCGGTTCAGGACGAGAAGGATCCTGCTCCGATGGATATGTCTTGTGACGACACTACTAGTTCTTTCGCTCAAGAAAAAATACTCTGAGGTGATCTTTTTGATACAATGGAAGAAGTGTTTGACAAGGATGCCCTCTTGGACTCCGACTAAGACGTCAACGTCACAATAATGGTGAAGGTAACTCAGGTTAACCTTCACCATTCCAAAGCAGCTTTGGCTGCCCTGCTCCTCCGCATGGTTGAGAGAGGAGTAGAACTGGCACTAGTTCAGGAGCCCTGGATAGTTAGTGACATGCTATATGTTACGGGGTTAGATAAAATCAGATCGTGCATTGTGGGAAGCAAGGATCTGAGTATCTTCATTCCATCTGATTACAGTGGTGAGGATACTGTAGCGACGGTTTGGGAGACCGGATCTGGTACCATTTTTGTGGTCTCAAGCTATATGGTTCACGATCATGGCAAACCTTACCTGATTGGAAAGGTTAGTGGCTTAAATAATGCTGTATATTGACTTCGAAATTGCGGTCAAGTCGCCTGGGATTAGGATTTTCCAGAACAGGCCTTGGCTGAGCATCGCAATATTTTGTCCCAAACTCTTCCGGATACTCCGAATATAAATGGTTGTTGCGACATCGAGACTTCTGTTAAGACTTTGACGAAAGCTTTCGATAGGGCAACGGGTGAGGCATGCAGACCAAGGGTCTGTAAGGGTAGGAAGCAACCACCATGGTGGAATTCCGATCTAGGCGACTCCCGCAGGGAATGTCGCCGGCTATTAATGAGGCCATGAGAGGGGGCGACTGGTCCACTTATAGGTCCTCATGGAATAGTTTTTAAAACCAGATTAGAAGCGCAAAGCGCAAATCTTGAAGATCCTTCTGCAGCAGTGTAGAAGGACATTCACGAGCCTGTTGCGGAAAACCTTGGGATCATCAACTGGTTTTATTAAAAAACTATGTGGAAGCTGGACCACAAGCGGACAGTCTTCCTATGAAGGAGCGTCATGTGGATAACTCACACGATCATTCTGTGTCCCATGTGCCTACTGTGGAAAGTGGGCAAATACTCTGGCCCAGATGGCATAATTCCTGCCGATCTTCAAAACAGCGCTAATTTGGTGATTCCTTGGTTGATGGTTATATATAAGGCATGCTTGACATGGTCTTATATTCTTCAGTCTTGGACCGGTTCAGGGTGGTGTTTATTCCGAAGGGGAGTAAAACGTCCCATACGGGTCCAAAGGACTTCAGACCCAACAGCCTATCTTATTTTCTTTCGAAGACTTTGGAAAGGTTGGTCGACTTGCATCTTCGCAGTTCGATAGAAACTAACCTATTATCTGCGTCTCAACACGCCTACACTAGGGGCAGATCTGTTGAGACTGGGCTTTATTCGCTTGTGAGGTTTGAAAATACCCTCGAGCACATGGATTATGTATGCTCTTGTGGCATTTCTGGATAAAGTGGGGCGATTAGGTCTGTTCTGGTGGCACTGAGTTTTCATTGGTCTGTGATAAGATCATAGAGATACTCCTGACCAACAGGGTCATTGTCTCTACGGGATCTATGGATCAGCTACCCTCTACAGGGTGGCTGAAAGGGGCACTCCGCAGGGGTTTTCTTTCCCCTCTCCTATGGAATTTGACTGTTAACACTTTGCTCATGAGACATGATTATAATCAATTCAAGGCTGTGGTGTATGCGGATGATGTTGCTGTGGCTGTGTCGGAAAAATTTCTCGACAATATGTCGCAGCGCCTTCAACACCTCTGGGCCTTCCAAGTCGGTGTAGTAAGCTAAGCGTTAAACTGGGAAAGACGGAGTTAATACCATTCATGCGCAAGTACAAAGTTTTGTCGTTTTCCCTACCGCGTCTTCACGGTGTTGAACTGTGGCTGTCGGAAATAGCAAAGTATCTGGGGATAATTCTGGATTCCAAGCTATCCTGGCTCCAGAATACACGTGTGAGGCAAAAAAGGCGAATGTTGTGTTGTATACTTGTCGTAGGGCCGTTGGAAAGTCCTGTGGTCTAAATCCTAAGAGTTCCAATTGGATATTTTACACGTTGGTCAAGCTTATACTTATGAATAATGCCGTTGTATGGTAGAGGAGGTCTCTTGAGAAATCCACATATCGCAAGATCTTTGATAGTGTTCTGCGGAGTGCAGCACTGATGATTACAGGTGCACTAAGATCCACTCCTTGAAGGGCCTTGGTTTTACTACTGAACAGGCTTCCAGTGGACCTGATGGCTATGTAGATGGCGAGTATGTCTGAGATAAGGATGAAGATGGCAGGGGCATGGTCGACAGCGTCTACATGCATGCGGCCATCTTTACGTATTTGGATACGATCCCTGCTGGGATAGATTACTGCTCACCCAAACTCTTCCTGGATAGAATGTTGTCCGTGTGCATCTCACGAGATCCGGTACTTGGACTCGATTTTGTTGAAGTATACACGGATGTATCAAAATCCTCAGAAGGGGTTGGGGCGGTATCTTTATTCCTGTATGCGAGGTGAGCGAATCTTTTAAACTACTGGACAACCGGTGTGTGAATGGGGGCCTGGAGATTATCTGGATAAGGATGTGGACCTCTCCTCAGAAATGAGGAAATTGACCACTTAATTGGGATGCACACTCTCCTTTTGCATACTTATGGTCCTACGGTACATGTTGGGCAGAGCACAGCTACGGTGCGATGATGAGCACACGTGCTCTGTATCAAGGCAAATCTGGTCCCTGTATGGTCGGGCTCGCTCGGAGTCTATTATGAGGTTACTCGACACTGGGTGGCTAGTGCGCACGCTATGAGATAGGGTCTGCCGTTCAACGACTACTGTAGAGGTTGTCAGGATGAGGCGGAGGAAGAGAATGTCGAGCATTTCATGTGCCAGTATCTAAGTCTTTCGGATATTAGGACTGCTTTCCTTGGCAGTCCATTTCTGAATGCCTTGTCGGATCTGAACGATATGAATATCAGCAGGGATCTCTTCTTTTGTGCATACCTCTGATTGGTTCGGATCGGACCAGGATGCAAACATGTAGGTTTTTCTTTTCTGGATTATTGATGTGGGTATATCAGTGGGATCAATATTGGACTCAAGTGGGCTAGACCATTGTCTGGCTACCCGTCGTAACTAACTAACTACTACTAAGTTAAAAATGTTATGAAAGTATTGTGGCGAATAAGCTTTTTTATACAATTATTAATATAATATTTTTGTAAGCTTATTCTACAATTGCAAAGTTAAGCTTATAATAAGCTTGCATATATAATATTTTTAAGAGGGTTTCGTTTTGATTTGTCTACAAATGTTAGTCTTTTTTAATAAATTATTATAATTTTTCAAGCTTAAGGCATATGTTTGTAAGCTTATTATAATATTATTTTCAAGCCTTTTGATATGTTGGGTAACTACGTAAGCCGTAATTATGAACAGTTGATTGACCATTGAACGTTACACCTCTTTAGGTCTATTTTCTTGTTACTTTCTTGTCCTTTTATTTCCTGTTAAGTAATCGAAATACATGCATATGTGCGCATGTATGCGTATTGTCATACCCATCATGTATGCATGTATGCGTATTGTTATACCCAGACGCCTGTAACGTTTGAATAGTTTGGAAAGTATGCATGTAGTTATGTTATGTGGGTTTATAAGGCTACATAGGCAAGTGAATGTGGCTTAATGTAAAATAATATTATTTATAATATGTATGTATGTATGTATTTCTACGTGTTTTCTACTGGGTATTATGAAAAAACTAACCATTTCCTAACTTAATATTAATACGGTATAATAAGAAATTTCTGTTATAAAATTATTGTAATGACGTATAATGCTGTCGTCACTTTTATGTTTTTTATATCTTATTAGATTTTAATAAAGCATTGCGTAATTATTTAATTTAATTATTTATTAATTTAATTATTTAATTATTTCAAATTGAATTTTGTTTTATTCTGACTTCTTTGTATAGAAGATTTTAAATGAATACTTCATGACATAGAGGCTTTGCATATGAACTTGCAATAGGGTTGCCAGGTGGCCTTGTTTTCGCTTAATTTACAGGAATTTTTACAGCTTATCAAGAATCAAGGAAAAATATGGGTTGTCAAGATTTCTTAAAGCGTAATTTTTTAAGTGTTGCTTACACAAAGTTATATAAAAACATTTTAGTGAACCAATAACATAAAGTGCTTTGTTTCCTAGTTTAGTTTATCTAAAAAAATTATAATTAAACTTTTATAACAGGCTTTAGAAAATGTTCGTTTACAAGTTTGACCAAAAACTGAACACATTTTTTTATTTTTAAAACGATCTTAATTAAGCCAAATATGTGCCATTTTGAGATATACCATTTTAGGTGTAAAGTCATTCATCCAATTGCGTTTTGGAGGCTCTTATAGAAATTAAATTTACAACATTAAGAAAGCTCTGCAGAGATGGAAACAAATGATAATCGGAATGTTCAAAGTCTGTGCTATATGGTGTATGCATATAAGCTTCCTACCAAGCCATCTCCATTGTCACACAACACTTTTTCTATTGATCAATTCTGGCCGATTTAACTAAACTCCTTTCTAATCCCACCATACACACAGCAATACCTTTCTTGGTTTCAGTCTTGGCTTTGCCATCTTTTATGAAGCTTGTTTTGTCCATGATATTTTGAAAATTATTGTCATTCCGGCATATTAAATAAGCTGTAGTATTGCCTGATGCAATTTATATTACATTTTAGAGAAATATTACATTTTACAGCCATCTACCGACAACTTGTGCCCGAAGTTTTTCGAAAACTCAATATTTTGACTGTCAAGATTTTTTTAAGATCAAGATTTTTTTTCTACAAATGTCAAGAATTTTGCAATGATGAATCTGGTAAACATAACTTGCAAACACATTTCAAAAAGACACTGTAGAACCTGTTGTTTAGCTGTATACCACTTCAAATAAACACACAATAATTTTTATATAGTATATGCTTATAGATAGATTTTATCCGTGTGCACTGTTCAATATCCGTTTGTCCAACCTAACCCAATTTTTATTTAGCAATAATGATAGGTGCCACACTCAGTTATCTTATCAAGTCCATTTTTTGAATATGTATAGCATATGGAAAGATCTTATCCTGTGTAATTTGTGCAGTATCTGCTTCTTGGCTGATGTGTATTGATAACGAAACTTTAACTGTTGTGCTCCTCAAAAAATATCCTGTTTGGTATAAATAAAAGATGCCACGCCCACTTATCCAATCTCGCAAAGTTATTGACTGTTGATGAGTGTTGTACACGACGTTGTTTGAACCAAATAAAAAAACTTCTACTATTACCGCTCTTAAGATATACAAAAAAGTATGTTAACTGTGTACGGGTTATGCCATGCCAACTTATTTACTTGTAGTTCCGTCCACTTTTTGACTGATGATTTGTATTGTCTAGGAAGCTGTTTGGACAAAATTCAAAAATAAAAATTTAGTTTGTATGGGAGGTACAACGCCCACTTGTCTAATTATCCACCTTTTGTCTGATGATTTATATTGACTATAAAGTAATTTCGAAAAAAACTTACACTTTAACCGTTATCATGATACATACATATACAAAAGTCAATATTTAGTTTCTATGGGAGGCATCACGTCCACTTTTTGACTGATGATTTTGAGAGACTTTTACCGCTACCATTTTAAAAAAATATAACATACATAAAAATAAATATATATTTACTTTGTATGGACGTGGCACCGCCTAGTTGGAATTTTTGAAATGTATATAGCTTTCAGACTTACAGAGAGATACTGTTAAAATTTCAAGAAAATTGGTTCAGTCGCTTAGCTGTCTATAAGTTGACTTACTTTAGTACGATGTGTATAATGTGTTCTGTCTAATTATTGTTCTATTCTTAATATTGGATATTTCGATAATTCATGTGGAAGTCCTATCGAGATACATATTTAACTTCAATTATGGTGTTTGTTAATATTTATAGTCTTTGTTTATGTTTCTATCTTTACCTAAACACTAAAATTACCAAGTTGTCGACGGATCCCCAATTTCTTAAGCTTTTCAAAAAGTTTATCAATGATTAAAGAAAAGAAAACTAAACACCAGCTTTTGGCCAGGTCCTATTGGCTCTAATGGTGGTTGGTCAACGACACATATTCAACTTAATCACTTTGCTTGCCTGCACATCACTTATCCAGTTTCACGAGATAATATGAATCGCTTTATAATAAAACCCGCTTTATTTAATATCGTTTTGAAAGATCAAAACAAAGGTAAAACATATACTTAAAATCTTTATATTTTCCAAACTTTCTGAGTTGTTTTTCGAATAATCAGTTGGCAAGCTTATACTAATTATTAAATAAGTTTGAATTCTCACAGTATTTAAAAAGTTTTTAAGAGTTATGTTATGTTTATACACTTTCATTAGTCTTTTACGTATGTATGTTTCATTTTTTCTCTATTTTCTGAATATTTTCAGAAAATATATTTTCATGTGTGGGTATCAAGTGTGCTAAGGTATTTTTAGAGATATGGTGATAAATGTAAATTACGACAGATTCCATTTTCTTTACACTCACAGGTTTTATTGCCCATACGTGTGATGCATATAGAAAATCCGGGCATATATATATTAAACATATAAAAGCGCACTTTCGCCTCAATATTGTTGTCATGACTGAGGAAAATTTTTCAGTACCTAAAGAGCGCATTTCAGTTGGGTGTCGTATTTTCCCTGAATTGCCCTATTTTTAATTGTTTAAAAGTTAATTGTGAGTCTGAGGTATTTTAAACTTAATATATTTTGTATTTCTTTTTAAATTTAGAAGCAAATATTGTGGATATTATTAAATTTTTTTTTGCCAAAAATATAAATTTTAATTAATCAAGAGTTATGATTTGCATTTATCACAATTCCGGCAGTTTTCCCGTACTGTTTTTTAAGGTACTACTACGTATTGACTTAATAACCTCGCTGTAAGAAGTTTTGATGTATTTGAACTTAGCATGCTCTGTCTGGTTTAGAATTTATCAGTTTGTGATTTGCGATACACAAAATAGTCAAACCCTATGCCATTGTCAATTTTTCATGTGCTTTGTTACTAGGGTTGGCAAAAACCCGAGTGTTTTTTAAAGCCAACCCACCGGGTTTTATTGGGTTTTCAATGGGGTTTTCTTTGGGTTTTATAACTGCTTTCAAGTTTGGTTCAAGTCGACAATATTTTCTGTTTGTTAACATAATTATGTTGTTTTACTATTTATATTGCAAATTTGTATATTATATATTGGTGGAAGCTATGAGCTGCTAAAGCTCGGTGATCAGAGCGAACTGCAATTACTTCGTGTGAAGGACGCATTATGAGAAAAACGGTTAGAATATAAAGACAGACATAATTAAACTATTCTTTTGCATGACAACTTTCAAGGCAATTATTAGACACGATCAAATGCCGCTTTTGCCGTATTTTCCGAATATTGCTCCGTCTGACCATTGGCTGTTGCGACGGATACAATATACTTATATCTCTTTATACGGCATTGCGCTATAACGGTCTGTTTGAATTATAGACCACATTCGCTTTACGGCTCAAATTATATCGTTTTACGACCTACATTTTCAGAACCTATCTAGGCCGTATAAAGTGGTATGAGTTTATCAGCAAGCTTGCCATAAATTTACTTCCTTTAAAGAAATATAAAATAGGTTTCAAAGTTGGACAAAAAATTTTTCCGAGACGGGATTTGAAGTTGGCGGGGAAAATATGTAACCAGTGATTTGACAAATTGGCTAATTTATTTTTTTTTTTGAGTTAAAAAAATGATCGAATTTATCCGTAGTCGTAATACGTAAATTATACTTATTTTTGTTGTAAATAAACTACGAAAACCTTTGAATTAAAAAAAAACCCGGGTTGGTTACCCAGTGGGTTACCAACCCTATTTGTTACACTTAACACTTTTGCACAAAATAACAAGCACATTTGTTGGACGTACGTCTGAGTGATTTTTCATGAGTGAAGCTGAAATATCACTCATACGTATGTACCTATGCAGCAATATGATCCCGTTGTTCTTTTGCAAACACAAAAAAAAGAAAATCTTTATCGAATGCGCTGAATAAAAAAGTTTTGGCCTTACTTAAAGGTAATTTTATTGCGGAATTTCTGCTTTTTTTTGTTTATTCACTAAAACTAAGCCGTGTTTGAGTTACGCGAATATATACTGTGCAACCTCCTCCGTTTTCAAAATAATGCTATATCTCGAAAACAAGAGCTAACCTAAAAAACATTTAGCACCATTGGATTCAGCCTACTCGAATTAGGTTTACCTAACGATTGCCACGTTTGTCGGGGAAAAATAGTCAAATTCTAACGCAGTGTTATTTTCAAGACCTACATAGATATGAGTTTAATGCCGTTTTCTTTTCTAAAACATTTGTTGTTTATTTCCATTGCTTTACGTGTGTGTATTTTTAACAAAATTTAATACAAAGAAGGGGAGCTGAGTTCATCACTAAAAATGTTGTCTTTAAAAATGTTTCATATTTCTTAATTTTTGACGACGTTTTATGGCAAAGAATAAACGAAATGCAACATTTTTTGTCAGAAAAGAAATCGCCATAAGTCACTTTAATAGCAACTCATGTAAAATGTTTTAAAGTTTTACAAAGGAATCCGTTGCACGATATTCAATCCTTTTTTCTACTTATGTATTTGAATCGAATATTAAATAATATTCAACATTTTCCCATTAAACATACGTATAAAATTTTTTTAAAACAACAGCAAAAGTCCTGCAAACTTTTACATTCACTTACAAACAAATTTCTGCAAATACTGCTGTTAAATAAGTCAACACAAAAAGGATATGACAAGTTACACAAACAAAAATCATGGAGAATATAATACGGTATTGATCCGTATATGAAAACATGTAAAGGACGAAAAGGAAGCAAAGAGTAACTTAAAATGTAAAATACTTTTTAAACCTCTATTCACATTCGTTTTCATATTTATGATATTAAAGTTGAATAATATCCTGACTAAAGTCAATATTTCAATAATTTTTTTTTTTTATTTCCTGCTGGCTTTTAAAGTTTTGTTGAATTTGTAAGCACTGAGAATATTTATTGTTGCATAAATGCCGTCTGTTATGCCTACTACGGAATAGAAAAAGGACAAAAGCAAATGCTACTCTTTTAGAATTAATTTCTCTCTTAGAAATCGCTTTTAAATTTAGCTTGTGCATTAATATTCTCTTAATTTTACATATAAACAAACATGCGCAGTAAACGAATTTAAACTCCTCATGATGTTTAAAGTTAATTATCCTCTACTAAGTAGAGTCCACTTACTTATTTGCCGCTTTAGTTTCATCAACAAATCCTCTATATTTTGTTGAGTTTTAAAAATAAATTTATTGTCCTTTTTGCCTGAATGTGTTTTCTCTTTTATATCTATTGGCATGTGTTAATGACAGTGTGGATTATTATTGTTGTTAATTTTTTGTCTGACTTCATTGTTATTGTTGGTTTTTCATTTAAAGTGTACTGTTTTTTTGCAAAAAAAATATTTCATTCGTTTTGTACTTATGTCCCTCTTCTAGCATGTATTTGTATTGTTTGTATGTATTATGTATATCAATGCCTTTAAATTTTTTTAAAAAGTTATTATCCTTGTGGCAGCTTTAAAACGATTTTTTTTTATTATTCAATTTGATATTGCTTGCTTTTTATTTGCCGCTGCAACTAAAAAAAATTATATGAAACGGTTATAAAAGTTATTAAGTAATACTTCACCAAAATGTTAGATATCTTTTATGTGTAGATGATTTTTATAGACACGATAAGCGTGCTTTCAAAAATCCTTAGTTTATGCGAAGGAGGAAAAAATGCAGATTTTGTTCCACTCCTAAATTGGTTTCGTTTTTTTTTTTTTAAAGAAATTTATCTCCTTAATAAAATTTCTCTGCATCTATGTGGATTTCACATGTTAGCCAGCGGTAAAGATTTATTTCACCTGCTGTTGGCATATCAGAAGTATATATATTCAATAGTCTGAGATTCGCATAAGTAATCACCTTCCTTAAACTTAAACGTTTAGTTTAATATCCTGGTAATAGATGGCAGACATTTGGGTAAAATTTTGTGTCCGTTTATGTATTAAGCCTTCATACAATACTTTATCGAATCTGTTTGTTCTTTTGTGCTGTGTTTGGTTCTAAGTCCAAATTAATGATTTGATTACCTTCACCCAGTACCGGATGTTACACTTTAATTAGTGCCTTCTCGAACAGCTTGGAAATATTAGACAGCACGTTTATTGGCCTGTATGGTTCTACATTTATGGGGTCATTTCCAAGCTTCGTTATGCGGGGCATCTACATGATCATTTAATTCCTGATTTTTTTGAGGTTTAGATCTCTAAGTTTGGTGTCAATGTCACGCAACTTAAATATTAATCAAAAGGCTGTACTAAACCGTGATGCTAAGAGTGGTAATTCTTTGACTGCGTCAGCAATTTTCGGGGTGAATACATGCTGGATGACATAATGAGCAAAGTCTGTTCGAAAAGAGGAGGGATCACATGGAGTCTCTCACGCCAACTCGAAGACTTGGACTATGCGGATGACATTTGTTTACTCTCGCATAAGATTTCCAATATGCAGTCAAAACTGAAGGACCTGGAAAGATTGGCTCGCAATATTGGGCTTGAGATAAACATCAAGAAAATCAAGGCCATAAGAGTAAACAACACGAGCACGGAAAACATCATGCTACACGGTCAGCCAGTGGAGTATGTAGATAGCTTCTGCTATCTAGGAAATACAATGACTACAAACGGTGGCGCAGAAACAGACGTAGATAACAGGCTCAATAAAGCGAGTGCGACATAAGGACAACTGCAGTCAGTATGTCCAGACGAACTAAGCTCAGAATATTCAACTCATGTGTTAAATCGGTACTGCTGTATAGCAGTAAAACCTGGCTTGTATCGAATAACATCACACAGAACCTTCAGGTATTCATTAACAAGTGCCTCAGAATCATATGCAGAATAAATGTTCCACAAATGAGACTCCCTTTTTATAATCATCTCTTGTTCAGCCTCCAGTCGACTTTCGCAACTGGTCTTTTGAGGATTTTTGATGCAAGACCTAAAGAATAATCGGAATCTACAGTTACATCCAGATTTTCAACGCCATTGTTGAAAGAAGCAGTCCTTTTCGATTCCAGCATATATTTTTTATACACTCCTTGAACTCATTCTATGTTGAGGACTAATCTATGTTGATGTCGCGCTAATAGGTTTCTTATCTTTTCAGCTAAAAACTGCTCCACACTTGCAGATCATCTTCTATTCATTTTAATCTGAAGAAGAGCCATCTTGATATTTTCTTCGAAATTCTAAATGATAGGTTTTCGGAGCAGTGCGTACTAAGCCAATTAAACCGCGGCCTGTCAGCGCAGAGCAACTTGTTGAGAACATAATTTTGTGAAAGGGCAATAGAGTGGCAATGCACTATGGTCCCAAATACAAATTTAGCTCGAAAGAATTCGTTTTTTTTGTTACAAAAGTGAAAAATTTTCTTAGTTTTCTTTATTTGTTTTTCATAAAAAAGTGCGCATTTATGTTTGGTTTAGAAGCTTGCAAAATAATATCAAAACATTTTTTGTCATATCTATTGGATTTATCAACACAATAGAGATATGTATTTTTATAACTCTTACTTTGCCGTGGACCTAACCTTTCGTTTAGAAAATTAGATATACAAATTGAAATGCTTTTTTTAATTGTATAGTTTTTTCTGTTTCCTAACCTGTTTAAACTTTTACTTATGAATTTTACCTGATTTTACCTGATTTTTATGTAGTTATAGTCTACATAATATTTGTAGTATTTGTTAAAAAATAGCTGCCAGTTTTTGTTTAAACACTTAAGATAGAATAATGAAGAAAACGACTATAGCAACTAATCTATTAAAGCAGTTTAAATTCTGTAAATAAGCTTTCGAAAAAGTCGACACAGTTATATCAAGCAAAGAGTATTGTTGAGTTAACTTATGAATTATGTTTATATGCACTTGTTATCATTTCCAGTAGAGTCCCGTTGAGGATTTTTAAGAAAATACGGCGACCGGACGGTCAACATTGAAACACGGAGGTCTGTTATTAGGAGGATAGCATAGATCACAACAATTTCTCTCCCAAAAAACTATTATCTCCTACCATCAGTGTTTTTGTTTTTCCCTCTTCTCCTTTATTCCTTTAGGTGCGAACCGCTTGGAAGGGTTGTTGTTAGATTATTGAGCATCGCACTACAGCACTGGCTACCAAATAATCCATCAGCAGCAACCCACTTCCTTGTTATCCGCATCTGGAGGAGAGTTGTTCGATTTTTATTTGCTTATGGTTTCTTATTTATTTTGTTTTTTATCCTTTTTGTTCAATTTGAGGAATGGCTTGACGTTTTAGAATTGACCTTTGCAATGTACGCTGGTTACGGGCGAATTTTTTCTCCGTCTATGCCCACATTTGTCTATATAGGCCATATGTTTTCGCCTTATGCGAGACCCAGGTTTCTGAAAATACCCTGAAAAGTATGTAGTTGATGCCCTTGCACCTCTCGGAAATTCGGACTATTGTACCATTTCTGCCTTAATCTCGTTTTCCACTCTTCACAACGCTTCACATACAGCTACGAAGCGCTTGGTTTTCAATTACGGGAAAGCCATGGCCGAAATGGTTGTTAATATAATAAAGCTAGGGATAGATAATTTCATCCCATCCAAAAAGCTTCTGATTAGATCAAGAAATAAATCTTAGTTTAATCAGACGTGCAAACTTGCAGCCAGGTCCAGAGAGGAAGCATTCAGAAACTGGCGTAATGGCAAATGCGATTTGTTGTTGAGTGGTTTGTTACGCAAACGGGCGAGATCTTCGAGGAGCGCCTTCTGGGCCGGATTGTATTCCAGCACTGGTTCTGAAACAGTGCTCTTTGACGCTTGTGCGTCCATTGGCTAATCTTTTCAGTGCGTCTTATCGTGCGGGTGTTTTTCAATCTTGCTGGAAGGTTACAAATGCTACGCCAATCCTTAAAAAGGGTGAGGCTAGTAACCCTGAAAACTACCGCCCAATTGAAGTTTGTTCGGCACTTTCCAAAATTTTGGAGAGTAGGATTAATCACCACCTTGTGGAATATTTAGAGTCCAACAATTTGCTAAGCGATCGCCAGTATGGTTTCCGTAAAGGTCGCTCTACTGGTGACCTGTGGGGTTGTGGATATATAATAATAGGAGAGTAGTCCGATAATAAATCTAAAGTAGATTCATAACACCAAAGTTAATCAGATTAGGAATACTGTGCAGTTCAGTAGATGGTGGGTTGTCCAGCTGATATATAATTTAGCCATGAATTAGTAATTGCATCAAACAAAATGCTTCTTAGACGACATCCCCAATAAGTATGCTTAGGATTGTAGTCGCCGGCTGCCGATTGCAAAATTTGTAATACTGATCCCCAGTGAAGAAAATTTGTGTAAAAAATCCTGGACTTACAAATTCGTTCATTATAATTTAATTAAAATCGCTCAACCATCACATACTCTGTGCTCGGATTTTTAGTGTCAGCTAAACGGTAACCATTAATTTTGAAAAAAAAAAATCCTTGTTGCGAGATGAGTTCAAACTTTAGCATGGTATCTATTGGTATGTTTTAAAAAATATATTTAAGTTTGTTTTTGTGTTGGCAGATGCCGTTGACATTCCAGAAATATATTTTCAGACAGTTTATGCAGATTTTCTGTTATTATATCGGTCATGGAGTTGGTAAAATTATTCATTGTAGTACCAATGGTATTGGTAAAAGTTTTTGTTCTTTTCATCAGAGTGTATAGTAGACTCCAGTCGACTGAAGTTGAATTCAAAAGCTAATATTTTGGCCTGCGATTCGAATTATTTGTCGTATCTGCCTCTATGGTATAATTAGCTTTTGAATCATCAACGTATGAGAACTTGCTGGTGACAAGCAGTGGAATAGCTGGGATTCCGGTGGTGGTTACTGGTTTCGGTTGCTTTTTGTTCGATTGGTCTTCTTCAGAACATTGAAAAGTTTATATGTGACGATTTTTGAATGACATCACAGCTACAAGCCTAGCAAAAAAGCTTAAGCAAAAAAAAATTTGCCCTTTTGAAGATGGAAATTTTGTTAAAGAACTATGCTTATCCATAATACATTTATTTGAAGAAGTAGGGACAAAAATGAGGAATATTATAAATAAAATGAAACAGTCGCACTCCGGACGTATGATACAGGTGATTTTTTTGCGAAAAAACATATAGGTTCAGAAGTGCCAGTGCAATATATGCTTTCACATAGAATAGGAAATCAATAAAACATTTATTTGACAGTACTTTATCAAACGTCTAATCAGATATGTAAATCGGGCTTTGTTTGTGCAAAATGTTTTAATCTATGATAGTAAATACTCACTTAAAAAAATATAGATTAGGATTTGTCCACACTTTCATACAAACACACGGAATAGTATCTAGTTTTTTAATCCGCCCTTTTGTATCCCATTCCATATACTTATACATTTTAGTTTGACACAAAAAAAAAAAGTCTTTTAAGAAACAATAAATCGAAAAACTTAATTTTTCTTTCAGTGTGGTTCTCTCATTTTAAGTGTGGCTCTCTCTTTGAGCGTCACTGATTTAAAATAAGCAAGCGGAAAATTTGTATTATTATTTAAAATATATCGGACGTTTGTGTTATTCTGATTGTTCAGTTTTGTGTGGCATTGGATGTAAATTTGATTTTTCTTATATAAAAAGATTTGGAAAGCTTTGATCATTTGCATTGTTGTTGCTGACTTCATTTGCTTAATTTAAACGACTAATATATATACTGTGCCTAATGTTTTGAAAACCATATAATTGAAGTAGCGCCATCTATTATTGACAAGTAACATTCAATCTGAAAAATATATTTGATTGAAAATGACCGCTTTCTAAAAAATAAATTCTTATTATTTTCATTTTTTAATTAATAATTATTCATCAGTAACAGTTTTGATTTTAATTGTTTAAAATGGAGAGTTCGCACATGAATTACCTCAAACCTGAAACTGATAGGATAGTAACTTGCTGGTTGTGCATAAATTTTTATCATCTTAAATGCACTGGTACCAACCTCAGGGCACGTGATGCTAATGCACTTGCTGATCCACAAAAGGTGTTGAATTGGACGTCTGCAAGTTTCAGAGTTGTTGAATTTGAATTTTATAACCTATTTAAAACTTATAAATCCAAATTTGATAATATTAATCAGGAGTTTCTATCACAACAAATAAAACTAGCGAAATTTGGATAGCTATTTTCCAATTACAATAACTGGGATAAATTCATGAACTCAATGAAAAATCTGTCACCGAAGCAGAAAAAGTTAACTGTAAAGTCTATGGCCACTCAGTGCTCTTTAAACACGGTGTCTGATTCCAGTAAAGTAGATAAAGCGAATAATGGAAATACAGATTCAGTTTTGAATTTATCACCGAACGTTTTTGTTTCCGTAAATGCAAGTGACGGTTCTACAGTGAAACATATTATCTGTCCTACTCAGACATGTACAACTCCACTTGTCTCGCCTGGGGAAAAAGAATTCGTAAAAAACTATACCAGTACTAATTGATCGAGCGTCAATAGTTTTCTGGAGAATCATAGTAATTATAGTAGTTTTACTCAAGTTTTAATATCTTATACTATACATAGCTGTAGATAATGCGCAGAATGTTCCTAAATCACTAAGAGTCATTTTCCCAAACAGGACGGCTTACGTGTCTCGCTTAGCATCAGATATATAAGTTCTAAGTGTGGTACTGACACTTTTACTACGGTGTATAAGTTTTCTTACACGCAAGCAAGAATACTTTCATCCTTTAGGCTTACTTTGGCTGTCGAGTTTTTTTTTACCGAATTAGAGCCCCTGATTTTTGGCCTACTGGTACTTATATACGGGAATTTATTTATAAGGCAAGACAAGGAAATACTGTTTCTCCATAAATCTGTAACTAATGTACATATAAACTAAATGCTGATGTTGATAACTTCACTTTTATATATCAGAATGTCCGTGGCATCAAACACAAATTATCGCCTTTATTTAATGAAACTTACGCATTTAGCTTTCAAATTATGGTCTTTACGGAGACTTGACTTACAGGTAATGTATTAAATACAAAAATATTATGCTCTAACTATACTACTTTTAGACGTGATGGTGGCAATAATAAAAAAGGCGGTGGAGTTTTAATTGCAGTCTCTAGCTTGCTTACATATGAAGCTTTATCATTTTCTTCGACGCTGGATATTGAATTTTTTGCAGTTTTAGTAAAACTTAAACATGGAAAAATGTTTGTAACAAGAAACACTCTGATGTTATATCTACTGTTGTATATAAGTCTCATCTAAATGATACTATTATTGCAATTAGTGACTTGAATATGCCTAGTATTTCTTAGGAAATTTCGACCGATAATGGTTATTTTACTCCTTTCTACTCTGGCTACAACATTAAATATACGAATGTGATAAATTCTTTGTTAGATTTAAATCTTTACCAGATGAATGGCATTTTTAATGGGTTTGGTTTTTATTAATGAGTGTGCGGACATGTCTGTCATTCGCTCTTATCCAGTAACTGTGCCGGAAGATTGTTACCATTCTGCAGTCGAAGTTAATTTATCACCTTTCTTTCTTTCTAGCAACAATTCTAACCTAAAAAGCTTTTGCTTCAAAAAATCAAATTATTGTAGGATAATTGAATTAACTTCCTATCTACTTCGAATTCATGAAATAATGCAGTTGCCAAAAATCATGTTACTAATAAGTTTTAGGACCGAATATACTGGATCGTGAACCAATGCATCCCAAAACAAATAATTCAAAATTTATCAGGTATCTCATGGAATTCAAAGTGTCTTAAATAAGTTTAATTTATAAAAAATAAATGTTACAAGGTGTATAAAAAATCAGGATCATTATTATCAGAATATAATAACTTAATTCGACAATATTATAGTCGATACCTTGCCAAAATTAAAAACAATTTTGAAATGAAACAGAAGTCTTTTTACAACTTTGTGGACTTAAAAAGAAAATCATGTTCTTTCCACCTTCCATGATGTAAAATGATCATGTAGCCGTTGATGATGCTGAAATAAGTAATTTGTTTGCGGATTTGTAGCTATACCAGTGATCAAATAAATTCTTCTAATCCAAGTTCGTTCTTGGATCCTGGAATTCAGCCTATTTTACTCCCATCTTTAGACGAATTGTCAATACTTACTGGCTTAAGAAACCAAAAATTTTCATATAAATGTGGACCTGATAATGTACCGTGTTGACGCCTTCGTTTTCCTTCTCGCACTTTTATTTAATCTTCCAATCAATTTTGGTATATTTGCGGACATTTGAAGGTACTCTTTTCAACCTTAACACTTCATGCGCTACCTCAAAATGAAGTCGTAAGATTTTGATATTTTGCATGGATTAAGCCCTTTTTTAATTACGACGATTAACAATATAGAAGATTTAAGAAAATTAAAAAAAAAAATTGTTTGACCATCTTCACTTCACCATACTAGACAAGATATATCCCTGTGTGCTACCAAATCTTAATTTTTGCATCAGACTGATAATGTGTAACAAAAGTAACTCTTTTTATTAATAACACTTATTTATATTAATTGTACTATTTTATGTGAATAAATAAAAGACTGAAATAAATTACTTTTATTTCAGCAAGTAGCCTAATTCAAAAAATCAAAGCCCTCTGCCCCACCTCATTGTACAGGAAAAACAAAATTCGAAACGAAAAATTTTTCGCTCCACCCTACTGTACTTATGTAAATGAAATTTTAATTGAATTACTTTCAAGAAAGTCTGTATAAATAATTTATGTACGCTTACAAGAAGACAACGTTTTATTTGAACTAATAAATATTATCAGAATATAATTTCAATTTAATTGATATCAGAATCCCTAAACGTTAATCGAGGCATTTTAATATTTTAAAAATTTTCCGATATATTTTCTATACAAATGCAACAAGTAGTTGTATAAATGTTGACATACTGTATGTCAAAAGTTTAAGCATAGAATGTCTTTGACAAATAAACTAACTTTAAACTTAAAACAAGTGCTTATTGTGTATTTCAATTTGAAGAAACCCTTGGAAGAAACATCTAAAAATAGTTATGATACTGAAAAAATTTCTTAACATAATGGCCACACTATTGATAAACTTTTGTGTGTAGATGACGATGATGTTTTGTGGTACAAATTGATTTTATAAATTGTTTGCAGCTAAAATCCGGTAAGCTTCGCTATTTTTATTTTAGTTATCATTTTAGTTATCACTTTTTACGCTTATCTATTTTTTATCCCCTTTGGTTCAAATTCAAACATTTAAGATAGCGTTTAGTTCGCCCCAGAATAAGCTCCAGAATTTCCTTTTTATCTATAAGATAGGTATCATCTATATATATAAAAATGAATTGTGGTTTGTTCGAATGCCTAAAACTTGAAAAAGACTGGTCCGAATTTGATACTTCATTCTGCGATTTGGTTCGTAATTGCTACGCGAAGGCTTAAAAAAAAAGAAATCGAAAATGATCAAAGGATAGCGCTGTAGGTGGTGATTCTTTTATCACTGCTGCTGTTAAAGGTATTTGAATAAGATTTAGCACGTCGATTCAATGCACATATTCTAAGTTATAAAGCAAATATAAACGGGTTTGGATAAATGGTCACGATGCCTCTAATACAAAATAAATATTAATTTTTGTATATCTTGAGAACGAACGGTAAAAATATAAGTTTCTGGATTTTTGTAAAAATGACTTCGTAATTAATACAAATCATCAGCCAATAAGTGGGCACATAATAAGTGAATATGTGGGCATGGTACATTCATTCCATATAATTAAATATTGATTATTTTTATATCTTGAGGGGATGTTTTTGGTCTAAATAAATTGGCAGTCAATACGAATCATCATAATAAGAATTTGTTGTTTTTTATTGATGTTTTTATTGAGTTGTTGTTTTTTTAATAAATAAATTATCACTCTGAGAAAGTATACAAACAATTGTTGTCCCCATGTAACTGTCTACTTCTGAACATACATAGATTTCCAGGCAAAGCCGGATGGTTAAAGGTAGTTTTTATATATAAAATAGGTATATGGATAGCTTTTACCCGGTGTGCTTTGTTCAATACTCGTTTTTCCAAACTGTTCCGTTTTATTTTTTTGGCTGATATGGATAAATAGTGAAGTATTAATTGTTGTTCTCCACGTATAAAAAAATCTATAATTATTATTATTGGAAGGTGCCATGCCAATTTAACTAATCTCACCCATTTTTTCTCTGATATATTGTATTGACTACATAGAGACTTCAGAAACTTTAATTTAACTGTTCTCAAGATATACAAAAATTAGTATTTAATTTATATAGAATGCCCACTTATCTTTTTGAAGATAAAGATAATTAAGTATTTATTTTGTATTGACGTGGCATCGCCCAAATGGAATTTATTCCTGATATGCAGAGAGATACTGTAAAAATTTTAAGAAAATAGGTTAAGCTGTTTATCGGTCTATAAGGCACCATCAAACAAACATACATACAGACACATATTCATTTTTATATATAGGACTCAAAACATTTGTTTTTTACGTAAGTTTTGTGATATATGCATACATATGTGCAATATGTACACGCATACATACAAAATAAACTACTTTGAAAATCTATTTCTACATAATCAATAGATTTAAAAGTTACATATTTATATAAATAAATTGTAAAGTAATAAACTTATCAAATGCATACTTACACATGCTATGTATATATACAGTGTAGCAAAAATATTTGTGTAAGACATGTAGGATTTTATTACTAGAAATAGTAACACAGTTATAACGTGCTTCCAATAGGAATATACGAATTTTGACAGTTGACAGCAGCCACATTGTTGAAGCTGCATCTACATAATGGGCTTTCGCTTATTTGATTTGCTTTTACAAGCCAAATTGATTAAATTTATTATTCAATAACCTGCGCACACAATAAAATTGTTTGTCACAATTTTTTTTTTTTTGTTATGATCCTAATTTTCATAAAAAATCTCCTTCAAGCATGAGGCTTATTTCTGGCGAGCGCTATTGGGCAATAATTACCAACTTCTTTTGGCCAGAATTGATATATGCCATTAAGCAAATGTGAAATACTTAGCCAAGTTCGCGATGGATATTTGCTCAATAATTTGTTCCATATATAATGATAACGATAGGCCTTTTAAACGAGTTAGAAATAATGGTGCTAACCGTTTTTATAGGTTAGCTCTTGTTTTTGAGTTATATCGTTATTTCGAAAATGGGGGACGTGTAACAACATATTTTTACGTAACTCAAAGACGGGTTAGATTATTGAATAATTTATAAAAACCGAAATTGCGCAATAAAATTAATTTTAAATAAGGCTAAAACCTATTACCGTTTTAATTTTTTTTTTTTTTTGTAAAAGAGCACATTACTACGTGGTTCGTACGTATGAGTGTTATTTAATTAGTGAATTATACGTATGTCATATTCTGTAGCTGAAGCAAAACCTAAATACCATTGATAAAAATTCCTGCAAACGAAGCGAGCATATCTGATGTTTTTGAAGAGTGTTGAGGTGCCCAAAGAAATAAACATTATGGTTTCAGATCTGCAGATTTTCATTAGGAAAGTAGCAGATCTGTTGAACAAACTATAGATCGGTGGAGGTACAATAGATCCCATAGGCCGCAGTGTCCTGCATTAGTGCCTGGTCAGGAGGATAATAACAATAATAATGGAATAATCCTATGGAAGACGATATATAAATCTATAAATTTTTTCCAATGAAAAAACTTGATCATTTTACTCCGATTATACGGCATGTTGTATGTGAATAACATTTCCTGAAAATTACGTATTTATGTCTTTTTAAATCAAAGGAAGTATAAATAACTAGCTTTAACTATCCGGTTTTGCCCGTGTTGGGATTCTATATATGTACAGAAGTAGGCAGCTTTTTAGGGACAACAAATGTTTGTATATTTTCTCAGAGTAATTATTTATTGATTTAAAGCGTCAATTAAAAACAAAAATGTGTTACATACATATATATGTATGAAAGATGCAACCCTCACTTATCCAATTCCTCCCTCTTTTAAAATAATGATTCGTATTGACTGCTGAGCCATTAAGACCAATTATAAAATAAAAAAATTCAATATTTATTTATGTGAGAGGTACGTAACAATCCCACATATCCGATTATAATACGACTACTTATGGGCTGATAATTTGTATTAATTACTAAGTCATTTTTACCAAATTCAGAAACTTCTACTTTTATCGTTCTCAAGATATACAAAAAAGAATACTTATTTTGTATTAAAAGCATCATGATCACTTATCCAAAACCGTTTACATTTGTGCGCAACTCAAAATATGTGCACTGAATCGAATAATTTAGTTTGAAACATTTAGCTGAAAAAATAAGTTAAAAACTTTTGTTTGAACAATTTCAAAATCGAAATTTTAGAACTCTAGTACAGCCGAACTTCTATTTATTTCATTCTTTGTATACAATATAATGAATTCGGAAGTAAATTAATAATTTCATAAAAAAAAATTATTTAACATAAATAAACAGGTATTTTAGTTTCAGTTCCATTTTTCTTCCTCAACAAAAACTGCTAATACATCTGGGGATTTAAGCACATCGCTCGGCACTTTACTTCTCATCTCCATAAACGCAAGTAAAAACATACGAATTTCAATGATCGTTACACAAGAAACAGCAACTCTTGAAACGACTACAATACTTTTCCTGGCCTTTTCTTTAATAACCTAAACAAATACGAGTTCACAAAAGTATTTTGCTTCTTGAAGATTGCCGTTATTTGTTCTTTTATTTTCTTTAGCAACAACAATTGCTCCGCTCTTTATGTCATAATAAGTATGCATTTCAATAGTAAAGCTTCTAACGTAAAAATTTCTAAAGAAAAACAATTTAATTGTTCAGAAAACAAAAAAATAATTTAAATTTGCACAATCAGGGCAAATCTATCAAACATATTTGCAATATTTTGATAAAGCGAATAAAATGACGTGGTTATATCGAAAATTATTCCACAAAAGGGCCAAGCAAAATTATTAACTTTAAGAAATGAGAAACAAATTTGAAAACAAACCGTGAAAATCCACATTTAACCGCACCAAAAGTAAATGAGAAACTTAAAGGGACATTACGAAGAAGTGTAATATTACATTTCGGAGGTTAATAGAAAAAAATTTTTGGGTCAGATGCACAACGTATGGTGTGGCGGAAGCCAAATGAATCACTAAATATAAAAAATACTCAACCAATAGTTAAACATGGAAGAGGTTCTCAAATGGTCTGGGGTTGTATATCGGCAATGGAAAATCATTTTAAAGGAAAATTTATATGCTAGTCCTGAAAAAATGGGTTTATCTGTGAATAAATTTTATTTTCTGCATGATAACGATCCAAAACACACAGCTCTGGACGTGAAACTATGGCTTTTATCTAACACCAACCATATGCCAACGCCACCCCAATGTCAAGACATGTACTCCCTACAAAACCAATTGGATAGGAAAGAAAGTCCGGAAACACAATATTTCATCAAAATAATCATTGGGGAAAATATTAGAAGAAGAGTGGTACAATATACTTTCTGAAAAATTCCGCAATTTAGTAATCAATGATGCGCAGACGCTTGTAATCGGTTATAAGGTGTGCTTCAAAATGGTAAGGTCACCTTAATATTTGCTCAATTCATCCAAACTATAAAATGTTACGTATAGTCATCTTATTAAAAAAATCTACGTTCGAATAAGTTAATAATAAGCCGGTTTGCTCTTAGAGATGTATCGTTATATTATGTTTATTTAAATTTATGTAAATAAGTGCAAAATTCAATGCGTCAAAATGATAAGGTCAGTGTCCAACAAGTAATTAATCTAATCCGAAGGTATCACAATTGTTATTTTTTATTTTTTGTTTGTTTTTTTTTGTAATAATTTATAATTTAAATAATATCTGCGCGGTATGGAACAAGGACAAGAACAAATTGTGGCACTTTATGAGCAGGGATTGAGTATGCGTGGTATGGCGAAAAAACTGGAACGATCTTTGTGTGTTGTGCAAAATTTTCTCAAAAACAGAGAAAATTATGGAAAATTAAAAAGCACGGGCGTTCAAAGGTACTGACTGCCCGTGAAACTCGGCTAATTTCACGAAAGGCCTCGAAAGCCATGAAAAGTACGGTAATAATAAAAAAGGAATTTAAATTACAAGCTTCAAAAAGCACAATTCTAAGAGCTATCACCATTAGCCAAACACTATTCGAGCAAAATTAAAAAAAAATCCCTGTCTGACCAAGCAGCATAAGTTTAAGTGTAAGGAGTTTGCGAAAAACAACATGACAACTAATTGGCATCAGGTAAACAGATGGTTTCAATTGCTATTGGCGAGATTTAAGGAAGGAGCCCTTGTTTTTTTCCAAACGGATCTTTGGCGGTGGCAGTTTGATGGTTTTGGCTGGCTTTAGCTCACATGGTACCCTGGAACTCTACTTTCCTTCCACTCGAATGGATAGTCTGTCTGTCGGAACGTTAGCTGCCTTATTTGGTCCAAAATGCTGACAAAACTTTCACCTTTCATCAAGATAACGCAGCAATTCATACCAGCAAGTCGATCAGACAATGGTTTGAGGAGCATAATATTAAAGTACTTGATTTGCTAGCACGTTCCCCCCACTTAAACCCCTTGGAAAATTTGTGGGGACTGCTTGTGCCTAATGTTTATGCAAACAACAAACAGTACGAGACAAAAGATGAATTAAAAGTGGTAATCTTCTACAGCTGGCGCGAAATCCGCTCCAATTTTCTGGACAATTTAGTAAGTGAGATGCCATCCCGTATTTTTAAGACAATAGAAGGAAATGGGAAATGCATAAATTAAAAATAATTGATTAATGCTTAGTTTAAATAAAAGTATGGATAAATGAATCTTATATGTTTTCATTCACTTAACATGAGCAACTACTATTAAAGTTGTTACTAATGTAGCATTTTTTGTTTGTTCTTATGAATTATATCTTTCTAGAATTTTCAAATTTTTATGCTTTTAGTGTTTGTTAGTGTTTGTAATAAAAAAAACTACCTCAATGGAAATTTGTTATAAGGAGCTGACACTATCTTTGGAACGTAAAAGCTGTGAATGAATCCATAATAGGGAGAATTTAATTGTATAAAAGTTCACTATAGAAAAGTTCGACTGTATATGGATATTCAACTGGTCCTATACAATTTACATACTACATTGGTATTTATTTTTTAGGGCTTATGCCCATTTAAATTTACATATACATATGCACTAAAAATAGTTTTGTATAAATATGTACATAAAAATACATTCAAAGCAAATATTTTACTTTGTCTGCTGGTATTGAAAAATTTTTGGTATTTATGTTTGCGTGTCATCTTTATATAATACAACTGTGAGTACATATTAGCATATACAAGTTCAAATACATTCCAATATGCACATATGTACATAATACATATATTCTCTCTCGTACTGGTAATCGAACCAAAAGATGCATGAAGTGTTTACCTTGTAATCAACAATTCTTTTGATACTATTTATTCGTCCTTTTTTCTATTTTTTTTTTATCTTCTGCTGGCTTCAAGTCAAAAATGTTTTCCAAATGTGGCATTCAATTCATCTGGTAATAGGTATGTAGTTTGCATGTGAATCTCGTTTTTATATGCACAATATTTAGATACGAAACGATTTTATTTAAAAAAATTTTGTTCTTATTGCACCACAAACGGATCATAAAAAATTAATTATTTTCCACAGACTCTAAAGGTAATATTGTAAAGAATATAAAAACAAAAAAATAATAATTAGGCAGTCCATTCTAACCACATATAGTTAGTGCCTTAAGTAAATATGGTTACGAAGACAAAATTTTGTAAGACACAACGAAAACATTACATTTTGTTCCTATGATAAGTGCAGAAGTTTCTCTGAATTTAAATAACATAAACGCTGGATGTGCTCCACGTTATAAAAAAAAAACAGCGAAAAACCATTATGTTGGGCTTAACTACTGCACATAAGAAACGAAAACTATATCTGCCACAACTAGGGTTGCCAGATTTGAAATCAGTTATCATGTCAGTGTTGCCGTTTTGGTTATTTATTACCGAAATTTATTTTTTTTTTCGATGTGTAGATGTGGACATATTTTCCATTTTGGTTACTTCTTTTTCTGGAAGTAAAAAATAAAAGTAGTGATTTTTTTTAATGTTTAGAAATTGATTAATTCTAATTGGGAATACAATTTCAAGAAAGGGGACTTTTTTTTAGGCTTTAGTTGTGGAACATTGGTACAAAATAAATTTATTCAAAATAATGATTAACGTTAGCTTTGATTCTTTTCATCTCGACCAGACGACTGCTCCTTTTTTGAGGTCAAGAATGAATGAACCCAATTTTGTATACTCAGTTTTAAAGCAAAGTGTACTCCGTTCGAAAATGCCAGTCAGACTGACAAGGTGTGAACTTTAAAGCGGATGGGACAAAACCTTCGAACTACTAATTAATAGTTTTAACTGGTCTTGCAACATCTGTCATTTGTCGAATATATCAAATATTTTTACCAAAGCTTGCTGTTGAGCCATTTATAATCCATTAATAATATTTTTCAACTTAATCATAAAATAGATATGGATGACTCTAATGTTAAGTAGATTTGAAGTCAATAACCACTCGTATATGTAAATATGTATAAGTAGATTAATTGCGTTTTTATTTCTCGTACCAGCTTAATTTTTCCTACGTGTAATAATTGGATGCCCCAATGTTTTTTGTATTTTGGTTATTATTTTGGTTACTTTTTTATTGAAATTTGGTTACAAAAAATTGTAAATTGTGGAAACACTGATACATATCCAAAAACTATCAATATATTTGATAAAAAAAACAATACACTTTTTATTAAAAACAAAATTCAAAACATAGTTTAAACAATACAGTTGAAACAATACATTCTAAATCAACGAGTTAATTAAATAATGAAAATATATTGTTACGTTTCAACCTCTAAACGTTTTAAATTGCGTTAAGATATTATAAGATAATATTTTATATAATAATAATATTTTATAATATTTATAAGATAATATTCACCGCTTTGTTGTGTAGTTTTACAGTTGTTATTTTATTACACAATAACTTTTATACTGCTTGTCTTAATACAACACTTAATATTCGTTAATACAACACTTTTATTTAAACTTTTACACGTCTTTATCTTATGACAGCCAAACGATAACTAAACTCCGTGGGCAAAGCAGTCTCCTTATATACCTAATTGCACACAGTTTGGAAAGTTCAGGAAATATTGACCATCTTCTATTTTCATATCCGTGAATTCAAATGTAGCGCAAAGATGGTCGATGTGACAGTGCTGCCAAATTAACAGAGTGACACAAAATACACCAAAATGCCACAATACAGTGTTGTATTTTTATTTTCGTAACAATATTTATCGCTTTTTGTACTTTGTCTTTAAAAACGAAATATTTTTTATGCATAGTATATTAATCAATACCCAAATGTACTGATTTTTATCTTAAAATTTTTTCAGCGCATAAAACTGTACACAATTTGTTCTACATGCAGGCAACTTCAAAAATATGTACACCCTTAACTCAGTCAGTATCCAACGCATCATTTTATTCTAAAATAAACATACTTCTCTCATTAATTTAAAAATATTACGGTTCCTATATAAAATAGCGTGTAAAAACATCCCGCAACTTCGACAATTTGGAATAAATTGGATAAAAAATGTGTTTGCTTAAGCAATGCACAAAGATTTCAGAAGTTTAGTTAAGTAAAATATATACCATTTAAAAGGTCTGTTCCTCTTCTTTTTACATCTACTTCAAATCGGTTAACATTTAACAAAGTTATACATCAAGTTGTGCCTAAAGATACCAAAACCCGGTTTTATAAAGTATTTTAAAAACAGTTTCTTGTAGTACTCGGTAGCCCTTATCAGAAAAAGAGTGAGGGAGTATCTGTCGTTTTTTGTTGTATACGTTTAGTTGTTGTAAGAATGTTGTTGTTTTTAAGAATTTTTTAAAACATTAAATACAAATCTAAAAAACGTCAAATGACTCAATTTGTCGCATTTTTAATGACTGAAATTAAAACTTAATTCTGTAGAATAGTGGTGTACACTTTTATAATGCTGACTGTAAATATGTATGAATATGAAAGAAAACATGCAAAATTTTTCTTTACTAAGCGTCGAAAACCGACTACGACTCGACAACAATGATCTTAATATTTTCGACAAAAATCCTAAGGAAAAGTTTGAGTTTTGTGCTTAAGAATGAGACGAAATGCTTCATCATATACCACCACGTTGGCTTAGCTTAATTTTAGTAATGGAAAGACTTAAAAATTATGCTGCTCTTAAACGATACTTCCTTTCAAAGAATTGCTTTTAACGAATTTTTAATAATTTAGGTACTGTTATATCTGTGACTTGGAACTAAAAGAAATAATTTAAATATTTTGCTTTTTGACTTAATCGTTCTATTACGTTTCTTTTCTTGCTCTCTTATATTTTGCTGAAACAGCCAAATTTAATACAGAACAACTTCATTTGGGTTTTGCTAGCCAATGTCACTATGAACTCATCTGTAAAAGTTAACTTCAGGTCCAATATTCTCAAAAGTGAACATTTTGACATAGGCCTTTTTAGTTCCAAACCAGATATAAAGATGAATAAAAAATTAGAAAATTATAGCTTAGTACTTCTAGATAACCAACTGACTTCAAGACAAATTACTGCATAAATTAAAACCTTTATAGATGTATAAATGAAACCATCGGTAGCAACTGTAATAACTTAAAGTCGCTTTATTTAGAGAAGGAAGTGACTTCTACCATATTTAGCCTTAGGCATATTAGGTCATCGGATCAGACCATCTGAAAAAAGAAATAGTTTTTCAACACCTCATAACATTAGCTAGTAACTGGTTATGAGTATTACCACTATACAAGATCACCATAAAAATATGGATTCTGTTCTTAATTAAATATGTAATGATATTTAATTCAATATACTGACATTTTTTCTGCTATGTACTGATTTTCTTGATATCAAATCTGGCAACCCTAGCTATGTATCACAAATAGTCTCTACTGCAGCGTTACTTTGACCAGTTCCTTTTTTTCAGGTCAGTTTGCTATCTTTTTTCTCATAAGAGCTTGGACGTTTCAAAAAAGTAAATAAATAAGATAATTATACAAAGTTTTTTTGCTGAAAAATATTTTGAGAAGAAATTCATCACAAAAAAGTACAAACATAAAACATCAATATATTCGCATTTGTATTTATAAAAACAGCATGTTTCGCTACTCTAGCCACTACACGCATGCTGTTGTAATCACATGTAAATCGCTGTTGCCAGGATTGACGATTTCTCTGCATTTTGACAATTTTTACCCCTCAAAATACCAAAATGACGATTTGACGATTTTAGGCCATAAAATAACGATTGCTCTGTTTAGGGATGAATCAAAATCCGATTTAATAACGAGTACAGTGAGAAGCAGTATAGAAGTATAACTAGTGGAGGACATGATACACGCAATTGTAAAAATAATTTTAAGCATAGGGAAGGCAACATAATGGTGCGGACTTGAATTTCAGCAAATGGAATAGGACCCTTTCACAAAATTGATGGCATACGGGATCGATTTGTCGCACAAAAACATCTTAGAAACGAAAATGAGTCGATATGCTGAGTGAAATATGCAACTTTTATGAGTGTTTCAACGTGATAATGGAACGAAACACGCATCGAGGTTAGTCAGAGAGTTCATTGAAGTTAATAGGGTTTAAGCCCTCAATTGGGCGGCATAAGTATTGTACTTAAACATCTTTAGAGTAATGAAGAGGAACATCTTAGAGAATTGATTCAAAAATCAAAACAAACTTCTTAAAAATCTAAAAGGTGAATGGAAACGTATCTTGGAGTCCGTATTTAATAGTCTTATTGATTCCAAGCCGCTCAGACATGGTAAAATTATTTAAAATAAGGGTTTATCAACGAAATATTAATTTTTTGCTTTTATTTTGAACAACTTTATTTGAAGACCTCGATTGTTTTTGCTGATTTTTGAAAAAATATTGAGATAAAGTTATAAATTTTTTTTTGTGTAAACTTAAGTGCATATGCATAAGTGCAAATAAATTACCGAAAAACCTTTCTTCCCAAATAAAATACTTTC
Organism: Wohlfahrtia magnifica; assembly: GCA_023159175.1. Lineage (NCBI taxonomy): Eukaryota > Metazoa > Arthropoda > Insecta > Diptera > Sarcophagidae > Wohlfahrtia > Wohlfahrtia magnifica. The sequence goes on along the minus strand of JAKWBJ010000533.1, from coordinate 962,934 downwards.
GGAAATAAACGGTATTATTATTGTTTTGCGCGACACCGTATATGTTTGTAAATTCGAATCACAATATAAGTAATATTTATTAACAGAACTTTTATTTTACATTGTTCCGTGCTTTCAAAAATGACTTGATGATTTTGACGATTTTTTGTCTGAAAATTCTGGCAGCACTGATGTAAATTATTATCTAATATTTTAGAGTACACTCGATGAAAGAGGTACAGATTTATGCAAGAACTTTTTAAAAAGTTGATTATAAGGGTAGCAATATAAACTTAGCAGTCAGTATTAAACAGGAAGTCGGGATTGCCAAAATAAAATGGCGTAGTGGAACTTTAAAGAAAACATTAAATTATTAAAATATCTAAACAATTTTTTTTAAGTTGAGCACATTTGGTTTGGATATTTTTTTATCCTTTACAATTAGTTGAAATTTTTTTTATACCTAAAAGACTGATTCTTTCGAGAATATTTTTTTTCACTACAACGAAATCTACTACTTACAAGATTTTCATCAAAATCTAATAGAATTCAATAAGTTTCTCGTTCAAGACAAAGACTGCTTTGACACAAGATTTTCGCAAAATACAGTTTAAAAGATTAAATTTGGTGACACAACTGGGTTTTTTTTCGTGCCAAAAATGTGTGAAAAGTTAAAACGCCGCCGTTACCGCCGTTACCGCCGTACCACTTACATGAAAATTATATATTATTAAAATGGCTGTGGTTGGTACCTAAATATACCCGCTAACGCCCACTTCTTCCCCTTGCAAGTAAAAATATGAGAAAATAATTGACGTAATTAAAAATAACATTGATTATGTAAAAAGACATTCTATCCAGAAAATCGTAAACAGACGAGAATAAAATTCATTTTTGCTTTCTCGGCTATTTTCGTTGCCCTGATGAAGATAAGAATTTGAAGTATGTATTTATTAATAATCGCACGATATCTTCATGAGTGGCTTACTAAAAAGACTAATAACCCCGCTAATTGCCAACAGATTACTAAAAACTCAGTCACATTTTATTCATAACTAAACATATGTATGTACTTCTTTAATGAATTCAAATAGTTCGGTTACTGTATAAGATTGTGTAAAGAAATCTCTAAACTTGAGATATGTGACACAAATTCCTCAAGGTCACTTAAATATAGTGTCTATAATTTTCAAGGTATTTTCGTCTTTCTAAATTAGATGAGGAACTTAAAATCGCTTAATATTCACGTAAGTTATTAGCATGTAAGTGCATGACGGTTAAAAAAAAAAAAAATAAACTGGTTTTTAGCCGTACTCGTAACTCTAGATTTTGGAGGTGCTATGAAAATTTCAAAAACAGATTTTTGTTGAACTCAGTGAGTCGTTGTTTCACTTTTTATTTTGTCGAATAGTGTTCTATTTTCAGAAATTTTTCCCAAGCCAAAGAGATCTGTAGAAGATAACACACGCTTTGATCTGTAGAAGATAACAAAAAGAGTGGCAATAGGTGGCCGATGTAATTAACTGTATTGTATAATATATCAAAACATTGACTAATAATCATAAACAATTCGATTGGGGATATCAGGGAGCAACACAAGTGACTCTGTTTCTGATGTTAACATATATTCAAGAGTAAACAATAAAAATGGCCCAGGGAAAAATCAATTTTTTTAAATAAATATTTAACATGCTAATCACAATAAAATTCATTTAAAATAAAGTAAGCACCTCTCTCTTCAAGAATAAATTTTGGTTGAAATTAATGCGGAACAGCTTTCTATGGTTTTAAATTTGTTTATATTGTACTTTATTTTCGATCTCTTCACACAGCAAACAGCAACTATCTGAAAATAGTGATGCCATATTTGTTTAAAACATTTTTATTTTTTATTTTTGGCCTATGGCAGGAACCACTGTGCACTGTACTAAACTAGAAATAATTTGCTTTATTGTTTCATTTTAAGGAAAAAAATGAAATTCAATTTCTTAAAAGAACAGTTTAATATAATTAATTAGAGCAACAAATATTTTAGTTTTTGTAACATTATTGTTGTATAGAAAATGTATTTTAATGAAACCGCTTATCTTTTGAAATTTTGACAATTTTTATTCATTTTTTTGTTTCAAAAATACTGCCACCAATAGTTGTGTTAATATTATTTCCTCACAGTTGGTACAGTTGTACTTTTTTAGCACCATTTGTAAGTCAAAAGTACAATAGCACCCCAATGTCTAATTTAGCACTATTTAAAAATTACACATTCGTAGCAAAATAATGAAAGCCAAAGAGAGGTAGAGACTGTGTCGACTGTCTCCAATCTAATCCAAACGAAGGATTTGCTGTACCCATCTAATTCGTTCTACGAGGGGTACTATTTATATTTCGGGAACTGGCGACACTAATGTCAATAGGTAAAATCTGGCAACACCATAATAAGGTTTGACATTTTTTAGCATAAACGTACTCACAACGTTTTGGTGTACATGTGTTATTTGTTTTGTTTACGGTGAGTTAAGAAAATTAATTTGACCAAAAAATTGAAATTTTAAGAGAAGTTTTTCGTTGGATTACACAGTGCAACAAAAATGAACGAAGTTAAAATACCCGGAAAATAACACTACTTTTCTGATAGACGCTGTCGAGTGTTTTTGAAATTTTCAACACACCTTCAAAATCTATTTTGAATATTTCAAAAACAGATCCTTATTCTGCTCAGCAGCGCCTATCAGGAAAATAGTATCATTTGCCATTTTGTCGCACCCTGTTATTTTTCATAACTCTCGATTTGAATTATATCAACATGAATGAATGCAAGATCATCATGTGACATATTGTGAGATAGAGGCATCCTTTCACATTAGTTCCACTTCAATACATACTATTTTCCATGAAAACTATGTTGTAAAAAAATTTGCTCTCGTTGGATAAAACATAATTTATCAATCGCACAAAAAAAGACTCGCTCGATTGGTCAAAAGACCTGTATAAAATCGTGACACCAATCGACCGTGTGTGTATTTCAAGACGAGCTATATCCAACTAAAGTTGTTCGTGGAAAAAGCACAGCGAAGCAGCCTCTTTCTTCAGCCAAATGGGTCATGTGGCCACTGTTCCGCTTGAGCAACGTAGAACGGTCAATTCTGAGTGGTACATTAATATTTATTTGCAGGAAGTCTTCGAAGAAATTCTTAAAACTAACCGCCGAAGACAAATCATTCTCCATTGTGACAATGCGAGCTCTCATACATCTCGACAAATAGGTGGATTTTTGACATCGAATTCTTTAACGCGAATATCAAAGGTAAACAGCGTGATAAACGATTTACGAAGAAGCTGTTGGAGCGTTCAAAAACCATGTTTTATAGGTGTTTCAAGACGAATTGAAAAACTACTTTGAGAACTGAGTTGAACGAATGCGAAAGTGCACTGACAATCAAGAGTAATATTTTGAAAAACAAAAAAGCCATTTTAGTTCAAAATTATTTGTTATTATTTGCTATTCCCGAAATATAAAGAGTAGCCCTCCTAGTACAATTAAGAAAAGAGTAAGCAAGCAAGAAGTGTATCCTAACTGATCTTTTTATGGCAAAAAAAAAATATTGCACTTTGTTGTCCAGTCTTTTTCGGTGTTTCTTTTTAAAACAATTTAATACAAAGAAAGGGTGCCTCAAAAAATGTTGCCTTAAAAGGTCTTTAAATTTTTTTAATTTTTGACGACGTTTTATGGCAGTGAATATGAGAAGTGCAACATTTTTTGTCAGAAACGAAAACGACTTTAGATTTAGATCTCATCAACTAACAGTCTTTTGTCTACCTTTTGAAAACAAACATTAATTGCTAATGTTATTTTCATAAAGTACTTACCACAAATAAACTTCCAGTGACTTATGTATGTATATATGTATGTCTAAATTATAATTAAAAAATATTAAAAAGAATATAATGCAATCGGATTGAAACAAGTACACTCATTCACGAAAGTTAGTACAATTTTTAAAATCATATCTATCCCTGCTCCTTGTTCTTTGTCTTTAAGATTTTATAAATCTTTTTCATCATGAAAAAAGTTAACTAATTAAATGACCACCTGTAGCTGCAACTTAAGGTATAAATTGGGCTTTATATGTCATGCTAAAATGAATATACAATATCAAGTCACACGTAATTTTCTTCATCTTACTTTCATAACTAAAAATGGAAATTTCTTGCAATTTTTCTTACTGTGTGAGCTTATTTTTTTAATTATAAAGCCATTTAATAGACAAATTAGAACATAGAGTTAAAAAAAAATTATATCAGGGAAAATCACTCCACGTTGCATATTTACTCTGAGTTTCTGCAAAAAAAGTGAGTTCATTTAATAATATATATATATATATATATATATATATATATATATATATATATATATATATATATATATATATATACCAAAGTGCAACATTATATATATATATATATATATATATATATATATATATATATATATATATATATATATATCTGCGTGGGGCTGCGCACGAGGTCCCCAATCCTTTCAACCCTCTAATCCTTAAAGAATAAATGAAAGGTTGGATTGCAATGATGAACTACGCGTAGAATCTCCTGTGGATCAGAAGGTGAGTTCAACGGAATCCAGGCTTTGAACCAGTTCATTTACAGAGGTCAACCGCAGTAGTGGAGATAGAACTCCCTCCTAAGGTGTCCCTCTATTAACATTCCTGTCGATCGTGACCCCTGCCAATTCCGCCCCGACAGTTCTCCCAGCTTCCACATCAGGCCTGTCACGGAACTATCAACCTCCAAATTAGATAACGTTCTAAGGATCGACTGAGGTAGTACGTTGTTGAAAGCTCCCTCATTGGGTGTATTCAACGGAATCCAGTCTTTGACCCTTAGTCTAGACGGAATGTCCTGTCTATCCACAGCTTTAAGTCTGGCTCCCGGTCAAGTCATTTTCAAGTTATGATGATATATATTAACATAACTACCATATTTTGCTCTAGCAAGAGTCGACTTTAGTATTGGACTATGAATATGTTCCATTTTAAAATATAAACACTTTACTTGATGCCGCAGTATTTAAGTTTTAATTCCACATAAGTTTTTATAATCAAATTGTTTGCAATATCAATTACATTAAATTTAATAAAATTTTAGAAAAAAAAGTGTATATCTTAAACAAATAGCAAAAAATTATATATTTGATTATTTCACCAACAGGAGCTATCTAGGGAGGCGATGCGCCACGCCTAACCTATATCCGACGCACATAAATGTATCTTTTTGCGCAACGTATTTTTACACAAAACCACACATTTTAGAGGGGAGTTATGGTCTCTAACGTAGTACGAAGATAGTGGCTGCAAGTTGTGGCCAAGCTAACTATGGAAAATACTTTAAACAACAATAACAAAAACAAATCGGACAGAGAAAAGCCTGTGATCACCCCTACTACTACTACTACTAATACTACCACTGCTACTGAACCAAGTAGCACTCCAAGTACTTCTGCTGATACGCGATGGGAATACGATGGGATACGCGAAGAACGCGGGTGACCAAACAAAACCAACTAAGAAGAGTATTTGCCCTTCCAGGAAACGGAGATCGGATCTTCGACTGGCAACTAAGTTGATCAGTCAATTACACTCGTCTACAAAAAACAAAAAAATTTCTGGCCTTTGAATAAAACTATATGGAATATAATGATTTTAATGTGCCGAATTTATATTCGTTTTCAGTTTTTTCCATCGGGCTTAAATTTTTTTTATGGGCGTGGCAAATTCTTGGCCCCAAATATGGTAGTTATTTCAATATATTTCATCATAACTTGAAAACGACTTGGCCGGGAGCCAGACTTAAAGCTGTGGATAGACAGGACATTCCGTCTAGACTAAGGGTCAAAGACTGGATTCCGTTGAATACACCCAATGAGGGAGCTTTCAACAACGTACTACCTCAGTCGATCCTTAGAACGTTATCTAATTTGGAGGTTGATAGTTCCGTGACAGGCCTGATGTGGAAGCTGGGAAAACTGTCGGGGCGGAATTGGCAGGGGTCACGATCGACAGGAATGTTAATAGAGGGACACCTTAGGAGGGAGTTCTATCTCCACTACTGCGGTTGACCTCTGTAAATGAACTGCTTCTGGAATTGCAGCAGGTTGGATATAGAATCTTTGCCTACGCCGAACACATTGCTGTCATCATTACGGGAAAGAATCTTAATCTGCTGAGGGCGCACATGGCGCGCTTACTGGGGTTAATATCAAGCTGAGCCGCCAATTACCGTCTGTCTGTTCTCTCAAGTATAAGATACTGGTATTTGAGCCCCCGTCTGTTAATGGGGTTTAGATAATTTTATCGTATTTGGGGATTATTCTCGACAGAAAACTGTCGTGGAAATCCAGTGTGGAGGAGAGAGTAAGAAAGGCCTCGGTTGTTCTATACTGCTGTAAAGAGGCTATGCAGCTATAGTCAAGTCTATACTTTTCTATGGTATTGTGGTTTGGTGTAGATCTTTGCATAGGAGGTATATATTTAACTCTTTGCTGAGGGTGCAAATGCCGGCACTAATTGGTACTGGTCGAGCACTGCATACGACGCCAGGTCTGGCGCTCAGCATCTGTACACCTGATATGGCCGAATCATGGAATATGGTTTCAGGTTATCGGAGAACTCCACTGTGCTGCTGCACCGGATGGGTTTGTCTACCGTGAGGACGGACTACTGTGCCTATTACAATCGACCAATCTAAGGACATTTATTCCGAATAGGAATCCTTGGAAAAAGTCGTTGGAGGGAGACACGAAAAGTATCGGATTCTTCACGGACGTGTTGAAACTGGATGGTGGAGTAGGTTATGGCGTCCATTCTTCTCCTCTCATTGTAAATAGGTCATACAGGACCACTGCAGTGTTTTTAGGCAGAGGTGGCCTGTATCTCTGAAGTTGCTAACATATTGAAGGATAATGTCACAACAGTCTGCACTTATACGGACTGTCAGTCTGCTATTAGATCCCTAGGGGATATGTATACTAAGTTTTTGACGGTAAGAAAATGTCGCTCATTATTGGAAGTGATGTCCGAGTACTCTGATATCAATCTCATCTTGGTACCGAGTCATAGTAATGTTTCGGGCAACTGTGTAGCGGATGAGCTGGCTAAGCAGGGCTCTCTGGCTGGGATTCTTTCGACTGCGGAGGGATTTGGTATACCGATCGCTACTTGCCGTCTACGTGTAACACAATGGACCGATGGTGTATTTAGTGAAAGGTGGAGGTGAGCTCCAGCTTGTTGATAGGTTGGAGTCTATCCAAGGGTAGATAAGAAGAGGTCTAGGCAGCTAGCCGGGAATCAGGATATTTGCGGTAATAGGGACACTACGGGTCACTCTTTAGTGGGGAGACATGACCTCAGGCTGGGCCAGAGGGACTCTGCTTTATGTAGGTGCTGTTTAAAGGAGTGTGTGGAGACCACAGGACATCCACTCTTGGAATGTCCTGCGTTAGCGGGACTTAGGTACAGGAAATTCGGTGGGCATTTCTTTGGCATTGGGGTTATACTGGTAACTCCTGTAGGTCCGATTAGTAAATTTATTGAGGAACCGAACTGGTCATATAACTCATCAGGCTGTCAGAGGGAAGTTTATGGGTATCACAATGGGCTCTATCGCGCCTAAGTGTGCTGGACGTACGTCCGGCGGAACTTTTTAGCGAATAACGGAAATGTTTTTCGGAGAACGAACTTGGTGAGCATGCAAAGTTTTTTCCACATTTCCTACACCTCCGGTTTGCTGAAATTTGGGCACTATTCTCCCGATTGTCGACATATTTGTTCGATCATGCTGACCAAAAAAATTTCGAAGTGCGCATAATGCATTTTGATTTTAACGCCCATTTTCGTAAAAGGCTACAACAGTTTTAACGAGCTGCGCAATTTTGTACCTCTCCATTGTTGAATTTGCCAAACACTGAAACAAAGATATGTAAAATTAAGTTGGACAAAAAACGTGACGTTAATGTGTGACTCACAATTAACATCGTGTAGTACGGTTAGACCGCCCATACTTAATGAAATAAACATATTGTTTGTTAAAAAAAGGTTGTCTTTTACTCCATTGTTGGGGTGGCCTTAAGAAGGACCAACTGCTTACATTGGGGTTTATCGAGCTACAGTTATGTATAATAATTCAATTACTCTTTCTATTTACTGTATATGTTACCAGATTCGCAACTCTTCTACAGTCACAACTGTACAGGGTTTTAAAAGGAAATTGTGCAAAATACAACAAGTTTTCATTTCAACTTCTATTGGGTGTTGAAAGATTCGAACCCAGTCGCCATTCTTCCAAATGTCAGCACAGCTCTACATAAACGATAATTAAAAATTGTTAAAATATAAAATTGAAATTTGAAACAATTCGAATATAACAGTTACATTAAAATTCATTATTGATTACTTGTTAATCTATTACATTGTTTTACTTTTACATTTACATTTGTTTATTACATGTCACCACACTGTTCTGTAAACTTTATATAACTTTTTAATTATTCGCCTTAAAATCGTCAAGCAAAGAAGTTGCTTATTAATTTTTTATTTGTCTTTTAATAACTAATTTAATTTAATTTTAATTAATTTAATTTATTTTTAATTAATTTAATTTAATTTTTTTATTGAATTAAATTAAAAAACGTGTGTCGTTTTCTTTGAACTGGGATGTGTTCTTAACATAGGTTATGGGCCCAGTTACTCGAGGAAAAGTAAAAAGTGAAAGTAAGTCTGCGCCAGAAGAAAGTTCAGAATCAGAATTGGAAGACATTTATACAAATAAAAATATTTGGTTTGAGAATATGGCTAGTCTTTACGCAATAGATATATTTGACGAGAAAAACTACGATTCGGGCTCTGTTCAGATGCGTAGCATATTAATCCATTCGGACTTACGGCATGTCACTTCAGGACAAACGCCAAGGCCAAATTCAAACGCAGAGGAATGGATAAAAAACGATGAAAAAGCATTAGCAACGATGGTGTTTTTTGTAAAGTCGACACAACTCAATGATATTAAAAACTGTAAGACCTCCAGCGAAGCATGAAGGAAGCTGGAAAGCGTTCATAAACCAAAGGAGCCTGCGCGGAAGGTAACTCTGTACAAAGCTCTACTGAATCTACGAATGCAGAGGAAGGTGAGGTTCCTAAGTTTTTAAACACGTTTGAAAATCTTGTAGAAAAATTAGTAGAGGTCGACATTACATTAACTAGTGTGCTTTTGGTTATAATCTTGTTATCTAGTCTTCCTAAGCAATTTGAAAACTTTGTCATTGCAATGGAGACAAGGGATGAGCTGCCAAAATTTGAGCTTTTAAAAGTTAAATTGTTAGAAGAATTTGAAAGGCAAAAGTCGAATCACCGCGAAGAACAACAAAATCAAGTTGAAAATGCATACACAGCATACGATCGCAAGTATACATACGTTGCTAAAAACAATAAAAATATTGTAAAAGCGAATAATAATAATAAAGGTAAACGAAATGGTAAATGTTTCATTTGTGGTAAGCGGGGGCATTATGCAAATTCTTGTCAGCAAAAACATAAATCTCCAAAAAATTCTTATTTTACATATGCGTTGTCATCTAATGATAACAATAACAACGATAAATTAATAAGTAAAAATCATTGGTGTATTGATAGTGGCGCGACGTCACATATTTGTAATCGTAGATTATTTACTTCAATTATGGAATATAAAGTAAAGATAACAGTCGAGGAAATTTGTGCTATGTGAAGGGAGAGGAGAAGTGCGAATAACAACTGGATTTTCTACTATCACTCTCAAGAACACGCTGTATGTACCATCATTACAAATCAATTTTTTTTCTGTAAGTAAGAGTATTGTAAAAAACAAAATTGATAAAACTGTATCGATTAAAGCAAGCAAAATAAATAATCTTGATGTATTTGAGAATATAGAAGAAAGGCAAAAATAATTCAATTTCTCATGTGTTGATAAGGTAATGAAATGGCATAACCGGTTCGGTCATGTAAATTTTAAAAGTTTAGAAGATTTAACTAATAAAGAAATTGTAAATGGAATGAACAAAAAAAAATTGCTAGTGATATTGCATGCTTACCATGTATGAAAAGAAAATTAACACACAACCGTTTAAAAATTCAACGATTTTATCGAAAAATATTGTGGAGTGAATACATACGGACATTTGTGGACCTTTTAAAACAGAATCTATTGGTGGGTCTCGTTACTTTCTAACTTTCGTTGACGACAAATATATAAAGATATTTGTATATTTTTTAATATCTAAAACTCAAGCTTTTGAAAACTTTAAAGCGTTTAAAAATATGGTTGAGAACCAAACAGGAATGAAAATAAAAACCTTACGAAGCGACAACCGTCGGGAATATATAAATAAAGATTTCGATGACTTATTAAAAAATAGTGGAATATTGCATCAACGTACCGTACCTTATACGTCACAACAGAATGGCGTGGCGGAGCGGCTTAACCGCACTCTAGTGGAAATGGCCAGGTGTATGCTGGTACATGCTGGATTAAGTGTAAAATTTTGTGCTGAAGCAATAGCTACAGCGGCTTATTTACGTAATCGATTGCCGTCAACATCTATTGGCTATATAACACCAAACGAGATATGGCTAAAGAGGAAGCCGCTGGTACGTCAACTGAAAACATTTAGATGTTTAGCCGTTGCTCTTGATAAAACTCAGAAGCGATTAATTTCAACCAAAAGGAAGAGACTGTATTATGGTGGGATATTCGCATGAGTCTAAAGCCTACAGACTATTTGATCTAAAAACACAAAAAATTATAGTTTCTAGAGATGTAAGATTCAATGAAGATATTTTGATGGGTAAGCATAATGAAAATGAAATAGATTTATTTGAGAACATTAACGTAAATAAGCAAGATATTGAACAACAATCAAATTCAGAAGAACACTTAAAAATCATGATGAACAGCAATTACAACAATTAAAAAACGAGATAAACAATAGCCAAAACAACGCAAATGATCACAATGTAAATAAAATTGGTCGAGGTAGACCAAAAATAATTCGATCTGGTAAGCCAGGGCGTCCAATTATTTATTAGATGCAAGTGAAGTTAAAATTCCAGAGACTCTGAGTGGCGTTTACAGTAATAAATATTCAAAAGATGGATGAGGAGTACAAATCTTTATTGAAAAATAATACATTCACTTTGGTAGATCTTCCTCCTAACCAAAAGGTACTTGGATGTCAGTGGGTATATGATGTCAAGACTGATAAAAACAATCAAGTTCAATGCTTTAAGGCCAGATTGGTTGCAAAAGGCTGTAGGCAAACTTATGGTTTAAATTATACAGAAACGTTTGCACCTGTCATCAGATATGCAACAATAAGAATGATGCTTGCTTTGGCTGTTCAATTTAAATTACATTTACATCAGTTGGACGTGACAACAGCATATCTAAATAGTGAGCTGGAAGAAGAATGCTATATGCGTCAACCTGAGGGATATATAAACTGTGAGTATCCAAATCGTATATAACGTTTAAATAAGGCAATTTATGGCTTGAAGCAGTCAGGCAAGGCGTGGAATACAAAAATAGACAGTATTCTCAACCAATTTGGTTTTAAACCATGTCAAAATGAGCCATGTTTATACATGCAAAATATAAATGAAAAGATAATTTTTATTGCGGTTTATGTTGAGGATCTCATTATAGGTAGCCCATCAATTAATGACTTAGATGAAGTAAAATCAAGGCTGGTAAATACGTTCAAATTGGTCGACAAAGGACAGATTTCTTATTTTCTTGGTTGGGAAATTGAGCGTACAGGAGATACTGGTCCGATTACTGTGTGGCAGTCAAAATATATAAAACAATTGTTGGAAAAGCACAACATGCAAAATTGTCGTATTACGTCAACACCCCTAGATCCAGGCTTCAAAATACAACCAAATGATGACACTGCAAAGAGCGTTGATAAAGTCAGATATCAGTCACTCATCGGTGAATTAATGTATTTTGCGATATCTACGAGACCTGATATTATGCATTCTGTAAGCAAGCTAGCGCAGTGTAATACAAATCCAGCAGTTGGTAATGAGAATGGGGCCAAACATATGCTTCGATATTTATCAAAAACTTCAAACTACAAGCTACATTATGAAGACAATGACCAGCAGATTTTGGGCTACACTGACGCAGACTGGGATGGCGATACAAGGGACAGGAAATCGTACACAGGGTACGTATTTCTGTTATGTAGTGGCGCAGTATCCTGGGAGTCGAAAAAACAACATATTGTTGCGCTGATTACAACTGAGGCTGAATATGTAGCACTTTCATCAAACTTTTAAAAGAAATGGATTATCACCCTAAAGATACTCCCATTGTTATAAAAGGTGATAATTTGAGCACACAATATTTAACAAAAAACCAGATGTACCATGCACGCGCAAAACACATTGATATAAGATATCACCATATTCGAAATGCTGTAAAGGATAAACTTATTGAACTCAATTATATCTCTACGAGTAGTAATGTTGCAGATTTGCTAACTAAAAACCTTTCTAAAGAAAAACATAATCAACATTTAAGAGTAATGGGCATATACTAAATAGTAGAATGTGTAGATTTATACAAGTATTAATATATTCGAATTGAGAGGAAGTGTTAAAATATAAAATTGTAATTTGAAACAATTCGAATATAACAGTAACATTAAAATTCATTGTTGATTACTTGTTAATCTATTACATTGTTTTACTTTTACATTTACATTTGTTTATTACATGTCACCACACTGTTCTGTAACCTTTATATAACTTTTTAATTATCCGCATTATCGTCAAGCAAAGAAGTTGCTTATTAATTTTTTATTTGTCTTTTAATAAAGACTGTTCACTTTTATATATTGAATTAAATTAAAAAACGTGTGACGTTTTCTTTGAACTAGGATGTGTTAACAAGAATACTTTTGGATGTTGTTAACTAGATGTTCTGTTGTACGCTTTCATCATATTTCGTTCAAGTCAAAAATACCATCTCTAATAAAGTAGAATGAAGGTTTTGTAATTTGGCTTTGGATGGTCCATCAGGAAGTAGGTTCCAAGACACGTTTTTAAGACTTTCTTATAAACTGCAGCTTTTCCAGACTTTGTGATTGCCTCCTCCATCAACATAGTCAACAGCCACAAGCACAATGGTAAAAGAATATTTTTATTAAAAATGTCACGTCCAGTTTATTGATTAGCTTTAATACAGATTTGCTTTCCGTCTACTGCACCTTATGTGTACAGAAACTGCCATCGATCTTGAAACCCTTTAGCGACAGCTTCCAATTCGTTGGATGTAAATGTAACTTTAACAACAACAAAATATAGTGTTCATAAAAATCGCAATCACAAAAAATGAAGTGGCTGGTAAAACACGGGTATTTAAAAAATATCCAATTCACCGGATTTTATTGAGTTTTGTAGCTGCTTGTAAATTTCGTTCAATTCAACAATTTGGCTGGAATATAAAGTATAATTAAGTTATAATTTCGAATGACAAATATCGACCTCACGTCGTAAAAGGTGCCGAAATCTTGTTAGAAACGATCAAATGAAGCACATGTCGTATTCTCCGAACATTGCTCATTCCGATTATTGACTGTTTCGACAGTTACAATATCTTTTGGCATGTCACCGAATCACTTCTTTTTAAAAAATATAAAATCGGCTTTAAAGTTGGATCGGCTCAATACACCGAAATTTTTTTAAAACGGAAATTGGATATTGACTCAGAGGTGGAGAAACAATGTAAGCAGTGATTTCTAAAATTTTTATTTTGATAAATTTGTTAATTCATTATGTTTATTAAGCTAGAAAACAGACTGAATTAATTTGTACCTCAAATACGTAAATTAAACTATTTTTGTCGTAAATAAAGTACGAAAATCTTTAAATGACAAAACCCACCCGGGCTTTTCCTAATATAACACCCGGGTTTTTTAATATAATACCCGGGTGGGTTTTATTGGGTTACCCAGTGAGTTGCCAACCCGGTTAATGTTAAGCAATAGTGTAATGATTATATTTTTATTTGATATCTTTATATGAATGATCAGCTCATACAATGATCTTTATTTCCAAAATTTATGTCCTTATATACATAAATGCATTAACGGTACCTTAGTTCTAAACAAACGTAGCACAGCGATGAAATAAAAATGGATATTTTTAACTGGAAATATATTGCTAAAATTAATCAGATTAACGAATTTCTAGACAATAAAAGAAAAACATTAAATTTTAATTATACCCTTAGTAGCTATTGTTATAGGTTATAGGATTACAATAAAAATTGACTTATAATTATGCATAAACGAATTTTACAAAAACAAAAGTTTAAAGTATGATAAATTTTAGCAGTATATTTCCAGTTAAAAATATCCATTTTTTATTTCATCGCTGTGCTACGTTTGTTTAATTTAAAGTCATTGATTTTTTAGCGCACAGCTGTTATTACTCCCATATGCGATTTTGCACTCACAAATGATGTAAACATATAGCGTTTACTGCTTATGGACGAATAATATTTTGCTATATTCTACTCTTGCATTTAACTACTTCTAGCACTTCGGAGATAAATTAATTAAGGCAAAAATAACATTCACCTGTCTCAATATATCTCGCAGTTATTGCTGGATGCAACCTTGGCGTTCTTTTAAACCTCATAGGCCTTTTATTCTCAGATCAGTCTAAAATATTATTCTATATGTTATTTGATGAAAGTAAATTTCTTAAATATTTAGGGTATACTTATTATTATCCCTGACCACGCACTATTGCGAACACTGCGACCCATGGAATCTATTGTGTATGGTCTATAGTTTGTACAGCGGACGTGATGCTCTCCTAATGAACATCAGCAGTGCTGAAACCATAATGGTGTATATGTCACCCAGTGAGAAACTAAGTCTACCTAAACATCCCCACCTAAACTATTAAACCATACATTGACACAATAAGTGTGTATTCCACTGCCTCTAATGCCTGTGAGCACAATCTGCAAACATCCACATCAGATGCGCTCTTATTCTACAGTGGTCCGTAAGAAACTCTGTACGGAGTTTCAAATCCGGCTTGCTTTAGAGCGACGAATCCCCTATGAGCATTAGAGTATTTCAACAATCTGTCAATTTCCCAATCCTTAACTATATTGAGGATGGTAGTAAGTGGTGCTGCACAGAAAAGTTCCCGACCGATATAGGGTGTCATGGAATCTTTCTGGCCAATACATCCGTTATTTCATTACCAACTATCTCACAGTGTCCAGGTACCCAACACAAATGGACCTCATTTCAACCGAAAGCTTTTGCAACATTTGACCAGTCTAGATGTCATTTGACTTGAGCCAAATGACTTTAAGTTAGCTTGGTCCTCAGAGAATATATTAATGGCCTTATCCCACTGTGTAGGTTGATTTCCGCACATATAGAAATGGCTAGGATCTTAGCCTGGAGACACTTTGCAATCTTTCCAGTAGGATCGATAAGTGTCGGTTGGGTCCATGGACACCAGCACCAACACTGTCATTCATTTTAGAGCCATCGGTACACCAGTTTAGATCAAACTCGTTCCGAACTAAGTCCTCATTAGACCAATAATTCCAGTTGGAAATTCAACCCTGAACCTCCTGCCAAAGTACAGATCCAAAGGCGTAACATCTAGGATTGAATATGGTGCACCGACCACACTGCGTAAAATGGAGAGACTTCCCGACGAATTTTGGGACCATTTGGCAAGAACATGTCACCTTCATTACATGAATGTGAAGCTGTTGTTAAACAAATTAAGACATCTAAAGCTGCTGTTGGACATGTTATCATTGCCCCAGTTATACCGATGCAGGCGGTAGTGGTAGTTTTCCCAGCTTTTACCCACCAAGCTACCACCGCATAAGTAATAATGAGCCAAATAAGAACGGTATAGATACATAGTGTCATCCGCGGAGAAAGACCCCATGTCCTATATCCTATCGCAAGAGGAGCGACTTGCCCAAATGGCCTATATAACTTTTGTCTGTAAGGCTCAATGAGCCTCCTAGAATGATACCAGGATAAATGATACCCTGGAAAAGTTGATGGTAGTACCCTTAAAAGATATACAGTCTCATGATTACTTGTATCTCTTCGTAAAAGGTACGATAACCGTTTTCTGGGGATTCACCGAGAGCAGGAAGGGTACCAATTTGATACCTCAGATTGTCATCATGAGATCACATAACGTACTCCCTTATTACCCACGGACTGTTATACCGAGGTCATTAGCGTAATCAACTACACTAACCCCAATATAAGCTAGTGTGGTGAGCAAGCCATCAACTACCACTGTCCATAACAGTGGAGCAAGTACTCCTACAGCGCCATGAATATTTAAGAATGGGCAATAAGTAACTTTCCTATCAGAGAATGCCTTTTCAATACTGCCAAGAAGAGACAAAATGGCAGCAAAAGGTTGTACTTGTCAAGTTAAATATTTCTTCAAAATTATTTATATTTATCCTGCAAAATTTTATATTTTCAGAGCTTACCATAGAAAGTTTTTTTACAAATTAGCTCCTACGTTATGATGTACTCTTTTCATAATGGACTTACAAAAAATGTTTGATCACAGCACTCACACTCATCTAAGAGATCCACTAAATATTTTGGCTCATTTAAAGACAACAACAGCTTTTGTGATTTCGAATGAAATATTCCCTTTGGTCGCCCTTGATCTAAAGGGAATTATTTTTGGCTCTGAATAGAACTCGTACACGATTTTGCATCTTTTCAATATCCACTTACTATAAGATACTAATCCTACGACATTAATTTGATTAAATTTTTGTTTCAGAAATTTAAAAAGATAAGTAAAGTGTCACAACACACTAATTGTTGTTTCTATACTTTTTCCGACTAATTAAGGTTATGACAAAAATAAAAATACGATATTAACCACAATGCGAATAAGTGTACAACGACCTCATCAAAAAATTATGGGGTGTAAAATGCCAATGGCCATATGAGCTACTCAAGGTCGTTTCTTTGAGTTGAAAATACGAATAAGCAACAATTTTTTAAATTATAAACATTTATTACATTTTGTGCCAATATAGTATACTCGTCTACAAAAAGAAAATAACAGGAGTTGAACGAACCAAACAAAGTGTGTACGTTAAGGTGGTATTTAGATGTATGGAAGAAATTTTTTTTCAAGTTAGAGACCGTAACTCCCTTCTAACATATGTGGTTTTGTGTAGAAAATATATCGTGCAAACAGTAATTGGCTTCGGATAAAGGGAAGGCGTGCGTATAGCCTCTTAAGATGACCCCGATTGGTGAAATAATAAATAATATAATTTTTTCATTTGCTTTAGAATACGATAGAGATATAACTTGGTTGCTATAATTTTAAAAAAATAAAAAAATTATGTGGAATTATAATTTAAATATTGCGGCAGCAATAAAATGCCTAACTTTTGGTATATTTGGTAGTTATGTGTCACCCTGTCAATGCTGTACTTATTTGCTTATTTCGCAGCACTGCTAAATCGACCATCTTTACGTTACATTTGAATTAACGGATATAAAAATAGAAGATATGGGACATTTCCGGAACCTTCTAAACTGTAGGCAAGTAGGTATATAAAAAGGCTGCTGTAGCTACACGTCGGTTAGTTATCGTTTGGCTGTCAATAAGTAAAGTCGCGTTCAGGCGTAAATAAAAAGTGTTGTATAAGCGAATCTAAATTTGCTATAATAGACAAAGTGTATAAAAGTTATAAGACAATAACAAAAGTGGAGTTTATTTTATTTTAATGCAATTTAAATGAACTCAAACGTTTTAAAAAGGTTAAAACGTAACATTGGTGACAGAAGTGGGATTGCGTACATAAAATAAAATGATTATAAAAAAAGAAAAAATAAATAAAATAAACAATAAAAAAAATTAAATACATAAACCGGAGTAGAATTAAAAGTGGACAGGCTTAAGCGGGAATTAAATAAATTGGAGCTGTCAACAACGGGTAATAAAAGCGAACTAAAAATATCTGTTAGAGAAATTTCAAAGTCGCGGCATCGACATCGATACTCACTATTGCACAGGAAACTTCTAGAGCAAAATTTTCTGGCAAAAATTGTAACGAAATTTGAGAAAACTTCAACTGAGCTACTAGAAACCTTTAGAGCCGAAATAAGAGAAACTTCTAGAGCCGAAAACCAGAATTTTGTGGCAAAGATTGAAAAGAAATTTGTAGGAGCGTCAAGTACTCGTACAACAACAAAAAAGCTACAAGAAATATATGAGACGGTAAACAAAAGGGTTGATAACGTCGACGCAAGAGTACCAAATCAAGAAAAGAGTGTTGACGAAAAATTTAATGTAATAGAAGAGAAAATCAACAGTCAACAGTGACAGCGACCGGAACCAGTGCGTATAATACCAGAAGTTTCCAGCAGAACAAAAACACCTTGATTTGATGGTAGCTCACCTCTATCCGTATTTAAATTTCAATTCGAGACAGTTGACACTATAAATTTGTTGTTAAAAGGTGCTGCCACCCAGCTACAACGACTTAATGGTGGCGCTACAGCGTAAATTTGGCGACGAGCACAAACTCAATTTGTACAGCATGGTGTTAAGGTGACGAACACAAAAGGCTAATGAGTCGCTTCAAGCATTTGCAATGGAAGTCGAGAGGTTGGTGCAGCTTACCTATCTAGGGGAGAATCACCCACTAGTAGACTATTTCAAGACCGAAGACTTCGTTAATGGCATACGATATCCCGATGTGAAACTAGCTATATATGCTATACAAAATACAACCTTTGCTGATACTGTGGCTTTCGCACTAGCTCAGAAGACTGCTCGCATGATATCACAGCCACAAATACACAAGGTGCGTAATATGGAAGTTGTGGTAGATAAGGGGAAACTGTAAAGCGCAAAAGGTAAGATCCGTCTCACCACCGCGAAACAATAAATAGGCCAACTGCAATCAAACAACAAAAGACTCCCCGTTAAACTAAAACGAGCTAGAGTTGAGGGGCAAGAGCTAGCTTCCACAAGCGGGGGCCCCACAATCTCCATATCAGTGATGCCAAAATAGCATCAACCTTAAAGCGTGCAGGTACATTAATGGCAGACAACGCACCTTCACTATAGACACCGGTGCGAATATGGGGCAACATATAATGAGTTGGCGTATCGTATACCTCTTGACGTGAGATAGCAGTATCATGGGGACCCCAGAAGATTAGATGCTGTCAAACAACAAAAACTACCACCTCAGACTAAGTCATTGATATGGGCGAGAATGCAAAGAGATTGTGAGAACGACCCCTTATGGGTGGTAGAACCAGCAGAAATTAAAATGGACTTATTATCAACAAAGGCCCTCTTCAAATCTAATAAACAAGGAATAGTCCCAATTAGAGTGCTCAATCTTTCGCGGCACGAACAATTTATTTGTTGGCCAATTTCCTCCAGTAGAGAAGGTAATAAACAGCGAACAATTGCCAGAACCCGCCAATATGTCAGCCAAGTATCAACAGGTGTTTGACGAAAATGTAGAGAAATTCGTAGTCTAGCAGCTTCAGAAAGAAATAAAGCCAAAAAACTGCTAAAGAAGTACGCCTCCGTATTCGCCACGAAATATAAAAATCAAGACAGAACAGCTATAGTCTAACATGAAATAAACACTGGTGAGGCGAGACTGATAAGACAGGCCATCAGAAGTATTACTCTAGCGAAGCGTAATGCGGTTAGGGAGCTGGTCAATGAAATAGAGAAGAGCGTTGTGATTGAACCATCATCGATTCCTTGGACCTCACTTGTAGTCTTAGTTAAAAAAAAAGATGGCAGATAAGATTGTGCATAGACTTCAGGAAGCTGAACGATGTCACTAAAAAGGATAGCTATCCGTTACCAAGAATTGATGATATGCTCGACACGCTAGCTGGAACAAAGTGGTTCTCTAAATTGGATCTACAAAAAGGATATTGGCAGATAGAGATCGCAGACAAGGATAAAGAGAAAACTGCTTTCAGTGCGAACCGTGGCTTGTGGCTGTTTAAAGTTATGCCATTTGGACTCTGCAATGCGCCTGCCACATTCGAGCAGCTAGTGGAGCGCGTATTTAAAGGACTCCATTGGAAGACTTGTCTGGTGCCTGGATAATATAATAGTGATAGGCACAACTTTCCACGAACACCTCAAAAACCTAGCAGAAGTTCTACAACGAATATCAATGGCTTAAGCGTGTAGAAATGTGCATTGTTCCAAAAACAGGTAAAATATTTGGGGCATCTGGTTACAGCAACTGGCATTTAAACGGATGAAGATAAAAAACGAGCAGTAAAGGACTGTCCTCGCTCCCAGAATTTTCATGATTTACGTAGCTTTTTGGGGCTCTGCACATGTTACAGACGCTTCGTGCCTAATTTTGCGAGCGTGGCAGCAAGCTTACATGACCTCACAAAGAATCTAAGGCATATCATTAGGGTGAGTCACAAGAAAAGGCGTTCCTAAAAGACCTATTGTGTTCTGCACCGGTCTTAGCGTATCCAGTCCCAGGTGAAAAATTCATCCTTGACAGTGATGCCAGTGGTCATGGTATTGGTGGTGTACTTTCACAGGTGGTCGATGCGACGGAAAAAATCGACGTGAGCTACTGGCAATGCTGGAATGCATAAAACATTAAACCATAAGTACCCATATGGTCAACATTTTCTGCTAAGGACTGATCATTCCGCACTGAGATGGCGGCTACAATTTAAGAACGTTCCATGCTTATGTCTTTAGCATTGAATACCGAAGTGGAAATGCTGATGCTCTCTCACGTCGGCCTTGTAATTTAGAATGTAAACATTGCATGAAAGCTGAGCGGAAGGAATCCATCATTGATATCCTGCTAACGCAAATAGATGCAAACGAAGGCTGGTCAGGAGCACAAATGAGTGACCAAATATTGTCAAAGATTACATAATCAAAAGAAGAGGACAGACGCCCCACCAGCAATGGAATATCAGCAGAACGTCCTCTTACAACAGCATATTGGGCACAATAGGACAGTTTAAAGTTGATTAATGGGTGCTTATATCGCCATTGGGAAAGTGCAGATAGTAAAACTTCATTCAACCTTAGAGTAGTTATAGAGTCCTACAAAATCGTAACTCCTCCTGCTGTTTACAATAATTAGGAACATTTGGCTACAGTAAACCGCTGATCACTTCCCATTTATGTTAATTTGGGAATAATTGCTGCAGCATGTAGCTGGCCATTTCCCGAAGTTCCTTCTGTAATGTGGGGCAAAATTTTTTCTCAATTACGACCTAGATTTTGCTGCGTTGCCGACAACATTTAACTACCCGGAAAAATGTGTTCAAGACGCTTGAATTTTTTCACGCGCTTCCGCGCTTGACAATTGTCCATATCCTATGTATATTTATTCGAATAAATAAAAAAAAACTAATTAATTCGCTTTAAAAAATGTATATCGGGAGATTTTTAATCTCTTTGCAACACTGTTTTTGGCAGCTCAGTCGTTTTCGTGTAACATGTTACTGTCAAACACGTTCAATTTGGTCTATAATTTAACCATGAATCAACCTCCAAGAAAACAACGCTTGCAGATCATTGAATTTTATTATAAAAATTCATCCACTTTTTATCGGAAAATTGTGTACAGCGAACTAGCTCATTTCTGGTGGAATGTGTACGTGAACAAGCACAATTGCCGTATTTGGCGTAAAGAGCAGCAAGAAGCATTGTAAGAACTGCCAATACATCGTGAAAAATGCACTGTTTGGTGTGGATTATGTAACGGAAAAAATCAGCCGATACTTATAATAAAATATTTGCTTGTTCAAAATATAAAAATAAAATGACAACACGCTGTCAATTAGTTTTTGTGACTGCAATCCATATTAAATTGACTTTCGTACACATTAGATTTACAATCAGCTTAAAATCTAATGCCACACATTGAAAAATATTAAAAATAGCAGAAGTTGCCAACAATACATTTACGACATTTGCTTGCGGTGTCACAAAATGGCAATTCGGTTTCTCAAAATCAATTTTCCAAACGCACTTTTAGCGAAGATTCCACCGTCACTTTGACTGCCAAATTCTCCACACACACCACACACAATGCCGAAAGTTTTTTTATAATCGTAAAAAAGTGAAAATTTTTGAACATGCTTGTCATCAGTAGCTCCAAAGTAATGTGGCATTCTTGTTTTCACGTAAAACCTTTTAACATACAAAATATTATCAGTTAGTCAACAATAAAAATGTAAGTCTGTCAAAGAGTAAAGCCCAACCGTGCCTCCTCATCAATAGGCTTTATTCCTGAAAAAATTTGCAGTCGTTCTCTAAGCAAAGTTAAAAGAAACAGTCATCCTTGTTGCTTTCAAGAAGTATTTTTCATCCTTGAACTTAAGTTCTGCAAAACCAAATCTTTTGGAATCCAAGGTCGTTTTTATTAATATTTACTGGCAGTACTCACCACCTCCCTCGTAAACGTTTGCGTACAAGCAAAAAAAACTTTTAACAAAATAAACATTTTTATTATTTCAATATTTTCCCCAAACTCTGAAATTTTTTGATTATTTTTTTTTTCACTTTTTCTTTCTATTTCAAATAATAAACAATTATAACAGCTGTTATGCTTTCGTCGTTATTGTGGTTCGCACGATGAAATAACACAGAGAATTTTTACTATCGAATTCGTCGTGTTAGGCGAAATTCCTCGTTCGCCGCAGTTGTGTTTCCATCATTAGATGTTTTGACAAATACAATATCGTTTCAAAAAACTTTGTAGATTCTTTTTACTGAATACAATTTTTTAAGTCCTTTGTTAAAACAAATCGAATTTTCACACTAATTTTTGTTTATTTATTTATTTTTGATATGTTGGTTGTCAACGTGTTAAATAAAATTACATCATTTCAGTTCTCTTAAGTGCATTATGGGATGTCCAAAGGGATATTCTCTACATGTCGTTCTAAAAAATCCCTCCAGGTATGTTTTTATATAAACCCTCCAGGAGATTAATCGTTGAAAGTATTCTTAAATTTAATTTGCCCTTATTGTGAAAAAGATTTCAAGTGAAATCTGTTTCCTTTTCATCATATTCTGATCGGTAATTTTAAACTGATTTCGCGTTTGTGTGCTAGTGTGTAGAATTTTACACTCTTTTTTGTTCAAGTGAAAAAAATCAAGTATAAATTTTGTTCACCTCTTACTCACGATAAGGCTGGTTATTTGTAAAAAGCAATAAAATTTTAAAAGTTAAGATTTCTTATTTACGGAATTTTCTTTATAACATTTTCTAGACGCTCGCAATGACTTCAAATATTGGGTGTGTAGTCATCAGCGAAACACATTTTTGGATGCGGAGAACATTTTTCGAAAGAAGACTTTCTTGGAAGATACATCACTCGTTATGCAAAAAATGTAGTTAATTAGCAAAATGTGAAAAATTTAAGCCGACAATTTAAATGCGAGTCTAGGTTCCTCAGACGCACAACGCAGTATTTTCAAAGTTTTAATAGTATGGGTACATCTGAGACATCAGTTAGATTAGATGAGGGCAATATAGAAATAGGAAGTGTAGTTTTAGAAAAGCAGTATACAGTTCAATACAATATATGGATGCCTCAGTTCAGGGAATAAAGAGTAAAGGGAGATTAAGAACTTTACAGGCAGGTATTGCCCATTTGCGGCATATTTACTTTAGCCAACTATGAACGACAAGCCGATTATAATCGGACAATGTCCGCGCAGCATTAGCAACATTAAAAGAGAGAGAAACACTTTTAGAATAGAAATTATAGGCTCATGTTTCAGAATCATTAGTAGTGTGAGTCAGAAATGGTTTTAGAAACCATAGTAGTGAACAGAGAATTCGCCGTTACAATGAGACTGTAAAATAAATTTCTTTGGCTGTATTCTTTTTATCCCCTTTTGTTTACCGACATATTCGATTTGCCCTACAAACGGGCTATGCAAAGATTCGTAAAGGACTGGTCAAATTCCCCAGGTAATGCAAATGGTAGTTTTTGATATTGAGGGTCCGTGTTAAACAATTCGCACGATATCAATCATACGTAAGTGTATCACGCTACGAAATGAGCTTAAAAACATTTTTAAGTTTTAAATTATGATAGGTTCAAAGACAAAGTAATAGGCCTTCGGGACTTTGGAGACATAAACCGTTCCAATTCATTGGCTAGTAGCAAATGGTATAGGTCGCAGGCTCTTTTCAACTTTTTTGCATATAATAGTTGTCAGCATCTTTTTTGGAAGCCACAGAAATTTTGCAAGCAATAGGGTTATATATTTGCTAATTCCAATTTTGTTAATTTTTCAAAAATTTTAGGTTAAAAACGCTTACTTTGTTGTGAATAATACGAAGATAATTTTCATGCACGATAGCCAACACCTTCTAAAAAGTGCCTGAAATTGTTTATTTACCATACAAAGTCACATTTATTTTAACAATAAACGCGTATCATGGAATGATGTTATTCATTTCTTCAAAGTTGATTCCGCCAATTCAAAATTGAGCAGCCCAGGTCCTAAGTCATACTCAACCGCGATGAAGGTGTTACATAGGTCAGGAAAATTAGGGTCTTCTGTTTCAGATGCCTTTGAGAACACACCAGAGTATTTCTATTTTTTTTTTTAACGACTTATTTGCTATTTTCAATAGTTGCCATGAAAGGGAACTACTACTTGGTTCTTCCGACCCAATAGATTTCCTTAGATAGGTCTCTAAAAATGAGAAACAATTAAAATTTATAACGAACAGGGGATGTTAAAAATATATTTAAGATTATTTCTGGGTGGCAACTTAAAATTTCGGCCTAAAAAGTCTTTTATCTGTTCTTAATTCAGAAGGTTTTCGACTGTAAAAACTCGTAAATTAACACAGGACCATCTAGAGGATTTTTCAGCCAAATTCGCCAAGGATATGGCAATGCAAGCTCCAGTACGCCTCCAGCTCTTTTCCAGAACGCTGGGCTTTTATTATGTTAATGTGGTGGTCAATGGAAACTGCGATTAGGTTTCCTTGGGTGACCTAATAGTCGGGGTTCTATGACCCTAAATATTCCCATGACCCCTAACCTTCCATTATTTCAAAACCTATTTTCGAAGTCGTTTTGGATTAGAAGGAGTTCTTTAATCAAGGCGCATTTGTGTATATTTCGGGATAATTTACCTAAAAATCTTCGGTATTCATAGATGGCATTTTCATATTCCTCATTCCAATAGTGAACCTGTTTCTCCTTGGTGAAACCTCCACAAGCGTTTGTAATTTATCGGTCTAATTCATAATAAATCCTTAATTTAGATTTAAATATAAATTAGTTATCAAATGCGTTTTGTCTTATAAACCCCAATTAAGAAATCTGATTTATAAACATTAAATAAAAGTAAATTAACTTTTAAACGATTTTACTGTTGTGCTGTCAACACCATGCTTTCTTATTTGTCACTTTCCGCTTGGTAATGTAACAATAAACTACCGATTACTTAGATATTAAAAATAAAATGAAAAAAGGAGTGAAATAATAATATAAGCGTTAACGAAGTCGATGTATTTGAAATAAAATTACTTATTCTTTAAAAAAAAATTGAAGAATTCGAAAAAGACGGCTTTTAAAACATTATTTTTAATAGAATGTAAAAAGTATTCAAGTACCCGATTTCATTTATTTTGCTTGTACATACATCACTATGTTGTTTTTTATTTAATAAAAAAACTTTTTGTTCAATTTGTAAAAGCATTTTTAAAATTGTTCAATTAATTAATAAAAATTTAGGGAGAAAATAAAAAAAAAAACGATCAGAAAACTGGATAGAAGAGGACAAAGTAAGTACCAATGTTCATTACAAGTTTTTAACTTTCAATTTTAATTTTATAGACACTTCTAAAGAAATTGATTAAAGAACAGGTTGGTGTAATAGAAAATAAAAATACGGATACAAACACCAAACAAACAAGAAAAAGGCTTAGATGGATAGCGAAGAAAGCTAAAGTAATTACCCTTTCTAAATTTGAATGTACGTGTGTTAGCTTGTTGTTGTTTTAGCTTTAACAATCTGTATACAGGGGCCACAATGTCCGACAGCTATGGTCTCAATGAACTTTAAGAAAAATAGCGGAAAAAATAGATGTCGGCCCATCACAAAGAAATAAATAAAACCAGTTGTGGACCCCTACCAGAATTCAGCACAATATCTGCAAACGATGTGTATGGATATGTGTCTGGTTGCCAAATAAGTTTGTTATTGACACAAACGAATTTGATTTTGATGCTGTTAATTCAGAGGTAATTGAATGACATAAAAAATTGCATTGAATTACAATTTCAAATACTGATTGTCTTTTTTCAAATCTCATACACAGACAAGGCCTCGAAAGAGGTGAAGATTAATAATGAATATGTCCAACTGGTTGAAGAAGAAGGAAAACAAGAAAAGAGCAGCCTGGAAATTCCACCAAGAAAGAAAAGGGTAAGTTAGTTACTTGTATGTTGTTAAAACTTGATTTTTTTATTTAAATGAAATGATTGAAGACATGGCAAATGAAAGACTGATTGCTGACATGGAAGCCAAATAGAGAGAGGAACTGCACCAGCTTCAAATCGAGAATGAAAAGAAAAAGGGAGAAAAATTTCGATTTAGAGTTTGAAGTTTTACAAGAAAAATTAAAGCATTATAAAAAGAAGGCAAATGACAAATCCAAAAAATTAATTTTTTATTTCATTTTTATGAAAAGTATTATATGTATACAAGAATGATAAACTAAAGATTACGCCTTGCGCATGATTTCCCGTTGGATGACGTAGTTTGGCTGTTTGAAAGTTTTCCAAGTATTTTTGATATGTGGAAATTAACATTTCTTCTGAAAAATGTGTGCATTACGTGAAAGTTGGCAGCCCTGCAATATAAATTACATTGACAGTTTCCAAAAAAAAATATTTATTTATTCTTGAAATATACATCGAATTTTGTGAAAAATTTAATGAAAAAGAACGTTAAAAAAATTAAAATTATAAAATAAATTAGTGAAGTTTCTTAAAAAGCACCAAAATTGAAACCGGGAGCTGTTCCGACTATAGATACGGTCGAAATTCAAAACAATGTTGAAACTGCAAACGAAGTTGAAATTGAAAACAACGTTGAAATTCTAAAGTGCGCCGAGAAAAGCTCTTCAATGACGACTGAAATTCAAGAAAACAGTTTACAACAGTACATAAAAGTTTGCAAATGAAAATGTAAGTTTTTGAAAAAAATTACAAATGCTCATTTAAAATTATTTTTAGAGATGCATTGCGCCAGGATAATGGTATCCCATCACCAAAAAAAATTTGACTCGCCAAAATCAAAGCTTAAGTTCTTCAAACGTAAATTTGGAGAAATCATTGAGATGTTTATTTATAAAAGGCCAAATAAAAAAACTTAAAAATGGGGATAAAAGGCAAAATTTTACAGAGGCAGATATTGCCCAATCCATTACTTTGTATTCCACAAGTACCAAGGCTTACAGGTCGTTAAGGGAAAAACATTTTCCTCTTCCCTCGGTGAGAAAGTTGCAAAGATGGTCGCAAAAATTGGATATGACAACTGGTATTTTGGAGCCTGTTGTTAAAATATTGTCTGCGGCTAACCAAATGTCAGAAAAAGAAAAGCTATGTGTATTGAGTTTTGACGAAATGAAAGCGAAAAAAAAGTACTGCTAGACAAGCCAACTGACTCTATGCTAGCGCCAGCTAATTAAAAAGGTTTAATTGCAAATTGGAAGCAACCAATATATTATGATTACGACTGCCAAATGTTAAAAACTATTTTATTTAATATATTGAAAACAATGAAACAGTGTGGTTTCACAATTGTAGCAATTGTGTGCGATTTAGGTGGTGGAAATAGAAAATTGTTCAATGAACTAGAAGTAGATTATAATAATCCTTGGTACTTTTTATACAAATACTCATCTATCAGATCGTTATTGCATTTTAAATTTTTAGGTTTCTATACGACGACACAAAAATATTTGTGTTCAATGATGTTCTACATCTAATCAAGCTTTTGAGAAACCATTTTATTGATAGTGGATTCATCATTGATAACAAGGATGTTAAAAAAGATATAATTTTAAATTTTCTGTCTTTACACTCCAATGATTAAAGATCACACATAAAATATCAGCACAAAATTTGAATGTGGTTGGAGTTGAAAGGCAGAAGGTTAAACTGGCTACCAAACTTTTCTCACATACAATTGCACAATCTATTACGCGAGCTGCCAGTTGGATATTTGGAAAGAGAACGATCCCACGCATACGGTTTGGTGCCAGAAATGCAAAATGATATTTTAAATAATATGTCGCAAATGATCTCAGAGATACGTGTGAATGGGAAAAATACACTGTTACCATTTCAAAAAGGTATAATTTTATACTTTTAAAATTATTTGACTAACATATTATTTCATAGGCATAATTCAATAAACAACGCTTTAAAAATGCTGTACATTTAAATGAAAAAATATAATATTGAATTTATTTTAACATATCGCCTAAATCAGGATATCCTGGGAAATTTTTTTGGAATAATTAGATCGAAAGGCGGTCTCCACGATCACCCTGATCGTCAAGAATTCAAATATACATTTCGGTCACATATTCTGGGCTATAACGAAGGCATTTTAGCTGCTAATGCAAATGTGGAGGTCGACAATACTCCCGATTTAGAAGTACATAATTCTTTAACTGGTAAATCTCGACATACAATTTAAAATAAAGGTGTTTAACTTTACTTCTGGTTTCCACAGGTAAATATTTAAGAACATTAATACGCCAGAGGACATATTAGACGATAGAATTAGAAAACCTACAGTATGACGGTTTAGAGAATTTGGCCGGATATATTTGTCACAAATTAAAAAACGAAAACCCCAATCTTGCAATAAATCCTTTAGAGAACTCGACGTATACATGGGTCAACCACCTAAGTGAAGGTGGGCTAAGTAAGCCATCAGATGCACTAATGAGAACATTAAAAACGTGTGATCCCATTTTTTTAAAATTAAATGCAGAACAATTGATGATTACGAGCGGGTATATCCAAAAACACTTGTTGGAAGCAAAGGACATTGAAGGAGAGGAAAAAACCTTTTTTAGATGTAAAATGAGATTATTAAATATTGAAATTTCTCAAAATATTAACTAAAGGAAAATGAATAAAATAATAACATAAAAAACCCTCTTTGCACTTTATTTTATTTGCATATAATATTTCATTTAATAAAATATTGTTGGATAATTTTTATTTATTGAGTTTTCAATAAATACATTTTTGAAAAAAAGTTTTTGCTAATAACTAATTTTGTAGAAACAAAAGTTAAATTGTCCCACTGTTATATTTAGATATAAATATAATAGTTTGACAGTCGAAAATCGTTAGCTAATAGGAACACAAATTGCCTGACGTCATTGATTCAACATGCGCAGAAAGTTTTAATTTTGTGTGCGTGATGGCGTAATCCTTAGTTTATCATTCTTGATATGTATATTAGTAGTTAAAATACGACTTGTCAATAATTAAAAAAAATAAAAATGTATTTTTTATATCAATAAATATATACATCTATATGTAATTTATTACAAATAAATATAATTAATTACATATTTTCTGCCGAAGCTACAAAAAGAAGTAGAGAAATATCGATAAAAAGGTAAAGAAATTTTTGTTTCAATATGTCTTAGGCTTGAATAGTTACTAATATTTGATTAATAAAAGTCGAAAAACCAAAATAATAGAATAACTTTTATATGTAATTAGATTATAATTCTGGTTTTCCACATACATTCATACATTACTGGATATAAACAATGTATTATACTTATAAAAACCTTTATATTTTTTATTTTATTGTTATCTGTATTATCTATTATGTGTATTGTTACTTATATCATCCACGCTTCTACGTACAATTATTTTGCAATCCTTACGTTTATGCGTACTATATACATGCATATAATATAATTCATACTAACCTATAAGCTTTTGCTACAAAGAAACACATACGATTGACAAATTCTCTTATTCGATTTCACAAAAAAACTAATATGAAACAATAAATATATTTAATATTTTATATATTTACCAAAAACTGTAAGTACCAAAAAAGAGAGTAAAAATACCTCCATAACATTCCACATACAAACAGCCACTGCTTGACAAATGTCACGTAACGTTACCGTCTATTTTTAACAGATTGGGACGCTACAGTTACGTTTCATTACGGCCAAGTAAGCACTTTCATAGCTTTTCATATAGTAAAAGCGATCAGCTGACACGACTACATTTACGGCTTCTACGTTTACGTTCGGCTAATTCTACCTCAAGTGGCAAAACGTTTACATTTACATTTACGATTTCTACGGTCGGCTAATGAGGTCAAAAATTCACATACAAAACATATTTTTAAATGAATGTTTTAATTTTTAAATAAATCCTAGCAAAGAATTTACTAAGAACTTTTAAGACAGTAAGAGAGAATTTTGATGTGTCCTATAAATTTTTAGTCCTTTGGACACATAATAGAAGAATTTATAATTTGACTATATGCCTATTTCGCAATTATAAATTTTGTTCTAAAATGAATAAAACTCCAATTTTTGTTCAAATTTTTGCATATATTAATATAATTATAATATTCCATGATGGAACATGGGGACTTCTCTTAGTCAATGAGCTGCACCAGATTATATTTTTCGACTTATTGAAAGTTACCTACAGTTTAACGCCAACTTAATAAAAATAAACAATTGATAAAAATTGTTATTTATTTCTACAAAAGGTATCCAATCCCCTAGATGTGCATATATACATACCGATGGCTTAATATAGAAAGGGCGTAGCTATAAAAACTCGATAAAACCAAAACTCAATAAAACCTAAAGAATCTTCAATACAAGGTAAAAAATAACGCAATTTGTAATAAGCCATTACTGCGCTATTTAAAGATGGGTCACGGAATTTTTAAAGGAAGGTGTTTGGAGGTTCACTACCAGGTAAAGTTAAAAAGCAATATTGGAAAAATTAAGATACACCATTTCTATATTGAACCAACGATATGTTTATTTTCATTAAAGTTAATCAAACTGGCAACAATAAACTTTTAAAAATGAGCATAAGTTCTTTATTTGTTGACTCCATGGGTGGAGATTTTTTTATATAGCATTGTCGTACATATATGAAAAGAAACTGGGACAGGAATCCTATTTCTGATTGCCGAAGCAGTTATGTAAAGGCACTATGAAGAACACATAAGAAGATTTTTGTATGAAATAAAAAACATTTTGCTCTCAAAATAAAATGAATTAGAAAATTTGTTGTGATAGTATTGGTGTTGGGCTTTCATAAATGCCATAGTGAAAACATTTAGTAAAGGCATTGGAACATTAAATTCATATTTCATAAAATGTTACACCTTTCTTCATACAAAGTTAAATAAACATAATTTTGTTAAAGTGTAAATATGTGGTTGCCACTATAAGTATAATAATAAATGATACGTAAAACACAGTTACTAATAATGAGGAAGAAAACTTCTCAAAACAATATTGTCAGCAGCAATAAACCATTAAATCAACTATTTTATCTTCTTCTTTTATACAGAGGAAGTTTAAATTTACTTCATTCAATGGATGAAATAGAGGAATTTCAGGAGAAAAAATTTTAAATTTTCTTAAGGTTGAACCAAAACCGCAATTTGAAAAAAGTCCTTTATATAAGATAGCTTATGCGATTTATATGCGAACAAAAAACAAAGATTACTCTGAAGAAAACAATAACCCAAAAATAATTATGAAAATTCAACACTTTTAAGACTAATTCTTTCTAAGTACATGTCATGTGTCGCTCTGTGGTACATCGTAATGGGCTCACATGTAGACAAATATTCGTCTAGAATTTCCAATGGTCCAGCTAACGGCTTTTTCTATTGTAAAAACTAAAACATTAAAAGGAAAACGTAATGTTAGAGCTTCCAAATATGTTCGCAATTCATTCGAATACATTCAAACAAAAATATGAAATTGAATTCGAATATATTAACAAAAACACTAAGCAATACACATGCAAAAAAAATAAATAAATCTAGAATAGCAGTGGAAAAACCAAAAATAAATGAAAAGTCAAACTTCAAAAACGTATGGTCATGGAGAGAAATTCCTTGATGTATATATCAGCGAAGCCACACAATAAAATAATTAATTACCAAAAATGTTCTACAAATCTACCGAAACAGTACGCAGCCTACCAAAAATTCAAGTAAAAACTTTAAAAATTAAGTTTTTATGTAATTGAAATCTAAAATTTATTAAGTTGCCTTTCATCCGCATGAAAGTACTTTCGTAAAAGTTGCAATATAAATTGCTTATTTACAACACATTTTATCTTAAAGTTGTGTTGAGCGATGTATATTAAGTTATGTTAGTTATGGCCAAAATACACCACATTAGATTGAGACTGCGAATAAATCCAGTAATCTTATTTGGTGAGAGAAGAAATATATGCATCTTTGGAAATCAGCACACCATCACCCAGGAACCTCACAGTACATGTCCAGATGTTTCGGCAAAAATAGTGCAGAACCTACACCGATCATTCTCAACATTTCACAAAATATGGTGCCACAGAGCGATGAAAATAAGCTTATTATACAATATTTCTTTGTGATGTTATATATTTCGCACCTACCAAACATTTAAGAAAATTACAACAATCCAACCAAACTACCAAATTGTTTTTAAACAATGAAAAACTACCAACTTTGATCCGATCGGAAAAAAACGGCAGCGCTGGTACATAGGTATGTAGAACGAGATTTTTTTATGCAGCGACAAACTCCCAAAAATAAAAATCAAGATAAGCTATACACAATCAACAGTTCAATAAACCCATTTCAAACAACATCAATAATAGAATTTTTTTGTTCTGAAAAACGCAGCGTTTTTATATCACTTACGATTTGAAAACACATTTCAGCGTGATTCCGGTGTTTTTTTATTTTTCGAAATTATGTTAGAATAGTGAAAACATGTTTTATAAAAAAATATGTATTTATAAATAAGCGTACTTGCTTGCTATCAATATGATTTTAAAACGGTGTGTGAAAGATAAAAAATGTCCGTCATCTGATCGTTCTGAGAACTGCCAAAAGTATTTGTTGCTACGCCATTTTGGTGTAGAGTTGATATATAAAAAGTAGTTCACTTCAACAGTCAATTTGATTTTTCTATAAGCTTACTATTATATTATATAATAGTAAATAAAACAAAAACCGATATTCTAAAAAAAATAAATAATCTAAAATATAAGTTTTTTAAAAAAAATTGATTTTTAATATGAACACAATTTAAAAAAAAGACATGCTTACGTGTTCTCTTTGCAAAAAGAAGAATGCTAATGGAGTTAGTAATTTGTTCTCAGAACCTAAGGGCGATGGAAGTAGAGTTATATGAAGTGTGGTATGTAAAAAAGCATTTTGAAAATATTCCATTTTATGCCAGGATCATTTCTTACCATCAAATACAATCCAAGTTGACCGCAAAGTATGTCTTTTGCCAAAAATACTGTCACATTGGTTGGAAAATTTCAAAAAAGCATAATTTGACCAGGTAAAAAGTAATTTAGCACCAGTGTAAATATGCCATTTTAATCGTATGAATTATACAAAGATTATCATTTGATATTTTAATATATTTTATAGTATAAACTTATATGAGCAAATTGGTATGTCAATCGAGAGTTTTCCTAATTTGAAGGAACAAGTTAGGAATCTTCTATGTCCCTTTTTTCGAAATATTGAATATTTTCAATCAAAGGACACCAAATAAGAAGAAACACAGAGTAAAAATTTTTTTTATTAAAACCCAGTCTAGAAAAAAATTCTTAACTTAAATATGACCGTATTTTAATATACTTTTAGCTCGTCGTAGATAAGAGATGAAAAGGATCTTAGCTAATGTTCGTAATCTAGAAGCGGAAAACAAGCGTTTAAAAGCAGTACTGTTAGAGCGAATTTTGTTGTAAACGCAATGCAGAAGACATAATTTAAAAATTATCTCTCCAGCATCTGTTATATGGCAGTAAAAGACATATCAAGCGTCATAAGTCTCCTTGCTTCAGGTCCACGATCGTGCTATCATTTGTGAAAAAAAGGTTTTCCGCTACCTCGTAGATCAACGCTACAACGTTGGTGTGCGAAGACAAACGTTAGCGAAGGTCCTATCGATTTTATGAGGCAGCCAACGATTTGAAATCGGAGAACAGACTGTGCATGGTAAACGTATGTCTTACAATAATATACAAGCAGACACTGAAAAGTAATGTTCTTATTTATGATAGACCGTGAATTAGTTGCTGCTTTGATAATTGATGAATTGCTAACAGACGACCACAAAAAAATGGGTTACTAGAAGTAAAAAGGATCCCACACAAAATTGTTAAGGGAATGAACAACGCAATGTATTAATTTTTTTCTTAACATCTTCAACCGTTTCATTTTCTTCAACTTTTTTTTTAATTCTTCTAGAAATCTTCTGTTTTAAATTCCAGTTGTGGTAGGCTTCCATTTTTATTTGCCAAAATTCATATTGCCACCTTCATATTTATCAATAACTTTTTTTTAAAAAGCGCGCTTTATCCAACCCATATTAATGCTTGTTTATAAAAATAAACTTATGCGTTGTGGATGACAATATTCTATTACACGAGCGTGATGGCTTACATATATAATTTAAAAAAATTTTGAAAACCATCATTACAAACTGACATACACGTATTTCTCCCTATTACATGAGTATGATGACAAGTTGTGCTCATATGCCAAATATAGACGTCTAATCGGCGTTTAACATCTGAACAGATTTGAGAAAATATAGTTTTTTAATTATAATAAGATAAAGTTATTCAATACATAAGTTTTATATGTATCTACATTGCGTTCTTCTCTAAAGAGGTTTTGATTTGTTAAAAAAAAATTCTGAAATAAAACCATTTGTTTAAAAAAAAAAAACGTAATAAGTGTTGTACGCCATATATATTTCGAAAATAAATTAAATTAAAATTAAATTAAATTAAATTTTCACAATTAAATTAAAAATTTAATTTTTTAAATTTTCACAATTAAATTAAAATTTAATTTTCGCTAGTTAGAAGACTCCAACCTTAAAATGTGGTAACAGAAAAAGTTTTCAAAAAACAATTTGTGTGCCATTAATAAGACATGTCACGCCTGCAGTCCACGCAGCATAAAAGTTTTGCTAATTCTATAAACGAAAATTGTTGAAGCATTCTGTGAAAAGAACACATTTGCAGAAAGCATAAAACGGTACGAGAATTAAATTGTTGGAATGTTAGCTATCAATAATTTACATTTTATCTGCATTGACGATATTTTGCCAACAATAAAGGGTTTAGATATATTAAAAAATCTAAGGACGCATAGAATAAACCCGACATCTATTATAAATAATGTCTAGGTCCGTGTTTTTCTAAAGAACTATTTGAAAAATTAAAAAACCTCAAAGCGCACAAAAAATATATAAAGTGTTAAAGTAAACTATTACGGAAAAGTCAATTCCGTTTGAAAATCTAATTGGATGTTCGGTAATTATAATTCTGTTTCTAGCAATTTTTAAGAGGAAAAGCTTTTTATTATGTTAGTAAAATGTTTATGTCTTTTGATACAATTAGTAGTCTCTACATGCTCTTTAAAATGACAACCTGTTAAGATGATTTTTTGAGAAATTTTGGATCTTTCTTTAACTGTAGCTATGTGCGAACAAGAACACTTCCAAATATTAAAAAGTTGTCATTAAGGGCTTGCATTGTTTGCGTTCTGGAGCACTACAAATAGGGTAGCCAGACGTTCTCTTTTCAGCAGTGCGCGTACAAAGTCTAGGGCAAAATAGTTCGGAATATTAAAAAAAAAACATATTTACGGCACCGTTTTAGAGCCCATTTGACACTATATTTTTCCGCTTTTATCAATATAGGATTGATAGAGAAATGTGGATTCAAAATGTATATGTGGTAAAATCAGACTGTCTAAAATGTTAACAAAAGATAACCACATGTCTCCAAGGCGTATGGTTCTGCTGTTTCTCAGATATGTAATCAACCTATCCACAAAAACAATGACCACTAGAAAGCTACTGATAATGACAGAGAATACAAACAGCAAAGATGGAGTACAAATTTAAAAAGGTAAGAGCACTCCTTCTCTTATTTTTTTTTTTAGCTGTCTACTATATCCAGTAAGTTTTTTCACTTCGTTTATTTTTAAAAAAATCAATAAAACCGTACCTATTATCAATATTACAAAAATTAACCTATTACTTATTCACTTTAAGTAATTGTATGCTACAGGTATCGCGGTCAGAATCTTGGGAGTATTTTATAGAAATGAATGACGTCTAAGGTTCCGGATGTGATGTTGCTAACTTGAGTTTAGAATGCCCTTTTTATGAAGAAAACAATAAAATATTAATAACAAAACAAATTATTGAAATGAAACAAACAACAAAACACTAACATAAAAAAATTAACACACACTTGATAATAACCAATTCAAATACGGGCGAGATTAAACATCAGCAAAATGAAGGACTGTTTGATCTGTAGGGGAAAATTTATTTATGTGCCCTACCATCGAAAATCGTGCTTTCCCTTCCCATCATCCAAACCTTTGGGTGCGGAGTACTTGGAGGGATTTTAGTTGGAGGGATTCAGTAGCGAAGGTATAACGCTGGCTGCTGAATTATCAAACAGCAGTAACCCATTTCCTTTTCGTACGCATCCAAAGGGGGTTGTCTGATTTTTGTTTACTCGTGGTTAATTTATGTATTTATTTTAACTTTTATTTGGTTGAATTTACGTAATGGCAGGACACCTTCGGATTGATTTGTGCAATGTGCGTGGACTACGGGCGAACTTTTTCTCCGTGTATGCGCACACTTGTCTCCATAGGCCGGATGTTTTCGCCTTATATGAGAGCCAGGTTTCTGAAAATGCTGATCCACAGGATTTTCATATCCCTGAGTATCATTTATCCCTTTTCAACCTTCATAGGGGCCTTGCAATGTACATTCGCGATAAAGTTGTGTAACAGTGCCAGCCACCACTTGGCATGTATGATGCAGAATTTAACTGTCTTTGCGTTAAGTTTAGAATTAGGGCACATTTTTTACATTTCGGATTCTTATAGAGAAGCCCAAACGCGGGAAGAGAGGTTTCCATATCTGGCCCTCTTTCCGATTCCATATCGAGTATCCTTGCAAATTACCCGAACAGTGAAATTGTTGTTTCTGGTGATTCAATGGTCATTTATCTTGGCTACGCCATTCAGGCTGCATAGCTCCAGAAGGCCAATAAGTGGAGTTATTTGCCGCGCACAACCACTTGCGGATTTAGTGAATGAACCTCCTGACATAGATGAGCAACAAAATAACACCCTTGACCTTTTCCTCACTACACGCCATGAAAAGTATGCAGTTTAGGTCCTTGCACCTCTCACAAATTCGTTCCATTGTACCATTTCTGCCTATTTCCTGTTCTCCACTCTTCACAACGCTTCACATACAGCTACGAAGCGCTTAGTTTTCAATTACGGGAAAGCTCGTTGGACTGACCTTAACGATTTCTTCGAGCATTTCAATTGGAAACTTTTTTCCCTTGATTCTAATGTGAATGCCATGGCCGAAATGGTTGTTAATATAATAAAGCTAGGGATGGATAATATCATTCCATCCAAAAAGCTTCCGATTAAATCAAGAAATAAAACAGACGTGCAAACTTGCAGTCAAACAAATGCGACCATACTGATAGGCGAGATCTTCGTGTGCTGCAATACTTAGGCGTGAAAAGGCTTTCAACGAGCCTACTTGCTAAAGTTCTTACTTTTCTGTGGGGAATAAGAGCATTTGGTCATTTATTAAAAGTCTTAGGAACAGCGCTAGTTCGGTGCCAGTCCTTATAAAGAACGACCAAGCATTTACTAACCCGGTTGAAAAGGCAAACCTTCTGGCTGAAATGTTTGCAGGTAATTCGAACTTGTCGGAGAGCGATCAACCACTGGCCGAACTTGAGAGAGTGTCAGTGACTATGCCTAGTATATTCTTTCGAGGCCGTGCAGTTAAAAGGGTTCTTGCAAATCTTGACGTTAATAAGCCTTCTGAGCCGAATGCCATTCCAGCACTGGTCCTAAAACAGTGTTCTTCGACGCTTGCGCGTTCATTGGCTAATGTTTTCAGTGCGTCTTATAGTGCGGGTGTTTTTACATCTTGCTGGATGGTTGAAAATGACGTAACCATGAAAACTACCGCCAAATTGCACTTTGTTTCGCACTTTCCAAAGTTATGAAGAGTATGGTCAATCACTACCTTGTGAAATATTTAGAGTCCAACAATTTGCTGAGCGATCGCCAATATGGTTTTCGCAAAGGTCGTTCTGCTGGCGTTACTCTCTGGAAGATGGAACAGGTCCATTCATGGATTTGGGGAGAGTAAGGGAGTCTGGCAGAAGCTTTCATATTCAAACATTGCCTTTGATGTCGGTAGTCACTTCTCTCGATACATATCGATATTTCTCAGAAATCGCACTATAAGAGTAGTTATAGGTGGGATCTCATCCGACGAGTTCAGGATAAATTCAGGGGTACTGCAAGACTGTGTTCTTTCTCCAATTCTATTTCTAATATTTCCTAACGACTTTCTTTTTCTCACTTCTAATACCATCTTATGTTTTGCAGATGACAGCAATATTTGTCATTCATATTCTTTTTATCCTAAGCAGAGCCTTTTGGAGATTGGGGCGAAAAGGCGGAATATGAACGACTCACTTACAAACGACCTGTTGAAGATCTTTGAGTGGGGTCACACGAACAGGTTCAACTTCAATTCACGTAAGAATTAGTCGGATGCTCTTGTTGTTCTGAGCATGAGAATTCATTCGTCGGAACAAGAGCATATTCAAGTGCCTCGGTTTTTTAAGACAGTGTAAGAGTTATTTCACTCCATCTGATCTCTTTAATTTTACATGACCTATATCCGACCGAAATTGGAATACAACTCTCATGTATGGCCCGATGCTTCAAAGTCTATTTTAGAGCTTCTCGACCGCGTACAGAAGAGGGCGAAGGTTCTTATTAAAACAGTAGTGTAGCCAACTCTATCGATTCATTAGAGCACCGTCGCAATGTGGCGTGTCTTTTATTGTTCTATTGGCTCTATAACGGAATGTGATCTAACGAAATTAAAGAACAAATACCTGGTAATCATATATTCTTACGTAGTACTCGTATTTCTCTAGAGCGCATTCCTTTGTAGTTGATTGTCCAGTAAATCGCATTATAGACAAAATTCGTTCTATGGTGGTACTGTTCGCACTACTCTATTTATCTTCCTTCCAATGCACTGCATGAGTAGGTATTATCCCATGAGTGCTGATCTCAAGAGAAAAAAATAGGAAACAGAGTCCCATTGAGATCATTTTAAGAACTTTTACCCAATATTTTTCATCAAGTTTTATCTCTTTAAAAACTAAAAAGGTGCATATGTTGCTTCCAGTTAATCATCAATTTTTATGATAGGAAACCTTTTTTAAAACGCATTGATGATTTAACTTGACAATATTGCGCGTACTTTGACTGAATAATTTGTAAAATTGTGTACAATTCATCATCAATATTTAACCCTTATTGGATTTGACCAACCACTTTAATATGAAAGTTTCTCAAATTGGTGTTCATTTGGCCCTAAACAAGTGCAAGAGAACAAGAAGCAATGGATTATTAAGTCAATAAACCTATACATATGTATGTACGTATATACAATATTTTATTATTTGGGATTATTTGTATGTTCAATCAACTATACATTTGATTCATTTAAAATTTGAATTTTAAAACCTCTGTTGAAACAAAATTACACAAAAATGTTATGATTCAAAAATAGTTGAAGAAAAAATTTTTGTCTCATTTTTGTGTAATTACGTAGAAATCGGCAACACTGGATTAGAGCAGTCATTCTCGTTCATATTGTTCCGGTTACGAAGTTTTTCGGCTGTTTATTTGATCCCTTCGTGCATATTACAGCCAGGGTTTCTAAGACAACAAAAAAATTGCTACCAAAAATTTGTCTCAAATGTACCAAAATAACTGTATCGCTTACCTTTATTACATACTCTTTCAATTTAAATATCATACAGTATTTATTGATATTGCTTTTATAATTCCTGGAAAATTGTTTTGGTTTTATTTTTCTACAGAAAACTTAAGAAATTGTAATAAATTAACAATGTTAAAAAATCTTGTCAATATAACGACCATAACTACAACAAAAAACATGTGTGTGACACACAAAATTTATTCAGTGGCTTGTTAGCCGTGAACGAAGAAAGGATGTAGCCACTGTTGCCATAATTTTTTTTAGAAAAACTGAAAATTTAGAAGAAAAAAATTGATTTTCAAGTGAAAAAACGGACATACTTAAAAAGTAAAAAAAAAATATACATATGTATTACCCATATCGGGTATGTTTTGTAAACTGGAAACGTCTAAAATTGAAATTGAGTAAATTTTAAAAGGCAAATAATTACTTTATTTATTATTTTAAACTTTTGATAACCTACGAAGTTAAATGTAAGATAATTAAATTGAATTAATAAGAAAAAATTTAAAAATCTTGTCTGATTTGAAAATTATAGCAATTGGGACTTATATCACCCAGAGTCATAAAACTTTGACCCCATTACTTTCTTATGAAACTAATTTATTGGTATAAATGTAGGACGGGCATAATCAGAGGGAGAGGTCTACCCAAACAAAGCAAATTTTAATTATCGTATATCTGGAAAACTATTACAGTCTTCAAATTTTGTTGCAAAGCAAATCAGTAATCAAAAAGTGAGCGGAATTGGACAAATGGGCGTGGCATCTCCCATACAAAGCAAATATTAATTTTTGTATATCTTGAGAACGGCAATAGTAGAAGTACCTAAATTAGTTTCAAACAACGTCATGAACAATACACATCATCAGCCAATAACTGGACGAGATTGGATAAATGGGAATGGCACCTTCCATTCACACTAAATATTAAATTTTGTATATGTGGAGAACGACAACTATTAAAGCTTCGTTATCTATCCAAATCAGCCAAAGAGCGGGAATGGCAGGAATTACACCGGGCAAAAGCAATGTGTGAATTAGAATGTCTATTTGTTTATAGTATATAATGTAGTTAAAAAGCAGAACCTACAGTGTCTTTCTGGAAGAAACAAATGATTAAATTTTGTCCGAAAGGGGACAAATTGGGGAAAAAGGATAAAAAAAAATTTATAAGATAGCATTTAAGATAATAATTAAGGTGGGGATAGCGGCACGCCGGGTTTTAGATGTTATGACATACAAAAATGATATGTGTTCAAATTAAAAATTTTTTCACACAAACTGGGCCAACAGCGGGTATACCGAATTCGAGTTCGCTGAATCTAGTAGTGCT
Organism: Wohlfahrtia magnifica; assembly: GCA_023159175.1. Taxonomy (NCBI): domain Eukaryota; kingdom Metazoa; phylum Arthropoda; class Insecta; order Diptera; family Sarcophagidae; genus Wohlfahrtia; species Wohlfahrtia magnifica. The sequence continues at coordinate 921,300 of JAKWBJ010000533.1, read as the reverse complement.
AACCGTTTTTTAGGTTAGCTCTTGTTCTGAAAATATATCCCGCTATTTCGAAAACGGTGGGATTGCGCAACATATATTCCTGTAACTCACAATCATTTCAGTTTATTGCATAAACTAAAAAATCCGGAACTCAGCAATAAAACAACCTTTAAGTAAGGCTAAACTGCGTAGTCGTTTTAAAAATCTGGGGTGTCATAGAATCCAATAATCTCGGGATTAGATTTGAAAACGTCACAAAATTTAATTTGGTGTCATGAAATTCAAGATTATCGGTTTTGTTTTCGAACTTGAATAAGTATTGGTTTTAGGTGTCTCTGAATGTCTTATTATTGGTTTTGATATTGGAAATAAATCAAGCAGCTAAAGGCTATCGGATGTGAAATTTATGTATGTTTATAAACTAGAATAAAGGATAATGCATAATTATATTAATGAATATATGAATTTGTATATGTAAACATGAAAATACGAACTTCGTAATCATGGATGTTATGTCTAATATCCAAATTACGAAACAATCCTCATAAGAATGTGAATGGATAAAGAAAGAAAACGTGTCCCAGAAATAAAATTGTATTTTGTTGTTGAATTGTAATGCGTCCTAGATAAAAGAAAACATATCTAATGGCGTTTTCTTTTCTGATAAAAAAAATGTTGCACTTCGTTTGTTTTTTGCCATAAAACGTAGTCAAAAATTTAAAAAAAAAAACAAACATTTTAAGGGCATAGTAATTAGAGACAGACACAGCACCCTTCTCTTGTATTAATTTTTTTTAGAAAATTAACGCAAAAAAATAAGGGCATCAAAAATCAAAATTTTTCTCAGAAAACAAAACGCCATAATGGCTCCATTATGAATGGCAACTGAACCTTAGTTGCTTTGCGAGTTACCGAAAATTGTACTACGTTTTGTAGTTGGCAACTAAAAATCAAATAATTAAAGATGCAGGTGCTAAAACTGATTAACTATCAACCTCGGCAAAATGTATCTATTTTTAATTAGAAACGCACTAAAAAGGCGCATAAATCAGATAACACTGGGGACCGCCGTTTTTTGATAAAGAGTGTAGGAGAAAACTGGAATCGACTGTTAAAACTTACAAAATAAAAACATCCTCAACTTGCAGCAGGTTAAAGAAATTGAATCTTAGAACGGAAAATTTGTTCTTTTGTTGTGTCTAACACCATAATAAATGCGTATTATGCGCAATTTTCAATAAATAAATTTTATATTTTACAAAAAAAAAATTTTAAACAAATACACAAATGTAGACAACAGCTGTTTCGAACATTGGATTTATTTAAATTCGAAAATAACAAAACGGACTTGGTTTTGTGACACCACCGAATGTACATTTGTTTTGGCAAAAGAACAGTGTGATCGCATTATTGTGTAAAAACGTACTAATGAGTGATATTTTATTAGTTTCATTCACGTAGTATGTAATGTGATTCCACTGTTCTTTTGTAAAAAATAAAACGAAACTTTATTAGGCCTATATGTGAGTTTCACACACTGTCTCTCTCTCTTTTTTCTCTCTCTTTTTCTTTATGATCAGTGGCCAAAAAAAGGGATAATTACATTGTCGCATTAAAAGAGGTACGAGTAAGCCTCACCACAGTTATGTTAAGCAAATGTGTTAAAATTCTTAATTTAAAAATTGTAATTACAATAACAAATTTGAAAATAAAATAAAATAAAATATTACTAAAATATTAAAAACTGCAAAATCTGCACAAATAACAGAAAAACTGATTTCTTAAACAAAAAAATTCAAAACTGCTCAATACATTAAAAAACCGAAAAAAAACAGATAAATCTGCACATTTGGCAACGCTGGATGTAGCGCATGTTTTTGTATTTTTTTTTTTTAATTCCAAAGACATTTTCAAGAGAGCTAAAGTTTTGCTTACCACACCGAGAAGTGTTAATAATAAGCTACATACATTTATGCAATTTTATTTTTTGTATGAATACCTATTTTTTACGGCATTTTATCTTCAGTGTATTTAAGTGTTTCGCTCTTTGTGCACATCACTGCATTAGAGCCTAAGATTTGGTATGAGAGTAGACAGTGGGCTTACCTTAGTGTATGGATTCTTGCAGGTAGTTTGTGTGCGCTGTGCCGCATATTAAAGGGGCTCTGGTATTGTTGGCCTTGTCGTGTTGTCATCCTTTTTGGTAGTATTTGTCCTTGTGTTTGTTTCCTTTTGTTTGGTAAATGCTTTTACGTAAATAAATGTATGTGATTTTAAATGATGATTGTGTGATGTTTTTTTTTTTTTTTTAGTTTTAATTGTTGAATTTTTTTTTTTTTGTGTTTTATTCTGGTTGTTCGATGTTTTGTGAGCTGTGGCACTCACACTCACTGCATACACTAGTGACGACACACGAACATATATAACAGCAACCATACAACAAATTTTACAACTCAGTAGGGATACACGAGATAGTAAATTTTAACATAATATACATTGCTATCTCTTTTTTTCGAGATGGGTTGTAAAATTTTTTATTTTGCTTTATTTTTGTATTCTGGCGCAATTATATAATTTTAATTTTTGTATTAATTAATTTTTATCATTTGGAAAAAGTGTGTACTTCTATTTCATTAAATAAAACAGAAAATTTTGTATAATATTAAAAAATCACAACCAATTCAATTTTACCACATTATATACTATTTTGATTTACTTGTTTGTTCTTTTGTTGTTGTAAACCAAAATTTGTGGAGTAAACTTCCCGAATCTCTAAAGGAAAAAATGAAAATGCAACAAGGATTTAAGAAAACGTATAATAGGCTCCTAAATATGCTTCGTGGAGCAATTAGTAATAAGTTAAGGGAGCTTCTTTAGTTAATACCGTTATCATAAAACGCTTGAAGGACTGAATTAAGTCGTACATATAGACATTTCTTGTTTGATTTTGAGGTGAATTAGGGTATTTGTTAAATGAGTAATTAGCTATAAGAAAAGAGAAATTTTAAACTACAAATTGAGGTATACTACTACTAGGATAGTTTTGTTTTTATTTAATAGTTGTATATTTTTCTTAGACTACGTTTTTATACCATTTAATTTAAACCAACTATCAGTACCGTCTTAACAATAAGGGCACGTGCCCAGGGCCCCTAGAAAGGAATAATTTTTAAAAATTTTTAGTAAATATTTTTCTTTTAGTTAAGAACAAAACTACTTATACAAGATTTTTTACAAGCATTTCGTACGAAATATTTTTTATGTTATTTCGCAATTTTTTGTAAGAAATTTGAAAAACAATACCCAGCATTTCGAATTAAATAATTTTATACAGGCCATCTAAACAAATCCCTTGCTTAAAAGAAAATGTTGCATATTTCAGGGAACTACAAATATGTAGGTTGATTGACAAAAGGTTCATATAGAAATATGAATACAACAAGCAAATAAATAAATTTTAGGATTCTAAACAACACTTTTGTTAATCAAAATTACTGTCTATACTATAACATAGTATTGTTAATTATTTTTAGTCGTTTTATTACTAATACAAAAATGTTTTAAAAATTCATAAATAGCTAAAGTTAGCACCACTGATACCTACACGTAAAAGTTAATGATAATTTTAAAAGGGTGATTCCCCGTTTGTAACGCTTTTTTAATCAGTAAATAGATTGTGTGGAGTAGTTCAAGTGTTAAAGGTTTTTATAAAAGTTTTAAAGTATTCTTTGTAAACAAGTAAAAAATAAAGTGTAAAACTGCTAATTTCGTTATGTCGAAAAGAACATATTTAAGTGGTTCACAAAAGAGAAAAAATGTTCTCATTCAAAAAGAAATATGCGAGAAACTGCCAAAATTTACTTCTTTTTTTGCGGTCGATAAAACAAATACGCAAAGTGATTCATTATCTCACAATCAAGATTCTTCCCAGGTTGAAAAGGAAATGTGTAAGGAAAATAATAGCAAGCAAATCTCAGATGAAAGAACGGTCATATTCTCTACAAATGCTGGACCATCCACTTCGAGCTTCTCAGATTTACCAACGACAAGCCAAAAAAATTTATCTTCTGATCCTGGTACTTACGGTAATGAGACTTTAACAGAAGAAGCTCGTATTTATTGGATTCAAAAAGGACCAGAATTTTTTCAAAATAAAAATTCCGATTTCTCATGTACATCCGCAACTTTTCCAGATTCAAGTGGAATGACAAAAACAAGATATTTGACTGTAAATGTTTTCACTCGTAAATTGACGAATGGTGAGATTTTAGAAAGAAAATGGCTCATTTATTCACCATCAAAGAAAGCTGTGTATTGTTTTTGCTGTTGTTTATTTAATACCGGTTAAGGTAATAGCTTTAGTTCTCCAGACGGTTATAAGGATTGGAAGCATATAAGTAACAAGGTAATGGAGCATGAAAACACTTTGCAGCATAGACAGTTAATGTTCAATTACATCTCAAGATGCAATACTTTTGGACGAATTGACAGTGAGTTGCAGTCACAACAAGATACGGAAATAAATTATTGGAGGAATATTCTTAAAAGAATTGTTTCTGTAGTTAAGTTTTTAGCTTCAAGAGGTCTGGCTTTTCGGGGTGACAATGAAATATTTGGGTCCCAAAATAATGGAAATTATTTAGGATGTATCGAACTAATTAGTGAATTTGATCCTTTTCTTGCCGAACATATTAAAAATTTGGAAATCAAGGACGAGGAAATATATCATACCTGTCTGCAAATATATGTAATGAATTTATTAACATTATGGGTCAAAAAGTTTTGCAAACGATTATTAACGAGCTAAAAGCATCAAAATATTACTCTATAAGCGTGGATTCTACACCGGATCTCACCCATGTTGATCAGCTTACCTTTATCGTCAGATACGTAAAAGACGGAGAGCATTTTGAAAGTTTTTTCAATTTTTGCAAATGGCTAGACATACTTCTCAATATATATCAGACACAATTTTAAACTTTTATTCCATGTGCGGCACACTCACTCAATTTAGTAGGTGTTGAAGCTGTTGAATGCGTATCAGAAGTTGTAACATACTTTGGATTTGTTCAGAAATTGTATAGTTTTTTCTCGGCTTCGACTAAAAGACGGAAAATTATGACATCGTATATAGGCAAAAATAAAGTTCTAAAGCCTATTCCGGATACAAGATGGTCTGCTCGTGCTAATGCTATTACTGCTCTGAAAAATAGTTACACTCACATTTCTGAAGCTTTAACATCAATTGCAAATGCATTGACCAACCAGGAGAAACAAGAAATGAGGCTGAAAGCTTAGCAAAAAAATGGAAAAATTAGAGACAGTTCTTCTTACAGATATATGGGATGACCTTTTAAATACACTGAACAAAACAAAACTAGCAAAGTAAAACTATGACCATGGATGTTGCAACAAAACTTTATGCATCTCTGGTTGATTATGTTAGTAACGTACGTAACAACTTCGAGCAATACGAATCGGCTGCTAAAAAAAAGAAACCAAATGCTGAGTACAAGGACAAATCTGAAAGAACAAGGATTCGCAGTACACGAATCACATTTTTTGAAGGATCAGCAGAAAATGTACAATTAAACGGCAAAGAAAAGTTTCGTGTAAATACATTTTATTCTATAATTGATACGTTGTGTGCTAATTTGAAAAAACGTATGAATGCATACCAAGAAATAGAAGATAGATTTAACTTTCTTTCACAGTTAACAACTATTGATTCTGAACTGCTGAGACAAAAATGTAATGAATTTGCAAAATATTATAAAAACGACATAAATGCTTTTGAGTTCGAATCAGAATGCTTTCATTTAAGGCAGTATATCAAAAATTTAAGAAATGAGCCAACGGACTTACCTATTTTAAGTATGCATAAGCACATAAGATCCAATAACCTAGAAGAAACTTTTCCGAACGTCGAAGTTGTTACGCGCATATTCCTTTGCCTAATGAGTACAAATTGTATTGGCGAGCGTTCATTTTCGCAACTTAAGAGAACAAAAAACGAATTATGAACGTCTATGTTGCAGGAAAGGTTTTGCAATTTGTCAATTATGTGCATAGAGAGTGATGTTCTACAAAAAATAGACTTTGCCGATATAATAGAAAATTTTGCAGCACAGAAATCACGAAAAAAAACATTATCATAAAAAATCAATGCAAACACCGTTTTATTTTCTGATGTACATTTTTTTAAGTAACTTTCATGCTAATTTCTATATCCTTATTTTTATGTGTTATTTATTTAACTTTTTTTTAAAACGAAAATAAATACATTAAAAAATAAAACATACGAGTTTTTTAATCATTTTTAATATTTAGGGGGCCCCGAATCTCTGGTGTGCCCTGGGGCCCCGACATACCTTAAGACGGCACTGCCAACTATATAAACTTAGACCAATTACGTATATTTAACTAATCTTTTTGATAATAAAGATTTTTCTGTATGTGATTGTGTGAGTAAGTAATGTGTTGGTAATTTTTTCTATATTTGTGCGGGCTAGGGGAGATGTCAATGTGAGTTGAAATGATACATGTTGCGTGATCAGGGAGTCGTATGATAATGGCAGTGGCTACGTTATGACTCAAGGTGGGAGGGCGATTTAAGAGGTTGTTAGCGTCTGAAACCTCACGCGGAATGCTAATGATGTGCAAAAAATATGTAGGTTCTCTGTTTTTGTCTTTGTTTTGTTTTTTTTTTTTTGGTTGGATTGTTTTTATTTATTGCGTCTCTTGGGCTGCAAAGGCAGGATGATGGATCCTTCCCTGGAAGTGTCGGTGAGTTAGGCAGAGTGGCCATTGCAGTGCTATTTTAGGACACGTAACAGGGTGTAAGATATTACCGTAATGCGAAAATGTGAATGTGTGTGTTGTTTTTATTTAGGTTTTATTGGTTTTATGTTTGTATGTAGAATCCAATGAAGTAAGTTTAGTATAGACAATATAAATTTTAGAAATATTTTTGGCCATAAGCAAACAAATTTAACAAAGCTTTGTTAAGTAAAATTCCTAAATGTTGTATGCAAAAACGATTATTAGCTTAAAATCCCTTTGTTAAACCTACGTTAACTTTAAAAATTGTAAAGTAGGAAGCTATATATTTAAGAGTACCTTAAAGTGACATTTATGTTAAGAATGCTTAATACAAAAATAAAAATAGCTTTGTTTTGGCTCCAGTGCTGCCACTGTTGATAGAATTTTACCAAAATTTGTGGAATTTTTTTCGTTTGGTAGGATGGTAGGCTAAATAGAATTTTGGTATATTTTTACAGAAGTTTGAAATTTTAAAAACATCTATGTTGCTGAAATTTGTAAATTGGTTAGCATCCTATTTTTTCTGTAAACGTATTTTAAAATATCAGAAAAGTATACACAATTAGTAACAAGGTATGTATTTAGTTGTTATAAAGAATTTAAGAGTACCAGCCAAAACAACGCGAACAAAATTATTTGTGATTATAATTCTAGCATTAACTAAAGTTATGCAACAAAAATGGAAGGTAATCTATATTTGAGGCGTAATAGAAGTGTACAGAGTACCCCTGTACTAACTAACTAATAACAAATTTTTTACATTTCATCATGTATTTATATTAGTTTTGTATTATGAGGGATAATATTTATTATTTATCGGCTTAAATTGTGAAAGATAAAAGTAAAATAATTTTTCGTAAAGCAAATACAATTTTTTTGAAATAGTAAATAAACTTACTTCAATTGATATTCGTAGACTTGTAATAAATTTTGGTAAAAGTTTGAAAAAGGCTTTGAAAACTGTGAAAAAATAAACTCAACAAATTTCGGTTAACTAGCAAATCTCCAGGGTGGTGGTCGGCAGAAAAATTAAATAATGCTGAAATAAGGTCTATTTTGCGTGATGTAATTAAACATCCATCAAAAAATGATGTAAAAATATCACAAGCAATTTTAGTGTTAGAGCCAGTACTACATGAAAATGGTTTTTATAGTAGACTAGAATAATCCATCCCACGTTCCCGGGAGTCTTTGTATTGTACCTGTTGTTGACTGATATGGATAGATACAAAAACCTTTAACTGATACCGTTCCCTACACATGCAAAATTCTATTTTTTTTTTAAATAATGGATTGTATTGACTGCACAGTTATTTAAACCAAATTTAGAAACTTTAATTCTAACCATTCTCAAGATATACAAAAATCATAATTTAATTTGGGAGGTATGATGCCCACTTATCCGATTCCGCCTACTTTTTAACTGATAGTTTGTACTATCTAAGAACTAATTTAGACCAATTTCAGAACCTTCCATTCTAATCGTACTCTACATACACAAAAATCAATGTTTATTCAATTTCGCCCATATTTTGGCTGATGATGTGTACTAACTACTAAATTATTTAGACCAAATTCAGAGCCTTCCACTATTACCGTTTCAAACATATACAAAGATCAATATTTACTTTACCTTAAAAGAAAGTTGCATGGTTTTTATATACATACATATGTATATGCGGTTTTTGTCCATTGGTTCGCGAGTTATTGACGTTACACTGAACCCATTCGTCTTGCATAAGATTTACTTGAAAACGAAATTTGCTACAGCATTTAAACTTTGGTTGAGTTTGAAAATGTGTTTAAAACTGTGAATATAAAAAATATATGTAGAATGCTTTCATTTTCTGTGTAGCTTCACTATTGTTCAACAGGGCGGTGCCACGCCCATATCAAATTTGTGTTTATATGTCTATATCTTTAAAACGATAATAGTAAGAGCCTCTAAATTTGACCCACATAGCTATGTGGTTAATACAAATCATCAGTCAAAAATTGTGCCGAATTGGATAAGTTGGAGTAGCATCTCCCATACAAAGTCAATATTAGTTTTTGTATATCTTTGTAACGGTAATAGTGAAAGATTCTGAATTTGGCCTTAATTACTTTTTAGATAATACAAACCATCAGTTAAAAAGTGTATATCTTCAGAGTGGCAAGAGTTAGAGTTTCTAAAGTTGGTTTAAATAACTTGGCAGTCAATACAACCCTCATTTAAAAATTGAATTTTGCATGTGTAGAGAACGGTAACAATAAAGCTTTCTTCATTTATCCACATTAGTCAAAAAACAGGTACAACACAAAGGATCCCAGCAACGCGGGTGGGATTACTCTAGTAAAGTATAAAAAGGTAATCAAAACTGAAGCAGATTTATTAAAATAATATGATTTTATAATAACTTTATATAAAAAAATCTGTTGTGGTTCGACTACTCGTATGGTATATACGGTATTCGTTTTTTTTTTTAATTTAAAATTTTGTAAATTTAGTAAAGCAATCATTAGCCAATGTAAGGTTTTTGCATACGTTTTATTAACAAATGTTTATTAAGCTTAAAGTGTGTGGTAACTAACGTGCACTACAAGTCTACTTTTAGATTTCTTTTTTTGCATACGGCCATTTAAATGCAATATTGATTGCATGACTAAAAATATGTAGTCCAAAGTTATAGAAATTAATCACAATAATTAAAGTGCAATAACTTAGCGAAAAATTTCATGTAGTTAAAATTTACAGAAATTAGTTTTAAGTTATTAAAGTACAATATTTAGGAAAAAATTATTAAGGTGCAATATTTACGGCCATATGCAATTAAACTTAACAAAGCTTGTTAAACAAAATTCCTTAATGTTGTATGCAAAAACGATTCTTAGCTTAAAATCTCTTTGTTTAACCTACGTTAACTTTATGAATTTTAAAGTAGGAAGCTACCTACTTTAAGAGTACTTTAAAGTAACATTTATGTTATGAATATTTAATATAAAAATAAAAATAGCATGTTTTGGCGTCAAGGAACATTTTTTGGCGACATAAACCCTTACTCAAAAGGAAAAGTAATTTTTTAGTGAGATTCTGAGCCAAGCAGGACAGCTAAAATTATAAAAAAATGGCTGGTTTAACAGAAATTTAAGATAAGTTAGTGCTGACCGTAAGACCATAGTTCCAATACAATGGAGAATTTTTGAACAATAGTAAAAAACCTCCTGGAAAAATATAATTGGACTTCGAGGACATTGTTGAAGATATGGCAACGAATATAATATGAATGGGACCATATTTCTCTTACGTTTTTGAGTAATATTGTAGAGAGTATTTTTGTATTTTTCAAAAAAGCCGCACAAAAAGGAGTTCTAAGAATAGTGTTAAAAATGTTTAGGCGAAAATGCAAAACTAAGTGCATGCGGATTTTTTTATATCATTGTCTTTCTTCCACTCCAGTTTTTGAATATCATATCTTTTTTTTTGTGTTTTGAAAGGACTTAACAATGAATAACTGGGTGTGTTTTGTTTTATTTGGTTGAGTATTTACATAAGTTTTTATTGGAACTTTTCTGTTCAACTTCGAACATGCACTTGGTTTTGCACCCCACTGTATGTATGTAAATTTATACACCCACTTTATCATCCTCGGCCTAATTTTCACACCTTTTTCTTTTAAAAATAATTTTTTTCTACTAATTTTTTACATTTTAACACAATAAAAACATTTTGCCTTTAGTGATGTACATAAAATCAAAACAACTACATAAAGCTTGTTGTTCGGGTATTATTTCACCGAATTTATTGTCTTAATTGTTTAGGATTTGAAGAATTTTTGCAATAAATATGTATTGCATTAATAAAATACAAAAAGGTAATGTAAACTGAAACAGATGTATTAAAAAATATGATTTTATATTAAATTATTAAAAACAATTTTATTTGGTTCGACTACTCGTATATGTATGTGGCCTTTGTTTTCTTTTTGTATTATTTCTGTTGATAATTTTAAATTGTAGTAGGCCAATGACCCAAGGCATTCATAACTGATAGCGAAAATTTTGCTGTTATACAACTTCGCAAAGGTCTTGAAATCGCCTTGAGTATTAGATGGATGAGCTTGGACGTCGAATGCTAAATTGTTCGTGTTCCAACAAAGAACAACCAAAAGTAATATTTCAGGAAGAATGGAATCAGATAAGTCCTAATGTTTAAAAAAGTAGGTAAATCCGTTCCAAGGAGATTGTAGGTTGATAATTGTTGACATTTTTTTTTTTTTTTTTGTTTTTTGGTTCGACTACTCGTATATGTTTCATTTGTTTCTTCTTTTTTGTATCGCTGATATCCTGTGTAGAATTCATTTTTATTTGAATTCTGAGCGGTTGTCGTGATTATTTAGGAATAGGATGTGAGCCAGAAAGCCCATAAACTATCTACTATGATTGTTACCAATATGTTAAGTTACAGTTTTTTTGAAAAAACTATTGGAAGATAAATTACACAAAATTTAGAATATCTCAAAGCTTCATTTTTCGACTTAAGCTATTCTTCCATATCGACACATATATTCAAAAGATATTGAATTATTAAATAACACATTTTTTCTATTAACAAAGAAGAAAATTTTGTTTTTTAAATCATATTTTTTGGATCATATTATCAGATCTTTTGTGCATATTTTATGCGCATAAAACACTGTTTAATTAGCATATTTCTTTTTTCTTTGATGACATTTAAAAAAGCACGGGTAGAAGATTATAATCGGAATTTATATAATATATATATATATATATATATATATATATATATATATATATATATATATATATATATATTATTTATAATATATACTTAGTATATATTTATATTTAAAGCACTGAAATAAATTAATTTTTTTTAAATCTAATTCTTTACGCATTTCACAGTCTTAAATAATTATTAATAATTATTAAGCTTTTCGTTTACGAATTTAGTGGCGATAAATTAGGTATTTCGGCGATAGTGCCTTTTAATCAAGCCAAGCCATCAGCTTTCCACCTGCAGTCTACTCGTTCACATGGGTTTTATATGAGGTAGAAATAATCGGCGTAAGTTTTATTCTAATAAAACGAAAGCGTGTACAGTAAGTGTTAGTGTTTTGAAAGTACAGTAATAGTATGAGGCTAATTTTTAATGGTGAAAGAATTATATATATTATTATATGTATGTACATACTTATGAATGTGTGTATATATTTTTGTTAACACTTTAAAATGGTGATAAATTACTTTGGATATGTATTCAATCTATTCCTGTAATGTAATAGATTTTGTTCTATCTAAATCATACCTAATGTATGTATATAGCTATCATAATGCCTAATAATGAATAATTTTAATTATCATATTAATTATTTTTTAATTTTAATTATTATCGTATGTTACAAAAACTACATTTTACAGGAGAGCTTTATTTCTATTTTTTTTGCTTTGGCAGGTAAATCAACACAAACTTTTAAATGTTATATCTCTCTAAGTATTGGGAGTATCGATATTATGTTTTATTATATGGTAAGTTTATGACTTTGAAACACATTTGCATCAAAAAGACAATTTCGTAAAATATGTAATATACGATAATTTAGCGCGAATAGGTCGATATGATTATGTATATAAATAAAAAAATATAAATTTTATAATTCTTAAAACAAATATTTATATTTATTTGCCCGAAGAAAATTTACAGGTTGTTTCGTGCATGAAGAAGGAAAATATTTGTCATTTCTCTCAAAATATTTTTCATTTACCCATTTTTTGTGTACGGGAACGCTTTTCGGTACAATTGGTATCCCGAGGACGCCCAATGTAAAGTAAAGAAACAGGCTTAATATTTCAAATTAAGCCAAAAAAAAAACGATCTTAATCGATGGAAAATTATTACAATTGCATAAGTTTACAATGTCAAATACATATAAATAAAAATTTCCACAGTTCAGTTGCATAGCGTGTGTCGCAATTTTTAAATTTTTTTTATTCTGTGCCAGTCTTCATGTATATATACTCGAGTATCTACCCAAACCTGCAGTTTATTAGATGTTAAAGTTAAACATAAATAGCGAAAAATTCAGTTATACACCTATTTATACGAAAATGAGTTCAAGAGAGGAGGGAAATATAAAATAAAATTTACTTTGTTCACACACTAACATTCACATTTACTTTCAAGTTTACTTTACTTAAGGGAAATATCGTGTCTATAGGCAATATTTAAGCGGAAACGTGTGTATTTTCATTGTTTTCCTTTACGTTCCGTCGTTTTGCCCTGTCTGTATATCATTGTTGTCATTGCCACGCTGGTTCCGATTAAAGAAATAATACGCCAAAAAACTCTTTAATTGTTTTATACTCTTTAAACTATTTTTTTCCACTAATTTTTACAAAATATTCTCTTCTTGTAACAGTAGAAATAATGCAGTTCTCTGACATGCGCAATCATATGCTAACATTTCAATATTTTACAACTCTTTTATTTTTAAATTATAAAGTCTTTCCACATTCATACATATACGCACGTCAATATATACTCTTTGCTGATTTTCAACAATAAATTTAATGTCCTTTTTGCCACTTACTTTGTTCGTGTTTTTTTTTAATGTGTTCGATTTAATGTTCTTAAAGTTATCATTGCATGCTTATGAAATGGTATCGCACTTAGCCTGTTAAGTTATTGTTGCTTTTAGTTCTGACGTTATTGTTATTGATTCTTTCGTATAATTGTGAAAAATACAATATTGTTAAGTTTTAACCTTTTAGAAATGTGTGTTTGTATGAGTTCGTAGATTGTAGTTAAAATAAAATATATCTTGTGTTTAATTTTTATTTTTTTTTTCTCTGTCACTCCACTAGGAAGCATATTGTTTTACCACAAAGCATCTATTGATTTGTTTCAGTTTCTTTAATCAATTTGATATTTCAAGCTCCTCCTTATTATTATTTTTTTTTTTTTTGTAGTGGTAAAGATCCTTGCTAATTGGTGGTGATCTTTACTTTAGCATTATAATTTGTTCCCCGTAGGTGGCGTGCTTTTCCTGATCATTCGTCTGATGTTTGTCATCATCGCCAGAGGTATGCGAAAAGAGCCAGGGGGGCTTTTTTTAGATAGAGTTGTCTGGAGGGAAGAAGTTGAAGCCTTTTTTATTATTAAGCATTCGAAACTATAATAAAACTTTTTCGTCATCATGTCCTCTGCTGCTGGGGCTCAAACCTGGGTCGTTTGTGTTGTTATGCCACGCCACCAACTACAACGCCACTTATTAATTAAAATCCTTTATTTACACATTTTTGTGCACCGCTGCTTGTAACCTTTTTACAATTTTTCTTCTTAATTTTTCTAAAGTTGTAAACGGAGAACTTTGTAAACAACAACACGAGGGATCTTTTTACCAAAAGACCTTCCAACCCGATTGTAGTTACAATTTAGGTTTGATCACAACCTCTTCAACTAGAGTTTAACCACACTAAACTGTCGCTTTACACCAAATAAACTGATTGTTGTTCGCACCAACGTGTGTTTTATATGGCTGAGTAACAATACTTTAAAAGCTCTCGAACCTCTCAATATTGGTAGATTGCATATCTTTCCTTTATTTTCATTTTAGTTCATATGAAACCACGTGAATGTAAATATCTACTTCTTTCAGGTTTTGTTATTAGTTGTTGTTTGTTATTGTCTGTTATTTGGTTTCATTTCTATTAGTTTTTGTTGTTGCCGTTTTATTTTTAATTACATTATTTCCGCTAATGTTTGTTGTTGTCGATTTGGTAAATTTGTAAACAGCGCATATATTCGTTTTTGCGGCTTTTTTATTGTTTTTAGCAATGTAATAACGCAGGGGTGCTCATTTTATTTTTGTAACAATATTTTATATGTCCGCCCTATTTTTGTTTGTTGATTAGTTGATTGTAATTGCTCCTACCAATTTTAGAGGAAGTTTGTTTCTTGTATCAACAATTAATCGTTTTATTTGTAATCACTAGTATTGGTCTCATTTATTTCCCTGTAGGACTTTTACGAGTTGACTTATTGCTAACTTATTTGCAACTACTTTTAAGCTAGCTGGCAAATGATGCAGAGATGTGATGTTGATTTTTTTTGTAACATATGTATGTATGTACATGACATTTTCTCGTTGAATATTAAACTGAATTTAAACTAGTTCAAGAATGAATGTACATATAGTATGACATTTTCTTGATAAGAATTAAACTGACTTTTTACACACTCAGAACTTATTTGTGTATACTTGGATTGAGTTGGTAATCCAATAAAAGTCGAATTATAATTTGTTTGTTAAATGTTTATTATTATTTATTTATTGTTTATTATAAGCTTAAAGCAGAAGACATAAGAATGTAATAATTTCAAAAATGGTTCTTATTAACTAGTGTTACAGGTTTTTGATAATTTGGCAAAAGTAATTGAATATTTAATACTAATCGGTACTTATTATAAAACAGAGTTGTTTAAGGGACAGGGCGCCACATATATGTGTATGTATATATAACACTGAAAACACTAGCAATACAAATCAAAGAACAAAGGAAAAAAATCTGTATGGCTTTCTTTTTTCCTTTAATTTATTTTGTTATTTTAAAATTGAATTCAATGATTCCCCTTATTTGGCGAATATACAATATTAACTTGTACACATGCATACAATTAGCGCAGTGAAGATTTTGTAGCTGAGCCATCGTTTTGATTTAATCAAAGTGGTTCGTAATAGTGCTGGAAAAGTATTGAGTACTGGTACCAAGTATTTTTATTTATTTTTGTGTACTCAATACTTTTAGAGTTGTCTTTTTCATTTAATTGTTATGGAAAATTTAAATATTAATGGCTTAAACACAACTCTACCTAAAAATACAACTATGAGCAATATATTTTATGTATGTAATTTGACAGAAGAATGTATTGTTAAATATTTATTTCAAATAAATTTATTATCACTTTATAAAACATTTGCGAAATTGTTTTCAATAGCATCAGTTATTTTATATACTGAAATCCATAAAGATTGATATTTTATGCATTTGCGTACGTCATCTAAACAATTTTGGTAAGTATTTCTGAGACACAAAAACATGTTATGGACGTTCAACATTTTCTGGTCATAATCTACAGTTTGGTGTATTCTTAAAAAAAGTTTTAAGCGGTAATAAACTTAATTGATATCTAGATGGCTCAATAAATTTTAATTGACAGATAGATAAAAAAAGGCCCAAATAAGTCAGAGTTTTGAAAGAAGATTTTGTTTTCGTTATAAAAGTATTTTAGAGTACAAAAATCTAAAAATCAAAAATATGCACTAAAAAAATTCATGAAAAGGATAAATATATCACATTCAAGTTGTTTCATTGCATATTTTTGGTTTTCCTGCTTTTTAGATTATGAAATTAAAAATAATTAATTATTCAAGTAATTAATTGGCTATTGTCTCAATATATTTACAAAATAATGAAATAATTTCATAGGCCCAATAAAATAAATATAATAAAAAAATTAATGATATGCACTGACCTGATTTAAACGACATACTTATCCTTTGCTTAATTGCTGTTAAAAAGGCTGTCGATGATCTCAACAAAACGACAACATTTGGCCCAAATGTAATATCTCTCAAAGCTTGCACATCTAATATACATACATACACAGTAACTAATAGTTTATAATTAATTAAATAATAAATCGCCTATTGCGATAGTTAAATAGCATATTTTCGATTATCTACGAAGTCATAAGGATTCTGATTAATCACTATTTAAAGAAATATTTGAAATATTTAAAGATTTTTACTTTGCTATAAACCATCAGGTTTCGAAAGATATATAAACTGAAAATACCATTGGCTGACTAACCATGTACTTATTGGCACATTCATTTCACCAAAAATGCGCCCCGTCACCTAATCAAATTTTATCTTTTAAGTTCGTCGAATTTTATTTTATTTATTCTGTCTATAAAAAAAATTTAAAAAAAAATAATAAAATACCTTGGTCTTTACAGTAAGAAATTTATAAAAAAAATATTTTCTATTAATTTTGCCATTTTAAATTTTCGTCTTTATTTTTATTGTTTTGCTATCACCTGTTGCTGTTTAGTTCTTCTCATTTTTGATTTTATTACTATACCCCATTATACGGTCAATCATTACTCAAAACAGAATGTTTATGCCTTGTGTTTGTGGCATTTTTAAATAAATTCTCTTGGAAAGTAAACAAATTAAATGGCCACCTGTGTCTACGGCTTAATTAAGAATAAATTGGGTCACCATGCCAAATACATACCTTTATACAAACATTAGCATATGGTACACAAATTTTCGTTTACTTTCTTTACTTTCGCACCCACCCTCCAATAGCTATTTATGCTGAACATTTTTTCAAGCTTTCTGATGTTACACTCTATTAACTTCTGTTATTTTTCCTTGTAGATGGCCTCAAAAAAAAAAATAAATAAATAAATAATATAAAATAAAAAATAATAATAATAATGTCTAATAAAGTCTCAGTAAAATTGATTTAAATTTAATATTTAATTAAAAGTTTATTTAAAGTAGAATTAGGTTTTAAGCTTTTTCAATGAATTAGGTCGTTTACTTACAACAAAAAATATATGTGTAAAACAAAAACCGCATTCTTGAGAGTGTGTGTGAACGACTAAGTTCATTAAAAGAACTAATGAACCTTAAGCTACGGTCACATTCGCCAAGTATTTAACGAAACAAACGTAACCACTATTTTAAAGAAAGCGATCGTCAGTACGGTCTCCGCAGGCGCCGTTCTACTGGTTTTCTATTGCCATTACTCTCCGAGCGGTGGAATAAGTCCATTCATGGATTATCTACTCTTTTGCAGATAACAGCAACATTTGTCATTCTTATTCCTTTGATCGTAGGCCGAGCCTCTCGGAGACTAGAACGAAAAGGTGGAATATGAATGACACAATCACAAATAACTTGGCCAAAATCTCAGAGTGGGGTCGATTTTAATGCGCGTAACGTGGTGTGGTGTCATCTGTGTCAATGAGTAATGTAGATTTTGAGTAATCAGATGCTCCTAATGTTCTGGGCATGATAATTCACTATGACGTTCGTTGGAATGATCACATATTTCGAATGTCGAAAGAAGTATTCATGTGTTTCAGTTTCTTAAGACGGTGTAGGAAATACTTCACTCTATCTGACCTCCTCACTCTATCAAGACCTATGTATATCCGACCCAAGTTGGAATGCAACGAAGGTGCTTATTAATGACGGTAGTCTAGTCAATTCTATCGATACGTTGGCGAACCGTCACAATGTAGCGTGCGTTTTATTGTTCTATCGGAATGTGTTCGCACAAATTAAAGGAATTAGTTCCTAAAATTCACATATTCTTACGCAGTACCCGTATTTCTCGTAGTGCACATCCCTTTGTAGTTGATTGTTCAGCGAATCGCACAACGCGTTATGGAGAAAATTCGTACTTTAGTCTAAGTGTTCATTTGTGGAACAATCTTCCGACAAAAGTCTTTCCTGCCACTTACGACATGAGTAAATTCAAGTCGAACGTCAATAAACCCTACTCCTTCTTTCCTCCTTCCCACAACTTATTTTCCAATATAAGTTCTGAATACATTTCTTTTAAATTTCAATTTTTTGGGTCTTTTTTTACGTTTTTTTATCTCTAATACGTTCGTATAAAAGATGCAGTCCATGAGCAATTCATGTATTTTGTGTTAGTTCAGTATATAACATCTTTATAGCTTTGGCAGCTTTTACCATATACAGAGCTATGTCTGGCACTAATAGCAACATTCGGTTTTTATTTAATGTCAATATCTTTAACGAAACGTGTAAAAGTTTATTTATTATTTTTGCGCCGATGAGGATATATATATCATGTTTTGTGCTTGAAAGTTCGGTTTGACGCAATAAATTTCAAATAACATATAATTCAGAAAATTTATGACTTTTTCGAAAGAGAAAATTCCTAAAATGGATAAATATCCTACATTCGACTTGATTGGTTGCATGAGAAAAAACATGCAATTGCATATTTCTGGTTTCCCTGATCATCAATATCAGTTTTGTGTAGAATTTAATAACAACAACGGAATACATACTTTGTACCCAAAACTAAATACTGAATATTAGTGAGAGCTACTGTTTAAAATAATTAAAGTCACATACATACGCAGCTTATTTTTCCACTACAGTAATGCTACGAGTGTCACTCGAACGACACGATTGCGGTATCAGAGATTACCCATTTTAATATGGGATACCCCAAAACCACACGCCGAAAATCTTACAACGACAGTTCATAAGGGCTGGACGTCTATATGGGGAGTACTCAACTGTCTCCTCCTCCACGTCATCACAGCTATAACAGTGATCGTTATACTGCAACCCTATCCTACGTGAATGATTTCCATTCGGCCATTGCCCAGTAAGTACAGCCGGCTTAAGGTTTGAAATACTTAAATCGTTATCGTCAGTTTCTATTTGTGTAGGTTTTTTGATATTTGCTTTATTGTTTAGTAAATTGAATACAAGTGTTTTTAATACTTTTTAAAATCTTAGATTAAAAGTTTTTTCTTGACGTTTTAAAATAAGTTTGAGAAAATCAAAAATTAAAATTATTCTTTTAATTACATAAATAAAACAAAATGTTTCAGAGTACAAAACACTTACTTAATATTATTTACGAACACATTTATATTCAGAACAAAATTAATGAGAGAAAGTATAAAACCCAAAACGAATACTATACAAAAAGTGTTCCTTGATCCAATCGAAGTAGAACGAAAATATGTACAATGTCAATGACTTGAATTTTTTCAAAATTTTATTACCATATGAACTCTTCAAGGTCGTTGCTTAGAAAATGTCAGTGCTATATGAACTTTTTAAGGTTGTTGTCTAGTATTTCGCACTGTAGTAATTAATACAAGGCCAAGGTATTGTATCTCCCATAAAAGTATAAATTTAACGCTCTAACCGGCAAACCTGCCTTTAGGCGGGGTACATATATTCTTTGTGTTATTATGCTGATTTTTTTAGAAGTTTCATTATAACGGTAAATATGTGCAGAGAAACACACAATTTAGTTATTATGACAAATATCAACATGCATTTGTCTCTTGGTTTTAATATTTCGATCCGTAAAGTGATGTGATTTAAGTGAAACTTTAAAAATTCTTCATTAACAATTTATTAAAAATAAATTTATTTTTATATAGGTAAGTATCTTTATTTTACATTTAGTGTTTTGTTTTTCCAATTTTTTTAAAGCTTAGCTATTTATTTTTAAAAATTGGACTCCGCCTAAAGACACCTGCCGGCGTCAGTTCGTTTTCGTATAATTTTTTTTTCTCTTTTGAGAATGACTTTTTAATTTAATAGAATTTTTGCAGTTTCAAATGTAACTGTCACTTAATATGCTACAACGAGTTTGCTGGCTGAATTTTAGACGTTGAAATTTCTTGTGTGCAGTGGCAGGACACAAAATGTGTGCGGTTATTATCAACTTATTTTGGTATTAAACCAATTAAAACCGAAATTAGCGACGAACAATAGTTAGAAACATGGCGTTTTGATCGGAAAAATAAATCCTATGTTGAAGTGGACCACAATATAATACAATTGTCATAAAGTGGCGATGAGATAATGAACAGCTTACCAGGACGATAGCATATTAGAATGGAAATGGACTTTACCTTAATTTTATCATCTAATTGATCTGCCATTATTGAATTCATTACTCCTTTTCAGACGAATTAATGGAATTGATTGCAAAGATATCTTTCATTTAAAATTACCAGACTTTCGTAGTAGCAGATGTACTTTGCTATTATGCAAATACTTCCGGCAAAAACCCTGTGGGAAGATCTCAAAACCAAAGCTTACAGGCAAAGAAAGTAAAAAGATTTTATAATTCATTAAATGACATCTGCGTCGATAAAGTTGGACATATGCCTAAAGCAGAGGGGTGTAAATCGGAATCACAAATGTTTTGCGCGAAGAGTAAACTGAGTTTTCGCTTATCAAATAATGAAAAATGTTTCCAAAGTTATCACACAAAATAAGCAAAATGTTTAAATAAAACATATTAAAAATCCTTCTTTAGTAAAAATATTTCTTTGAGTTAACAGGCAAGTTCGCCTTTTGGCGGGCAACATATTTTCTTAGGTGGGAGGTAAATTTTTAATGTTTTTCAACTTTTTACTTTAAAGTATTGTTTTTCCACCCAACTACAAGCCCATTATAATATTTATCTCAAAATAAAATTGGCCGGTTAGAGGGTTAAATTAGTGTAAAAAATATTTTTGAATTTGTAATAAACCATATCTTTTAAGACTGTTATAATAAAAATAATTAAAAATGGAAACGCTTACACAAAGTAAATGCAATGTAATGACCTATTTCAAGTTAAGAATTGATAAGTGTTTTGTCTAGGATTGGTGGAAAAAACAACAAAACAAAACGCAATATATCATAACTTCTGGAAACGCAAATTGTGAGGGCTCAGGATGTATGGATATGATATTCTCTCTTGATGTTCTTACAACAAGACGTAAAGAAGATAAACTTCGTTGTATTTTATTTTGTACTCCAGACATCACCGTATTTATTGTTAAAAACAAAACAATGTCAGTTGGCCGCCAAGAAGATGATATTTGACACCGTTGGACTATTTTCTGATGCTATTGACGAAATACGGCCCCATGCACTCGAAATAATGTGAAACCAGCCGCGGTAGCCATATGAATGAAAAAATATTTCATTTCTAACCGGAACAATTGTACTTCACAACAAAAAAATAAATTTGGCAAGGATTCAAACGGCTTCTGCTTTATTGTATTTTTAAAACTTTTAAATGAAACACCCGATATAAAGTTTATTTTTACTGTTTTGTGAAATTTGTTTTTAATTTATTCTCACATTGGGTGTTTTGAAATCCTTTCAGCTGCAATTCATGTTTCATCTGCTGCAAATTCATCTTCTTCAAGTACTACACTTGCTCAATTAAAAGTCCCTGATTGTAAATTAGTTGCTGATTTACCTGCTCCTCCTGCCTGTCCGTCATCTTATGGTCCACTCTTGGACTTACATGCAACATTTATCGGTCTTGCTCCTAATTATCCACTTCCTAATGGTGCTTCTCCTATTAATAAGCATAATAATCCGATTGAACTAAAAGTTATTTCACCTAAAAAGACTATATTTGCTGCACGTTTTGCTTCCGAAACCACAACTGATGCTGTTAAGCAATATATTATTCAAAAGCTGGGATACGAAATCGAAATGAGTGCCTTTGAATTTAGCTATGCTGAGCAAAGAAATAAAGCTTGTTTTAACATTATCATTCCTGACGAAAACTTTAAGACAATTGTTAACGTTGAACATGAATACGAATTTAGAAACAGTTTTCGGTCTGATATTGTTCAGTTACCTACGCAAAACACTGCTCCAAGAAACTAGAAAACTTTTTTAATCTTTACCCAATAAACATTGGGTACCAAAATGTGCGCGGGCTTAATACGAAAATAACTTATCTTTTAGCTGACAGTTTTGAATTTTCCCACCATATTATTGCTTTTACAGAAACCTGGTTAAATAATAGAAGAAATATCTTTAATTCTGAAATTTTTTGCCCAAGGTATCAAATTTTTAGATATGATCGACTTCATACAACTGGCGGAGATGTTCTTTATCAGTTCTTGATGCTCTTCCTAGTGAACATATAACTATTGCTTCTAGTGAAGATACTGAGTTTGTTGCCGTAAGAATTAAACTTTACACTACACATCTTTACATTTCATGTTCGTATATACCTCTCAACTCTGATGCAGAAGTTTACAATGAGCATTTTTCGGCAATAAAATTTGTTCTTGATCAATCTAAACCATATGATTTATTTATTGCACTTGGAGAGTTTAATCTACCTAATATACTATAGGACAGAACTCTTGATGTCAGCTAACTGATAGTTTTTGTTAACCACACTTCGGATAAAAATCTTTTAAATTTGTCTCCTTTTACGTATCCTGAAGATCGTCACCATCCTACTATACAGTTGAATTTTTTTCCTTCTACTAACATCGCTCCACTGAAAATACTTAGTAAACTTCATGAAAAAGTTTTTTGCTTTTCTCGGGTGAATTACACAAAATTTAATTCCTTACTATCCAGTGTCGATTGGCAATCAATTATTTCTAGAGATAACTTGGATAGAATAGTATCGAATTTTTATGCTGTTTTGCATCACTGCGTTTCTGAAGCGGTGCCCAAATTTTGGTTCGGAGTAATAAGGCACCCCCATGGAGTAACACATTTTTATCAAATATAAAAAATATGAAATATAAGCAATATAAAAGATATAAACTGTCTGGCTCTCTTGCTGATTTTATTATTTACTGTTTCCTAAAATCTGAATATATTACAGCCAAAAAATTTGCATACAACAGTTATTTAAGCTGAGGATGAGATATCTGTTAGTAACCTATTTGCGGATTTATTTATTACTACGTACTTATAATATTGTTTCCACA
The DNA here is from genome assembly GCA_023159175.1 of Wohlfahrtia magnifica. Classification (NCBI taxonomy): domain Eukaryota; kingdom Metazoa; phylum Arthropoda; class Insecta; order Diptera; family Sarcophagidae; genus Wohlfahrtia; species Wohlfahrtia magnifica. The sequence goes on along the minus strand of JAKWBJ010000533.1, from coordinate 897,947 downwards.
TCGAATATACATTTTTCTTTAATCGGTACTGAAACAGTGTTATCAAGCTTAAGATCATTGCAGAATTCATGTTATGCTGGTCTTGTCGGAATACCTAATTATATCCTTAAAAACTGTTCTGACTTCTTTGTGATTTTTTGACTGTAATTTACAATAAGTCTTTTGAAATGGGATACTTACCTTCAATTTGGAAAAGTTCATTCATAATTCCTTTATTCAAAAATGGAAGTAGACTTGAAGTTTCAAATTATCGAAGAATCGCCAAGTTGAATGCAATACCTAAACTTTTAGAAAAGATTTTAACCGAAAGTGTTTTTCATCAAGCTTCATCCCTTTTATCTTCATGCCAACATGCTTTTCGAAAATCACGATCTACAGCTACTATTATATTGGAACTTACAACTAATATAAATGATGGTTTTATTAATTCGTAGCAAACTGATGTTATCTACACCGATTTTAGTAAGGCCTTTGATAAAGTTAATCATGACATTTTACTTTTTAAACTTTCATGCATAGGGTTTAGCAACAATTCAATTCGCTGGCTTAATTTGTATCTTTCTGGCAGAACTCAAGTAAAATATAAAAATACCGTTTTTAAGGTTATTGATGTCCCTTCTGGAGTGCCACAGGGTAGTCACTTAAGTCCTGTATTGTTTACATTATTTATCAACGATCTACCGTCTGTAATTTGCAGTTCAAATGTTCTTATGTATGCGGATGACGTTAAAATTTTTAACTCCTTTAATAATATTTCTGGTCAATCATCTCTTCAAAAAGAGATCGAATATTTTTCTCAGTGGCGTTATATTAATTTATTGCACTTTAACATCAAAAAATGTAAAAAAGTTTGATATTTCTTATCACTTTAAACGAACAAGTCTAGAAATGGTTTCTATTATAAACGATCTTGAAATTTTGTTGGACCATAAACTAACATTCTGTGGTAATATTTTTATGATGGTTAATAAAGCTAATGGATTATTAGGATTTATGAAGCGTTGGTCGAAGGAATTTTGTGATCCATATATAATGAAGCAGTTATATACATCTTTGGTTCAACCGATCCTTGAATACGGATCTATTATATGGAATCCTTACTTTCCCACTTATTCTAACATTATTGAATCAGTACAGAAACAGTTCTTTTATTTTGTCTCAGCGGACTTGGATGGAACTCATATGTACTTCATTCATATGAAAGCAGACTCGATCTAATTAAGCTACCTACTTTAGAAAGCCGGAGATGATGATGTTCCAGTTAGGCCTTCCCGCTACTTTCAGTTAATAAATATAAAATATCACAGATCTGTATCTGCCAATAATGACTCCTTTCGTCAGATGTTATTACAAATTAATAATCTATATCATTTAATTGATTTTTCTGAGAGTAATGAAATTTTGAAAAGAATAATAATACTGTATTTAAATTAATTATATTGTATTTGAATTAATAATTTTCATTTTGAAGATTTTGTATTTTTCTTAAACTATATAACATTTGTCTGTACGGAATCAAATTTTCATAGACCAAATAAATAAATAAAAATACCCCAATGTGCGACGCTATATTCAATACATAGTGCCATTGATATTACTATATAAGGTAATAGAAATATGTTTAAAATACTTTATTGATGTTTTCACGAATAACAATCCGACTGTAACTGTCTTTTTTTTTCGTGTAATATGTACTCTTAACAGTTGTACAACTTTTATCTGGCAAAATTGAAAAAAAGTTATTCCTTATATTATACATACATACTCGTATGTATGTACATCTGTAGATATTGATGTGTTGTAACCTTTGTACAACCATTTCATATATTTCCTTTCTTATATATTGCCTTCTTTACTTTACTTTACTTTTACCCTTTTTCCCCATTGGATGTTGGATTTGATTTCCTTCAGATGTTATTTTTATTGTTGCTTTTGACATTTATTTCATTGTTACAGTATGGGGATGAAGATTTTTCGCAAAAGCTACAAGATTCTACAAACACAAGGGTCACAAACAACTTTAAAGGATTTATGAAACTTGTTACGATATTTGTCGTAGATGTGTTCTTAGCGATTTTGCTGTCTTCTCTTAAATTTGTTGATGACAAGATTAGTAACAATATTTAAAAATAACAGCCCTAGATATATCATTACTTATAGCGATTAACTGAAATCTTTTTCTGAATTCATTTAAGCTTGATATTAATAACAGGTTGCAGAGTTTTGTTTTTAAACATTTGGAAACATCCTAAAGAACTTGTATATGTAAAAGCCTTTAACGCTGCAAGTTATAGAAAAAGAACCTTGTTTATATGACGTAAATGATTGTTCTATATTCTTTAACTACTGCCACAACTTAATTAAAATACAGCCATATCTCGCCAATGCTTTTACACATATTACAAGTTAAAACCCAGCATACTTCGCTACCTACATCTCAATCATTATCTTAAATGTTAGTCTAGTTAAATTTTTTGCCTTATTTCACCTTCTGTTCCCTTTCAGTTTAAGTCCAAACATATGAGATAGCCTATAGTTCCCACCAGCAAGACACTGTAGAATCAGTCGTTTAGCTGTATGGTATACAGTCTTCACACAAACACATTTTAATTTTTGTATATAAGATAACATATATAGATAGTTTTTATCCAATGTGCTTTCTGCAATACCTGCTTTTTGGCTAAAGTGGAGATAGATAGTGTGAATGGAATTCGCCCAGTTATCCGATTCGCCTTGTAACTGTCTGATGATGTGTTTTGTGCACAACTTTGTACGAACCTAATTTAGAAATTTCTACTATTATCGTTCTCCAGGGTGTCCCGCTAAGAAAGTCATATAATAAAAATAGTACAAATTTACCCCCGGACACGGCACTAGATGTTAGTAATTATGCAAACAAACAATTAGGGGTTTCTATTTTCATACACACAACCAGAAACCTATTAAAAGAAGCAAACTTGTTAGAAGACCGGCCAAGAAGCCATTTATAAATAAGGTAAATAAAAAACGGCTTGACTTTGCGAGACGATATCTGTACTGTCAAATTAGCATTGGGCCACAGTGTTGTGAAGCGAGGAATAAAATTAAACCTATTTGGCCCTGATAGGTTTTTACTCGACATTCGCTGGTCCCCAAAACAAAGGTATATACACAGATATCAGTTGCCAACTGTTAATTATGGAAAGGGTTCAATAATGGGTATAAAATAATATAATGAGGTATAAAATAATATAATTATGTTAGAAAAATAATTTTTTTACGCGGCTATATTCTTTCTGAAGACTAATAAATACTGCGATATTTGAAAAAGCCAATTGCTTTCCTTTGCCCTCGTAGCATATTTTAGCAAAATAATGATCCGTAGCGCGAAGTCCCTTAGTTCGCAAGTTTCTAAGCGACCATAGTGTGCAAATTTTGGAATGTCTGCCACAATCTCCTGGTCTCAACCTCATAGAAAATCTATTGGAGCTTGTAGATCTAGAAATTCGATTTAATTTTTTTTTTTCGGATTTGGACAGACCTTTTTATATGTTGCTTAAGTAGCTTTGAAGAATCTGGGTGTATTTCTAAAGCAAACACATTTTTCATCCACCTTTTTTCACATTTTTCAAGTTTAGATGCGTTTTTGCGCACTATTTTATATAGGAACCGTACTATTCATCAATAGTACGAATAGAATTATATTAAGTTATTAATAAAATGAGACTTACGGTTTAAAAATTCGTTAGAAATTGACGGATCGTACATGGCATGATCGTAAGATTATTATGAAATGAAACCAATGATATCACTGATCTACAACAAAAAACGGTTTTAAATAAAACGATATGGAGTATAGTGATTTTGATGCGCTGTACTTTAATCTGTTTTCAGTTTTTTTCCATCGGGCTCAAATTTTTTTATCGGCGTGGCAAATATTTTGCCCAAAATATGGTATTTATGTCAATATATTTCATCATAACTTAAAAACGACTTCACCGATTTCTATTCAATTACAACCAAACGTTTAGGAACCAAATTTCCCTTAAATCACCTGAACACGATTTATTGTATTTTCAACAGTTTCGGAGTTATTTACAACTTAGTTGGGAACAAAAATTTTTCGCGCAATATTAGAGCATTTTTTTTTCAAAAACTCATAAAAATTTTTCAGAATGATAATTTTAGATGTTAAGCTTTAAACTTAAAGCTTAAAATGCTGAGAATAAAATAAGTTTGATATCATGAAAATCGGTTGGCTATTGCCGATTTTATTCAAAATTAAATGCAGGTACCTAACATTGACCAAAATTAGCAAAATTGTTTTCTTGCAAAATAAGAGATCCTTTTTTTTAATTTCCAAAAAGTTATACAAAAATTTTTAAAATATGATTTTTACAATTATGCATTTAAATTAAAGCCAGATATTTAACCTATAAAAGGAAGGTCCTAACATCGACAAAAAATTTGTAATACATTATTAGGCAACACAAATATAATGAAAGGAATTGTCTGGTAGGAAACAATACAATTTTGAATCCATTTTTTTTTTTAATCTTTTCATATTTTCAGTTGGAGTTTCTCGTCGGATCAACCAACAAAAATCTGCAAGCATTCTTCTAGACCAATTTCAGTTGAATCGCCTTTCTATATGTCTTGATGAAATCTATCACCATGTTCGTCAGATACAGCACCAAGATTTTCAAGAAAGGAATCTAAGTATTTGTCCAAAAAATGAATTTTAAGCGACATTTTGCGTTTGAGAGCTTTATAGGTACTTTTTTGCAAAAATCCATCATAAATATACGTATAAATTTTGTAAAACACTTATCATAATAATAAAAAAAAAATATATAAAACGGAAAGAGTCCTTAAAGCACTTTTCAATATTAAATTTGGTTTTGATAAAATCAAATATCGGATAGGATTTGTCTTGTTGGTTTCGCAAACAAGTGTTGAATGATGAAAAAAATGTGTTATCTATCTTAAAAGTGTATTTGGAACTGTATTTTTTATCGCAATAATAAAAAATCTTATTCTTGGAATATTTTTGACTTTTCATAGCCATAAAATATTAATTTAATTTAATTTTGAATAAAATCAGCAATAGTCGACCGATTTTCATGATTTAAAACTTATTTTATTCTCAACATTTTAAGCTTTAATTTAAGTGCTTATAATCTAAAATTTTTGTTAAAAAAAAATTCTCTAATTTGGCGCAAAAAATTTGATTTGTCGCGGCTAAGTTGTGAATAACTCCGAAACTGTTGAATATACAAAAAAATGATGTTTAGGTATTTATAGAAAATTTTGTTTATGAACGTTTGACTGTACTTGCATCAAAATCAGTCAAGTCGTTTTCAAGTTATGATGAAATGTATTTACATAACTACCATATTTTGGGCGAAAAATTTGCCACGCTCATAAAAAAAAATTTGAGTCCGATGGAAAAATCTGAAAATGGATTTGAATTCAGCGCATCGCAATCATTATGCTCCATATAGTTTTATTTCAAGGCTTTTTTGCTGTAGAACAGTGTTGTTAGATAAGTAAATTTGTGTTATGCCTTTGAGCACCCTTTTAATTTTTTTTTTTTAATTACATTTTTAATAAAATACTCCTAATCATTTTTTACATGTTAGATACATTCCAAACGATATCATGAAAAAAATGGTGTTAAATCAGGATTAGGTATAAAATAAATAAACGTTTGTAATAAAATACACCTGGACTTGTTTGTATATGGTATTTGCCTTTGAAACTATACCGTGCAGAAAATATTGTGAAAACAGGATTAGGTGCAAAATAAATAAAACCATTGACAATCAAGAAACATGCATTAAATTAAAAAATAAAAAAAACATTCAGCCGAACTGGCAACTCCGCATTCTTAAATGTGCCTTGGTGTATACTTTGTGTTCTAAATACTGTACTACATAAATTTACATATGTATTTATTTAGTTTTTATTCAGTTTTTCGTTTTTTATTATAATTATTTCCTTATATTTTTTACGTTTTAATTGCTGCCTATCGTTAGATATTTTTACTTTAACTTCTTTGCTTCGCATTTCTTCTCTAGGTTAACTACTATTATAAAATGTATGTGTTTTTCAGGTTTTTTTTCGCTTTTGTATTATTTTTTTATTATCCTTGTAATGACAAAAAGAGTAAAGTGTAGTCTTGTGTTTGTGCAAAAAAGTGTTTGCAAGAATGAACACCATAAATACATTGGTGGTGGCTGCAATGTCTTTCTCTCTCACTTTTGTATTATATATAAAATCGTTCACTCTGAATAAAAAACAAACAAAAAATAAATAAAAAAAAAATAAAAATAAGAACGGCAACAAAAAGGAAAGAAATACCTTAGACTATAACAAGTCTGTGTGCATTTCAGTGTATAAAGAAAGAAAATCTTCTGTCATGTCGTCAACTCGACAAACCGTCAAACAGCATGCCATCTTGCCGACCAACGCCATAAACTCATTTTATAATATGAGATGCGAACATGTAATCAAAGACACAGCGTATGAATGTCTGTTATTCTGTAATGGTAACAGCAGGCTTGGCTCACTTTTATATTTTTTACTGCAAAAACCATAAACAGATTTAGTAGTTTTATTTTCACTTTTGTTACGTGTGGCTTCAGATGACTGAGAATTATATAGAAAAATTAGGTGGGTGTGTATTCACCAAGTCACTAGCATGATAAAGGGTGTTTTTTTAACTTGTCCACTTTTTTCATAAGGATAGCTACTATACGTTTAGGGTTGCCAGAAAATTCTTGACATTTATGAAAAAAAATCTTGACAGTTAAAAATACTTCGGTTACAAATTGTATGTAAATGGCTCTAAAGGGTGATAATTCTGATAATACTATATATATTAATTGCATCAGGCGAGCGATGACAAGTAGATCTCGTACGACAATAATGTAAAGAAAAGTTCATGGACTAAGCAAGAAGAAGCGTCGTAGACAGTATCATAGCTAGGATTGACACCAAAAAAGGTAATGCTGTGTGTCTGGAGGGTTTGGCTAAATGATTGATTCTGGTTTCTACTGCTAACAATTAACAAGACTGAAGTTAGCAATTCAAATAAAAAGGTCAGAATTGGATAACAAGACAGGTGTTGCTTTTCAGAATGCCAATGCCAGACCATACACAACTTTGATGGCCGGAAATAATCTCTGCAGAATTCTCTTAATGGCGTAGATGTAAATTCAGTAAAGGCCTGCAAAACGCAATTGGATATCCATTCAGATGGAATAATGACTTTACACCAAAAATGACGCATATTTGTTTTAATAAAGCTTGTTTCAAATATAAGAAAAAGGTGTTTTATTACTGATCAAAGTAGTAAACGAACTTTTTCGAACTTTTATTATAAAAATTTTATAATAAATTTTCTAGACAAACTGAACTATTACACAAATTCACTTAAAACGCCTTATTAATTCACTAAAATGTTTTATAGCTTTTTAAAAAACTTTATGTACGAAAATCTCGAGATAATGTATTTTTAAAACATCTTGACAAACCGCATTTTTTCGTATTTCAATCAAATACATTACTTTGACTATTGCTTTATTTTAGGTGTGAAGTGCTGAACTTTCGTCCCATCCATGGCTACGAGTTGTGACACCCATCTTCAAATTTTTAAGTCAATATGATAATATCTATAGCACTTTTTGAAACGCCTACGATTTTTCAACAACTTAACTCACGCGTCAATAGTCGACGATCATTGAACACCATTTTGTGGATGTACGTACAGCTATGTTTAAAATCAGCCATCCAATGTTTTAAAGTCATAAGCGAAAGAGCAGACTCTCCAAGAATAGAAACTAGCTCGGCTTTATTATTGGTCGGATAGAGACCTTTCAAATGATAGCACTGCATTAGATAGCAATTACTAAGTTTTATCATTTTATTTTTGTATTTGTTGCGAAATAACGATAATCAATTAATTTGTTTCTTTTGATTGTTCAATCCTTAAGTATAAAAATAATAAAAATTTTAATTTGCCTTTAAAAACAGTTTCCAAATCCAGTAGAAAGAAGGAAAACTTAAAAAAAACTTGTAAGGAAAACTTAAAAAATTGTTCCAGTTTTTATATTTTTATTAATAACTTTCATACTGTTACGAATATAGAAAAATATGTAAAAGTCGGCCCGAAATCAAACACGAATTGATGTTGAAACGTTAAAAAAATCCACACAAAGGGATGCTTCAAAATGGTAAATGGATGTAGATAAAAAGTAAACCATAAAAGGAAAATTGTTCTACTTACCACAATGGCAACTTTAAGAATTACATACGGTTATGAAAGCTTGATATTCAAAAAAATAAAATAAAATAAAACAGTACATAATATTTTTGTTCTTGTTCAAATACGAGTACATTTTATTTTAACATATTCCATTGTACCTACATATACACATGTGCGAATACTGGTATTAGGGCCATAATATAACAATTTCAAAATATAAGCAGTGAACAATTTTATTAATTTCTAAAAGCAAATGTTTTCAAAATAGAAAAAAGTTAAAATCTTCTTTTCATTTGAGAACTTCAACAATAAATTCTTAACACTTTTATTTATTTATTTTTTTTGTACACATTTAGTTACCGTACCTCTTAAGGCCTTCGAGACGCTATAACTTTTAAAATAGAACCACACATTACAACGCTAACAAGAACAAAAGATTTTTACATGATTTCTTTGCTGTAAAATAAATTTTTTCAAAAATACGAAATTATTACAGTTTTTATTTATTCTACTATAACTTTATACTGTTTGTCTTAATACAACACTTAATATTCGCTTAAACAACACTTTTATACCCGATTTGACACAACTTTATTTATTGACAGCCAAACGATAACTAACTCTATCTTGTAGGTAAAACAACCCCTTTAAACACCTAATAGCCTACAGTTTGGAAGGTTCAGGAAATGTCTGATATCTTCAATTTTTTATATCCGTTAATTCAAATGTAACGTAAATTTGGTCGATTTAGCAGTGCAGTCAAATACGAATATGCAAATAAGTCCGGCATTGACAGGGTGACACATAACTACCAAATATACGAAAATTTAGGCATTTTTATTTTCGTAGCAATGTAAAAATGTTTTGATCAAAAAGATATAAAGAACATAAAATAGAAAGGAAAACCAATGCAAACCATTTATTTTGAATGACACGAGGAGATTTAGCATGCCGATTGAGAACTTGTATCTTATTGTTCAGTAGCCATTCGTTATCCCGATGTAACCTCCATTATAGCGGAATCTTTTCGTCTTCATATGGCAGCATCATATTTTTAATGTATCAAGGTATATGAATCGATCTGTTATTCCGTTAACCTTACAACTCGGTGCAATTCCTTGGCCAGAGAAACAACCTCAGCCCAATATCCTTCCTTCACCGTGTTTAACAATTACTTTGCAATACCTTCGCCATTCATCTTTTGGTCTTCGAACCCGCCTTATTTCATCAAAATTTTTTAAATTGAAATTGGATTCGTCATATGCATTAATCGAGATGGGCTTCGGCAAACTCAAGTCTAGCTTTTGTGTTCCTTGCTGATGTGGAATGCTTTTTTTGTTGGTCGTTCTTTCGCAAACATATAAATTAAACCTGCTTTTTTATTTGACTAGCAGATGTAGGAATTTCTTGAATTACTATTTTGTTCAAAGAATTTTCATGCCTCGATGTTATACTCGGACGTTCTCCAAAATATAGTATTAAGAAGCGCTATGACAGCAAAAACTTAGAAGTTAATATGGAGATTATTGATCGGTTGATGAAATTCTTTTTACTTAATTGATGCCCTGATAAGCCAGGCTTTCAATCATAATTATTTTTTAAGTTTTAATATTTTAATACATAGGTATTTGGTTATTCCATTTTATTACTTTAACAAAAGCTGTTCTATTGTTTTACAAACATCAAGCCGTTCTCTTTTTAGTTTCTCAAATATAAAGCATGTAAACCCAAAATTTTTTACAAATTCAAACGCGAATATTCCTATTAAAACAAAAAAAATGCAATGCAAATACCGTTACATATTAAATTTCTTAATTTATAAAAAATAAAACACCTACCAAGCTCTCAACTTATATCAAGAGATTATGGAGTCAACAACAAAGTTAGAAAAACAATGTACAACATATTGTGAACCATTTTTCAACTTACCCAAAAGCCTCATTTGCAACTATTCGAACGCTAACGGCAATGTCCCGAGTAGTTGCTTGGAACTTATTCTTGGTCTCAGTACTACAAAATATTCATATAAGTTTGTAAAAAAAATTCTTTCCAGGCAAGCAATTTGCCTTTGTGCGCAATTCATCAAGCCATTTGTCTAAAAAGAAACACTGTGTTGGCAAATGTACAGAAAAGAGTACCTGGAAAAACATATGTTACCTTTGTTAAAACTTTAACCTACGCCTTCAATATTCTGTCCTGATTTATCAACAATCTATTAATCCTACGAAACAGTGGTATCGTTAAGGAAAAATATCGTAAGATTTGTTGAAAAAGATTAATCTACCAAACTGCCTCCAGCTTTATCTAATGGCAAAATTTGAACTGAAATAATATGAAAATTTCGGATACTTTCAAATATAGCCAGAAAAAATTGGCAAAAAATATGTCAAATGTTTACGCATGGCTTATATAGTAAAACATTTAAGTACGCCTTACTTCGTAGTGAATTATAATTTTTTTGATTGGTTTAATATCTTTTGAGAAACAACTTTAATTTGTTTTATGAATTTGATTTTTATTATTGTTTGTGAATAAGATATTAACAAATAAAACTGAAAACATTTTTCGTTTACGTGCTTTTATTTCTAAATAAGATAATTCAATATGTTTCAAATCTTTTTGTTTAAAGAGCGACATGCAACCTCGCCACTACATCTTGATCAAAAGGCTTAGAAAACAATTTTCCGAAGGAAAATATTTAATGCCTTTCCTCCTTCGCTTTTTTTTTTTTTTTTTTTTTTTTTGTTCAACAAAAATAATTCATGGAGGGAAAAATTTGAGTCAGACTATAATAAATACAGTGAACAAAAAAAGCTGCACAGAAGAACATCCGGTTTTCAAATTCAGATAACTCTGTAATCGTTAAAGATATTCAGGTGATCTTGTTTTCGTAGTAGGCGCAATGAACAAGTTGAATTATTTAAAGATACTAAAGGAAAATTTTGCACAATACCACACATAGTCAAATATTAATAGGGATTAAATATTTAAAAATAAGAACTGTGGGAGAAGCAACTATAAATTTTTTTTTTTTTTTTTTCTGTGAAAACTGTAGTCATTAACTTTTTTTATAGAAAGATGACTAATTTACCTTTAAATTGCTTTTAGTTTTAAACGTAATATCTGAATTTGAAAACCGGAACTTTTTCTGTACAAGTTTTTTTTTTGTTCACTGTATGTGGAAATTTCTGTCCCTTCGTTTAAATAAGGATAAATCCTTTGAGACTACAAACTTAACACTACTACACAGAGAAATGAGATGGTGATATATTACACGCTTATTCCTTCAGCAAGCTTATTTTCTTCTTCTCCCAAAAGTATAAATTTTACAAATATACGCGCTATAAAAGTGACATATTTTTTATAAAGGAAGAGTACATACATACATATGGGCATAAAAGGAGTTACAGTTTCATTTGTCTATATTGTGTCTGTCCTTTTTTATTTGAAAAAATAAAACTTTTAAGTGTTGCCTTTATTTTTAGCTATTCACGCGCTTTATACACATGGCGTTGCCCATTAATATATATACAGTGGTGGACATTGGGTTAGCACATTTCAAGTAAGTATTTTTTTAATTTTTTCGTGGTTGCTATTTTTATATTTAATTTATTTAGAAAAATAGGTAATCTGCACTGAACAGTAATTTAGCATATTTTATAAAATTCGATATTCGAAATCGACAATATTTCTTTTAGAGAGAGACGCCAACAGCTAAAAACATCCAAACAAGCTGCAGCAGCAATAAATAAGCCACTAAGTGAATGGACAGCACGGAGGGAAGAAACATAATCATTGCAGTGTTAATGGCTGGAAAAGAGTCGTTTGGACCGGTGAAACAAAAATTAGCCGCTTTCAGTTCAATGGCAAAGACTATAGTCGGCATCGCCTTTACGGATGCTTAAAAAAGAACCGAGTGAAAGAATCAATGAAAAACCAGGGTGGAAGTCTGACGGTGTAGGTATCTTTCCCTTGGTGGCATTTCCGTTCTTTAGTAGACGGATTATCTGCTCCTATTACAATACAATATTCCAGTCTTTGTAGAAGAAAGTGCCTACTCGGCAGCAGAATTTATATTTCAACAAGATAGGAATCCGACGAATACAATCATAAAGAATTGACTTTCGATAAGGGATTTTTCAGAAATATAATGATCCAGGACCTAAACCCGATTGAAAATTTGTGGCATTTGTTAAAAAAAACTCTTGTTCAAAACCATAAGGCTCCAACAAATCTAAATTCATTTTAGTGGGCTAATATTTACACCGTGGTCGACAAAGTATATCAAGGAAATTGTCTTTGGATAAAAAGCTGAAAATTTGAATTTTTTAGAACTGCAAAAATGGATACAATTTTTATAAAGCTGCTTGTAACTTAACACCAAGTACCAGTATTAATAAATTTCATTTTCTTATATTTTTTTATTTCTGGACTAATTTTACTACTTACAGAAACGGAATCACGATATGACGGTGGCAGGACAGGACAGGACGGGACCCACCACTTTGGTTTTGCCCTTTACAAAATTTATATTCTAGGAAATTTGCTATAACTTTTTGAATATAAAAGAAAAAAAATGTCTATTAATTTTGAATAAAAAAAATTGTTCCTTAATTTTGGTCAAAGTTAGGTACCAGCATTTAATTTTGAATAAAATCAGCAATAGCCAATCGATTTTCATGACTTAAAGCTTATTTTATTCTCAACATTTTAAGCCTTAATATATGTGCTTAACATGTAAAATTTTCTTTCTGAATAATTTTTTATTACTTAAAAAAAAATTGGTCTAATTTTGCGGGAATTTTTTTTTTCGCAACTAAGTTGCGAATAACTCCGAAATTGTTGAAAATATAAAAAAGCTTTATTCAAGTGATTTATTGGAAATCTTCTTCCTAAACAATAATAATGGTAATTGCATTAAAATCGTCCAAGTCATATTCAAGTTATGAAGACATATATTGAGATAACTACCATATTTTGGACAAAAAATTTGCCACGCCCATTAAAAAAATGTAAGCCCGATGAAAAAACTTAAATCGGATTGGAATTCAGCGCATCAAAATCATTATATTGCATATAGTTTCATTTAAAGGCTTTTTTTGCTGTAGACCAGTGTTATTTGTCTACATCTTTTAAACACTAATAGCTTCATAGTCAACACAAGTTATCAGTTACAAAGTGGGTGTGATACCTTCGGTTAAAGTGGAAGTTTGTGAATTTGAACTAAAAGACTTCGTAGTCAATACAAATCATGAGATAAAAAGTGGGCGGAATTGGACAAGTGTTAGTGGTACCTCACATACAAACCAAATATTGATATTTGTATATTTTGAGAATTTTTGCTAGTACATATACATGTATATGTATGTACATATACACAATGATTAATTCGTTTAACTGAAAGTAAAATTAATTTGAAGTTATTTGTTTAGATGTCCACAATGAAAGATGAATCTTATTGCGAAGTTTTTGTCTAATACTACTGTGAAAAAACGGCGAAAATATCGAAAAAATAAATAGAATGTTAAATAAAATAGAACAATTTCAGTTAGATACTTAAAAAATAATTATTTTCTTAGCATTTGTAATCTCTTTTTACCTCTCCTGAATCTGGCATACCTACGAAGTTTGTTTGAAAGTCAAAAAACAGTCAAACAGCGTCAAATACAAACAGTGGCAGGCATGATTTCATTGCTGTCACATTGGAACAAATACTATTCATAGCAATTTATTTGATCTAAGATTGAAAAATGTATGTATTTTCTCATAAGTAAAAATTGCTAAAGAAGATTGTGAAACATTGTTTATGTTAGGTTGTTGAACAGCTACTTTATGAGCCAATTACTCCCTCCGAACACTTGGCAGTTACACTTTGATGTCTAGCGACTGAAGAAAGTTTTATATCTTTACAGTACGTTTTCAGTGTCCCTCATAATAAAGAGTGGTCCAACCATAATACACGATATTATTTGTGAGTTACACCTTAACGTCAAGATTTTTGCCCAACTTAATTTGACACTTCTTTCTCTCAGTATTTGACAAATTCAGCCATGGAGAAATTTACAAGTGAGCAGCGCGTTAAGATTGTTGAAGCCTTTTACTAAAAGGGGCGTTCAAATCAAAATATGTTGCGTCAACTTTGTGACATTTTTGGTCAGCATAACCGACCAAATGTGTCCACAATGATATTGTTAATTGCTGTTATTGATTGTTGAAAAGCTGATGCATCCACAAAGAGTAACTGTTTGGTGCGGTTTAGGGGCTGGCGGTGTCATCGTGCCATGCTTTTTCGAAAATGAGGTCGACAAAGCAGTTATCGTGAATAGGTTCGTCATCGCGGAATGATAACGGACTTCCTGTGGCCAGAAATTGATGATATGGACCTGCACAATATGTGGTTCCAACAGGATGGTGCCACTTGTCACGCAGCCAACTAAACAATGGCTCTTTTGCACGAGAAATCCAATGGTCTCGTTATCTCATTGTGGTGATGTTATTTAGCCGCAACGAATAATTCAAGAGCTAAAGGATGAGATAATTCGGCACATTAACGACATTGAGCCTCAATTATGCCTCGGAGTCATTTAAAATATGGACTGTCGGATGGAGGTATGCCACCGTAGCCGTGACGAGCATTTGGCCGATATTTTGTTTTACGCATAATTGTTATAGATCGTTCTACTATAATGAAAAATTCTAAGATTGACAAAATTTACGAAGTGGACTGTATTTTCCTGTATATAACACCAACTTCTTTAAAAACATATAATATCTCATCTTTATGACAAATATAAACAGCGAAATACATTAGTAATGAGTGTGAGTTATATATTTATCATTCCCAATCTTCATTTATTCCCTAATTTCACTCATAATTTTATATAACCTTCCCTGTCCTCTAATTACCATATCTAAAAATAATAAATAATAAGTATGAACATTCCTAACCTTCCTTATCCTCTAAATTCCACTCAATAAAAAACCTTGATCCTGACCTTAATTTCTCCTTTAGAATAAGCATCATAAATTTTCATTATATATTAGTTATGTACCATTTTGTTATTGTTTTAAGTTAACGGTTAGATTAAAAATTAGTTTATTGCTACTTAGTTTGGAAGAATTTACTTTTTAAGTGACGATCAACAAGTGATCATCAAGTGAAATAAAAGATCTAAATTCAAAATTAATAATGTGTTTTTATTATTTAGTAAAACAACAAAGGATGAAAGCTTTGTTGTAAATAAATTACAATTTAACTTGTGAGTATGTGTGTGTGTGTATAAATATGTGAGCTCACCTTTGTATGCATGTTGTGTGTAGGATGTTGTATGTATGATAGTAACTAAATGTTAGATTTTCAATTTTATATCAGTAGTTATTTTATTGAATTTAGAAAGCATTGGTGTATAAATAAATTGGTATAATTAATGCACTATAAATTCTATTTATAAATACTTTAGAACAGGCGTGTCCAAAAATAAAAATGTAGTTGTGTTAGTAAGAACATGAAAATTACTCTGTTAGAGAAGTAGAGTCGATCTTTTAAAAAATTTAAAAAAAAATCAATATGCATCGGCCACACATGTGAATTTGTCGCTGTTTAAGTAGAGCTGCAAAACAATCGATAGTACTATCGATAGTATCGATGGTTTTGATATATAATAAGTTCATTTTTAAGGTTTTTTAAAACTTGGAGGGATTCATCTTTAAGGTACGAATTAAAAGTTTATTAAAACTGACAGTTGTTCAACGCATTCTTCCCATAGTCTCTGCAATTCTCTTTCACTGGTCGCATTCATTACATTAGTTTTGGAGCACTTCATGATCTGAACACTTTAGCTATATATAGGGATTACTCCTCCATCAAAAATCTCCAATACATAAAATTTTGTGACATATTGGAAAAAGGATACTGTTCCTATTATTGGTTCCAGCACTGTATATTCATTATTATTTTTCCCTTACACTTAAATTCTAATATTGTTGCCACACGTAGCACTTAAAAGAAACCGATAGTATCGATAGTTTTCTTGTAAACTATCGAATGGGCCGACTATCGATAGTTTTGCAGTCGTGCGTTTTGGTTGGACCACCCTATTTCAGAAATTATTCCTGATGTATGTATGCAATGCTTTATACAAAATCACACAGAAGAATTATTTGAGGTATAAATAATAAATTGCATTTTTCTTTGGAGTCAAGTTTGTAATTACATTTCATATTTTATCAACAAGCGAAAAATTGGTAACTATTTCTAAAGAAACCTTCCAATTTTGGAATTACTCAAACTGCATTGGCGCTTTAGAAAGAAAACATGTTACAATGACTGCGCCAACTCATGGTGGAAGTGCTTACAATAATTACAAACGTAAATAGTATGAATAGCTTATTTTATATTTCACCAACTGCATTACTTTAAAGGAACACGTAGCATTGTGCTCATGGCTATCAAATAGATTTTTTTAATCGACGTATGTACCTTTTTAGTGATGATGCCCTAGCAAGAGCTTTCAGCTATCTCCTGTCTAGAGCTAAGCGAGTAAACGAATTTCGCTTTTGCGTAATGTGCAGCCCAATTAAGCTTGAGCCACGACGAGTGACACTTGTATGATGCGTGCTACACAATTACCTAATGAGCCGAAAACATTCTTTGTACCTCAACACAAACCTTGTTGACCACTATGCTGGTGACCGTACACTAGTTTCTAAATTAGGAGCGTAGGGAAAATCGGACAGACATTAAAAACTTTAACTTACAATACAATTTATTATTTTTTAAAGGCTAAGACGGTTATTATCTAGTGTTGCTTGCATAAGTAGAAAAACTAAAATCATAACTGTGAACCAGTGCTGTAAGTAATCCTTTTTGAAAAACACGTATACTAAAAAAATTCTGTTTTTCCCATCACTTTGTAAAGATTTCGCCTATAAAAACCCCTACGCATTTTAGTAAAGGGTCCGCCAAATAATTTTTTTTTTTTTTTTTTTTGAAAATGCTATAAAAAAACTGCTGAATATTTTCTCAAATTTCTTTTTTTATTTGAAAGTAAAATCCTACCGGTTAATAATGGTAAATAATTTCATTCAAATGGTTGCCTCGACTGGTCATGCAGTAGCCTACGCGATCGGTCCAATTTTTAAGCACATTATCGATTGTCTGCAGCTGTGTTTCACCAATGGCTTCACGAATATTGTCCTTTAAAGCGTCAATTGTTTCTGGCTTGTTGGCGTAACACTTATCTTTGACGGCACCCCACAAATAATAGTCCAACGGTGTCAAATCGCAGCTCCGAGGTGGCCAAACGACATCAGCTATGCGGCTGATAATGCGATCTTCAAAAACAGGGCGCAAAACATCGAGTGCAGCTTCGGCTGTGTGGCACGTAGCGCCGTCCTGTTGAAACCAAATGTTGCTAATATCCTCTTCTTCAATTTTTGTGAACAAAAATTCGTTCAACATGGCCCGATAACAATCGCCATTGACTGAAACGGCCACTCCTTGCTTTTTTAAAAAAAAAAATGGCCCAATTATGCCTCTAGACCAAAATCCGCACCAAACAGTGACTCGTCTTGGGTGTATCGGCTTTTCAATGTATGCGTACGGGTTTTCTGTGACCCAAATGCGACAATTTTGTTTGTTTACATACCCGCCAAGATCAAAATGAGCTTCATCTAAAAAGATGATTTTTTTGGCAAAATTTTCAAAGTAATGTCGCAGTATTTCCCAGCGTTGTTCAAGCGCATACACAACCATATTCGTTCAACGGAAGGATAAAACTAATTATCTATCTAATCAGACATGAGCTAAGTGTTACCATTCACGAAATAAGCACTAGTTGAAAAAAAACGTTAAGTGCGGACCCTATATAAAAAATTACAATTTTAATTAAGTTCAAGTACAAATAGTAGAGGTTATTTTAAAATTAAGGCAATTGTTTTTGCTGAGTTTTGTAAATGTCTAAAGGCATTCGCAATTAATGCAGTGTTTAAAATTCAATATTTATGCAAAAAAAAATTGCAGAACTACAATGCTTCAGTAAAGAGAGTCAAATTTATACGCAATTTATACAGATGCAGAGTAGCTATAGTTTACGAAAAAAAACTGAAAATTAAGAGTTACAGCTATTTTTTATATAAATTTTTTTATATAAGGTGGGCCCAAAAACTTGCTCGAAGGATTTTAAGCCTCAGTGAATATTTTCACTGGTTTCCAAGGTTTCTGGAAAAAGTCCAAATGAAAACATAAAAAATTAATTCCAAGGGACAAATTTATAATATGTAGTTTTTAAATTTTCTAAACGTTCTCGAACAACAAGTATTAAAGAGCGAGTATTACAGCGAGTTTGTCGAATTTTTTATTTTGGGAATCCACAAATATTCCTGGTCTTAATTTAGTCACGCCGGTTTTGTTTTCTGTAAAGTCCGCACAAAAAACGTACATATCTATCATAAACCTGTGATGTGTACGTGGACAAACAAAAATAGATAATTAACCACAACAATTAATCCTTCTTAAAAGTGTACATATGTCTGTTTCATTCAGTGAAAAAAATATATATATTTTGACTGAGTACCAAAGCCTCAAAACTCCCCAGCAGTATGTTTTGGTTAACACATCAACGGAATTTTGCAATATTTAGAGTTCGCCACCCATTTGAAATGAATTCGAAAAAGAAAATTTGTTTGGATGGTGCACACTTTACATCGTGAAGATGCTAATCTTTCCAAAAAACTTCCATCACATAATCCTTATCGTTCTAGAAGACGAGGCGGAACGAAATTACATAGACAGCAAATTTGATAATTTATTGAAATTGGAGGATATTGCAGATAGGCGCTCCAAATGGATAATTCTTATTAAGCGCCTATGTCCACCATGAGCTAGCATGACCTATTTTCGAGCAACGCTTGTTATTATTAAGAGCTCGATTTTAGATATAAACAACTTTTTTAATCAAAACTGCTTTT
Source organism: Wohlfahrtia magnifica (assembly GCA_023159175.1). Taxonomy (NCBI): domain Eukaryota; kingdom Metazoa; phylum Arthropoda; class Insecta; order Diptera; family Sarcophagidae; genus Wohlfahrtia; species Wohlfahrtia magnifica. The sequence continues at coordinate 878,731 of JAKWBJ010000533.1, read as the reverse complement.
TTTCCCTTTCCACAACCTATTTTACTAGTACCAGAAGAATGGTTCGCATGAGTAATAAATGTTCTCTAAGTGCTGGCCTTAAGGGGAAAAAAATATATTAAAAGAAAAACAAATACATATGCCGTCAACTTTTTAAACCATACAGTTTTTTAAGCGTTTTGAACAAAAGATATTATTAAAAACACATTTTTTAGAATTTATTTCATATATAATGCAAAATGAGAAAAAATCCCTACGTTTTGCAAATAAAGAAAACCTATCTGATTTTCCCAATTTAGTAACAACCTACATGTAGGGATTTTCCCCTACTTCTGGCAACACTGCTATGACCGTACCTTAATAATGCTTTCATGTCAAAAACTTACACATGTAGTTACGTATGTATAAATGACTTCATACTTAATACAAATCATCAGTTAAATTATCGCCTAAATTAGATAAGTTGAAATGGTACCTCCCATACAAACTAGAATAAATATTGATTTTTGTAAGTCTTGAAAACGGTTAAAACTAGAGTTTCTAAATTTGGTATAAATGAATTCGTAGTTGATACAAATCATTAGACAAAAAATGGGCGAGATTGGATAAAGAGGCGTGGCACCTTACTACATTCATACAACAATTAAAGCTTTGCCATCTATCCAAAGTTTGGATAGATGTGTATTGAACAAAGCACACCGAGTAAAAGCTATATACATATATGCATATACATACATACTACATATATAAAAATTTATATGTATGTGCTTACTTGAAGACTGTATACAGCTGAACAGCAGGTTCTATAGAGTCTTTCTGGAAAGGACTATAGGCTATCTAGAATGTGTGGATTTGAACCGTAAGGGAATACAATTATGAAAAAGGGTAAAAATTGATAACTAAGATAGTACTTAAGGTAATAATTAATGTAGGGGTAGCGAAGCAAGCCTTTAAGGTTTTGGCTAGAATTTACAGTGGCTCCAACCCAAACTCTGACACTATACAAAATATTTTCGATCGCTTAAAAATCGTACATTTTATTTATTTAAAAAATGCAGTTATTTTCTTATTTGTGTATATCTTCCACGTACAAATGGAAAAACCAACTGAGAAATTTAATAATTGAAGTTGAAAACGCTTTGAAAGTCAAAATAACTTGCACAAGCCAAACTCCGGTTAATACTGCAACTCTGTAATTTCAATCGGCCAACTTCGCGGATATAATATTTAGAGGAGAAACCTTTAGTTCGGTTTTCGAAAATTATACAGAATAAACAGAGCTAAAATCAAGAAGCTGACAACGGAGACAAAGTATCGAAAAAAGGAAGCTTATTATTGAGCATACAAGAAAAGGAAAAAGCGTTCGCGAAATCAAAAATTAAGCTGTGCACGGCATAATAAAAGCTTTCAAAGTCAATAAAACGGTGCAAAATAGACCAAAATATGCCCGCAACAAAATATTTTCTGAGGCAAAATAACGTTTTTTTTGTCAGAAAAATAATAGCAAATCCCTTCTTAAGTGCTCCAAATCTTGCTGCTATTGCTGTCCTTGGTAAGAAAGCAAGCCCATCAACAATAAGAAACTTACTTTATAGAGTTGGTCTTAATGGTAGAAGAGCTAGACAAAAACCTCTTATTAGTAAGCGCAACCAAACCAAAAGACTTAAATTTGCAAAAGCGTACCAAAATAAGGGTTTTTCTTTTTTGAGAAACGTTATGTTCACTGACAAAAGCAATTTTAACGTATTTGGGCTGCAATAGTAAGGAGGGGACAAAATCAGGAACTACGTTTGAATAACTTGAAACCGACAGTAAAGAATGGGGTTGGTTTAGTGCTTGTCTGGGGCTCATTTTCTGCACCAGGTTCAGGATCTTTGCATTTTATAGACACTGTCATGAATTAAAATATTTATTTCTACATTTTAAAAGAAAACTTGCTAAAAAAGTGTGGATAAGCTTGCTCTGGATAATGGTTGGTACTTTAACCAAGATAAGATAACGACCCCAAACACAAGGCCCACAAAGTAAGATCTTGGCTGCTATATAATGTTGTGACACAAGTAAGTAATATTTTCATGTAGCCGTCCGAGTTTCGCTTCTTCAAATTTTTTTTTTTTTAACAAATTGAAGTCTTTTTAGTTTATTTCTACTTACAACTATTGAATTTTAATTTTGTTTTCTATTCTTAATAGCTTAATATATATATTAAAAAATCAAACAAAAGCTTTCCTTAACTATTTCTTTTTAGTTTCATTTTTATCAACAAAATCAGTATATTATAGTGTCCGAGTTTGGCTTGTAGCCACTGTATGTAAAAATAAATGTGTGATAAAAGTTGTAATAAGAAGAGTTTCAATACGCTTCCTTTCAAAGTTCATGTCGTCCATGGTTCCTTTAGACATTTTATGTTTTTTATTTCTACCATAAATATTCACATGTATATCATATGTACATATTGATTTTATTATGTAAAACGTATTTTGAAACAGATTCCATTGATTTGTAGCATTGCTGGGTTATTTACATTTTTTTGAACGGTTTTTTCGCAACTTTAAAGGATTTTGTAACCCCTTCTTCAGTTCTTAATATATCTGTTTTTTTTTACAGTATTAGATATATTTTGGTCGGAGAAAAACGACTATACACCTAATTCTGTTTTTACACGGTAGATACGTATCAGAAAAAACCGTAAAAAAATATGCAGTTCATAGAGATAAGTGGATTGGTTTGATATCCTTCAAACCTTTATAAGATACTTAAAACAAAATGATTTGTAACCATTATAAGAGTTTCTATAAAAGCCAAAGTAAATTTGTAAGTGCGTTAATTCATAGTGTATTTTACAAAACCAAAAGGTTATTTAAATCGCAGAGTAACATAAATGGAAAACTGTTGCAGTTCAGGAACTAAAAGCTCTTACAAAGAAAACATTTAAGTGAATGAACAAAAGATACATCAGCCAATTAAGCAAAATTTCAGAATCCGCAAAACCGATCAAAATAAAATGGTTATAAAATTAAAGAAATATTGTTTGAAATTTCAATCAAATACCACGACCATGTTATTTCAAGAAAATCATGTAAAACAGAATTGGGTGTATATGGAGTGGTTTGTAGTGGCTACGTTTTTTAAAGTGTAATTTTGATATTTTAATAGTAATTTTTCTAATTTATTTTCTATGAATTTTGTATGAAGATACCCATCAGTACTTCGTAGCGGAAGAGTCTGCCAAAAAAAATCATTAGAAGTATAAAATAATTTAACATCATCACCTAATAAAAGAACTCTGTAGTCAGAAAATAAATCAGAAAGGACATAAAGAAATGACTAGAATAGAAGCGGACTCAAATGGCTACCCTGATTAACTCCAAAAGAAACTTATACGGCCTTAAACAATACATTTGGAAAAAAATTCTCTGGGTTTTAAAGGGGAGGTAATAGCCTATTCAACGATCAGGAATATAGATTGCAAATCGATTATAATCGTAATCGTAAGCGCGATTAAACGCACTATTTAATCTTAATAAAAATCGTTAATATTGCGATTCAATTTAATCGCACTCTACTTGTGCAAAAAAAGCAGCAAACTAAATGGAGATCAAAATATAGACAACTGCTTAGAAGCTGTATGAAAAGCGGTTAAATATTTTTCAGTAAGAGCAGCAATTTTACAGCAGACCAGCGTAAAGGCTCATAACAAAGGAACAACGCTTCTTTTAAATGCAAAAACACATTAGAGTTTTATAATACTAATGTCAGAAAGAACCTTTTGAAGTACTGAATAAGGTACATGTAGTTTGAAAGAATTTTCAGCCATGAATTTATTACAAAGTATCGGAATTGAATTCCTATCTCAACTTTGTAATGTCCTATCGCCAGTTGAAGGTTTTTGCAGTTCAAATGCAAGTATTAAAGAAGATGAAGGTTCGTTGTCATTTTTTGTACACAAATTTGAACCACAACAAGAAACATATGTACATATATCGCTATAAAGATATTATCAACTATTAAGACTAGGATAGATAAAAGACAAAACAAAAACCTTATATACAATATTATTAAACAATGATTTATTCTTGAAATTCACTTAAACGCTTATATGTATTTGAAAATTGAAGAACTACTTTTAATGCTTGTGGTGATGAGGTAATAGCATGTGGAGAAGATAACATTGACAATACCTGAGTTATAGGCAGAAATTGATAGAGCACTCGCTGAGCCTCTCCCAATAGAAAATTTTGATATATAGTGCCAAGAATTTGGTAATTCTGCACAGGAATACAATCAGTCATATGGTGGTGTTAAATATGCACAATAAGGGGTAGTGGTAACACATGTATTTTTTTTTTTTTTGGGGAAAGAGTGGAGACAAAAATGTAAGATTTTTACAGTGGGTAGATATGACCACTGTAAATCGTTTTCTTTCAAAAAATTATAATTATATTTTTTGAATTATTTGTATAAAATTAATGCATATTACTTTTGTTTAGCTTTGTTAGTTAAAAAATTATAAATTGGATTTTGTTTTAAATAAACTGCGATTAATCGATAATCGCGATTATCGGAGTTTTTTAAGCCTAATCGCGCTTATGAAAAACTGCGATTAGATGCAAACCTAATCAGGAATACCAATCAGTGCAAGTTTATGAAGTAAAATCTTTTAACCAATTAAAAATATTACTTAAATCAGTACAAATAATATCAGTTCGGGAAATCGCAACAAAGCCAATAAAAATCCTCGTAGTAAATTCAAATAGGTTAGTTACTGCAGACCTACGTGACGTTATAGATTTCGTCTGAAAAGAGAGATAATCAACTACCAGTTTCCCCATTAGCTTAGGAATAGCATTGCGAAATACACCTACCAAATAGTTCAATATATTCGATCATCTACCCGACTTTTACAAAGGAATAATAAACGACCTCTTCCAAATAAAAGGCAAATGATCTTTATCCAAAAGTTTGTTCAAGACAAACGTTAAAGGACCGATAAAAAAAGCAGTACAACATTAAAAGACACAGGAAGGAATTTCACCAGGCCCTGGCAATCGTGTAGACTTTAGCCTATACAGAGACTCAACAGAACATTAGGAATTGACAATCTTCCCCCAGAATATGGATATGAAAAATTTCTCCCCACATCCGACACTGAGTCCAATTGCCTATACGCACACTGAAAGAAGTCGGAAAACATAATCACAAAGTCAAGGTAATCGGAATATGATTCTTTCCCCTAGAACACTTCATTAGATGAGGTAAATGATTTGCGTTTAACACGAACGTATTCATGAAAGTATTTCGAAACTCTAGCTCGACTAAACTCTATCCGAATATATCCTACTAAAACCAGCACGCGCTCTTGAGTAGAGCAAACCTCTTAACCAGTTCACTGCCTTAAAAATGTGATTTCTTTAAAAAATGTATTTATTGCCAGGTTAAATCATATTTTGTAAATTTATTAATTTTTTGTTTTGTTTTGTGGTATATTTGCCCATTTATACCTTTCACACGAATCCGTGTATACGGCACTGTCAGCAATATCCATTGTAAATGCCGACTACACGGATTCGTGTTTACCATGTGCTATACGCATGATACACGGATTAATAGGCTTACGAAGAACAACACTTCCTATCCCTTAATTTTTATAGTCTAGCAGAACTGCTTGGAAGAATAGAACGATCTAGAACGATGATATTCATATGGAACACACTCATTAAAAACATTGGAATAATACCCCATAAAAGTTATCTATAATCGTAGAGAAGTACAAGAGCGCATGTGAAGTAGAGAGTGGATCTTCTGATTCAGTTTAAATCATTCAATTTAGTGAGTTGTTAAATTGAACAAACAAACAGTGTTGCCATCAACACCTTTGTGGCTTGCACTCAACCGGCATCAAAATTACACATATGGAAATGCTTTTACAAATATAATAAAGGGTGATTTTTTAACCGTTTGGATTTTGCAAATTAAAAAAACACAGAAAATTTTTCAAAAGAGAACGAAATAATTATTTGTGGCGATAAATATATGGCTGCCATTTACTTTTTAAAAATTTTTCATGTAAATCTGGCCCAGGGCTGAATTTATGACTGAGATACTTCACGTATCCCAACACAAATAGTACAGTGAGTTCGAACCGCCAATGGACTGCTGAAAAAGGTGAAATTAATTGCTCACCAAACTCACCTCCTAATAGGTTACTAGTATCGCGGGTCATGTGGCATGTGGCACCGTTTTGTTGAAACCACATGTTAACCAACCAAAATCGAATTGTTCCATTTTCGCAAAAAAAAAGTTAACAACAAAAGCCAAATTGTTGACAATGGCTAGGTATTGACATATCGCGATATTCATTGACATTGGCCGATACGGCAGCAATATAGTATTCTCTTTGGTACGCACTTATCGCATACAGTTTGGAGGATAATTGTTCGATAAAGTAAAACTGGTGTGAAAATTAGTAGATCGAATAACCATGTTGGTTGGATCAATTATGGTGACCATAAAATTGACGTAATTTACGAAACACATTTTTCACACAGCACGTATTTTAATAATAAAACTAATGCCAGAGTTTTTATGGTTTTTACCATAAAAAGTAAAATGGCAAACCTTACTGAAATTATTTGGTGCTGCCACATTTCACGAATCTTTTTTTACACTGATTAAATTTACACAGTAGAACCAAGTTAATTCAAACACAAAATTTTGTTTTTTTTTTTTTTTTTGTTTTGTAGAGTTAAAGGCGGTTAACAATATTAATATAAGAATTAATAATATTCTTGTATTTGTTTGAATTCGTGAAAGAAAAACAGTAAAGTTCACTAAATAAACATTACAAAAATAAGTGTACAGTAGGTAACATAATATTCTAAAACAATAATTTGAAAGAAAGAGCCATGCAGTTAGTGTTAACCCTTATGTGTATGTTAAAAAAAACATCTTTAACAGAATGACGGTACCCGGGTACCCTGGGTGCCACACAAAGTATATATGCAGTTTCATATTGTTATACTATTCATATATACGAAAACTGCATGTTAAAACGCGAAATATATTGTTGTTTAGCGTGACATAGATACAAATACGGAGATTCAGTAATTGAAGACTTAGCGTCGGATGCAAAGCAAGGGAGATGTATAGAATCTGATGAGGGCTCATACGATTCTGGACCATGAAGAGCTTGAAATTAGCATTCAACTTTGTGGTAAGGATGGACCGAATTGGCGTATTAAACCATATCCAGAATCCCAGACCTGCGTTGTGTACCTGCACCTGGCTTAAATATATATACAATTAGAGATTTATTTAGAAGTATTTTATCCATGGAGATGTATGACAAAATTTTTTTACGAAAATCATACAAAAGGAAACAAGTGACTGATGAATATAAACTTGGAAATAGAGTATCCTAATTCTATCCTAACGAAGTATTTATAACACTTACAGAAAAAGATCTAGACGCTTTTTTAGGAACACTAATTTTTTGCGGATCACTTAATAGAATAATAGAAACCAAATAACTTACCACTATTCCGTGCAGCAATGTTGATAACGAACCCACTCGAGCAAGGCGTGTTGAAAGTGATGAATGTGCTACCATTAGAGATATTTGAACCATTCTTCATAAGAATTTATTTCAAATTTACAAGCCACTGTAAATTGTTTGTGTATATATGACGAACTCGTTTCACACAATACATGCTATTGAAGCCAGAAATGTATGACATTATATGTGTATGTGACTCGAGAAATTCGTACCCTCTCAAAAGCCAAATTTATTCGGGTGAGCCAAATGATGTTGATCGCCAATGAATGTAGGTGAAAAAGAATTCTTAGACCTAGTCAATCTATACAAAGACTCTGGCAGAAACATAACTGAAAAAACAAAACATTTCTCCCATCTAATATGCTGCCTCATAAAGATGGGTAAGAATTAAAATGAGTATTTATTCTTGTAAAACTATAAAGCTAAATTAAGACACAAAAATTCACATTTTTTCATATATTTTGTATAGTGGCAAAAAGGCAGCAAAATATAAATTGATTTACAACTTTCTCCCAAGCTGAGACACAAATGTCGTCAATATAAAAAATAAATACAAACAAAAGTTAGAAGTTCTTAGAGAGTTTCAATCGTCTAGGAATTTTGTGTAGAAAGCAAACTGCACTTAAAATACAAAAAGTTACCCGGGTGTCCTCTCGCACATAAAGGTTAAATGACTCGTTTATATTTCAACAGATTAATTACCCGAAACATACGGTTCTTATCGTCAAGGAATGACTACTATATTACACTATACTGATCTTAACCCAATAGAGCACCTTTTAGACTATCTATGCTGCCAAATACGAAAACGGGAGGTGATAAGAAGAAAATATCTAATACCTCAGCTTTGTGATACAGGACTTGGTGGATTCGATAACTTACGACTTTATTATGCCTTAATGAATTAGAACTTACCCTATTAAATAATAAAAAAATTTCTTCTAATTATTCTGTTAAAAACCATAATATGTTGCCTACTGTATCAGGCTTACTCTTGTAATGTTAATTTAGTTAATTTTATCATTTTCTTTGTACAAATCAAACATATACAAGAATATTGTTAATTTTGTTTATAAATATCGTTAACTGTTTTTGAATCTACAAACCTAAAATAAATTTTTTTGTTTAAATTATTTAATAGACCTTATTAAAAAGAAATATATGGATCGAATAGTTGTTTACTTACTCTAGTATAGGGTGAGTGCACCTAAGGTCGGCATGTACCAGCAGTCGGCAATTTTTGTATTTATACTTAAATAACTAAGAATAAAAGTAATTATGTAGTAAAGTAAAGATATATGAAATTTATAAATATTCTCAGCTTTCTACGTGTTAAGAACAATTTGAGATTAGATAAGTATTTTTGACAGTATATTCCTCTAAATAGTGACAGTCTTTCGGTTTTTACGAAAATGCTTGTTTTCTTAACAAAAAATTAGTGGAAATGCCGAATTAATAATGTCAATAATTACTTTAAGATAATCAATTTTCAATCGGATATGTTTTCTAAAGGTAGAAAACTATTGAAATATGGCTATAAAAGTGAAAGAGCTGGAAAAAAAAATGTTTCTCTCATTTTAAGCGATGCCGACAATAGGAACGAAAAATTTTTAAATGTTTTAGTAGTCGACACTCTAATGCTGATTACTAGAACAATCACTTGCTCTTATGGTCGGCAGTGGTTTTTACTACTAGTTTTGTTAAGGTTGAGATAATAATTTATTTAATCTTCATATCTTTTTCAACCTCTTCTTAAGTAACACTGGCCAAAGTTCAATAATTGTACGCACGACAGCCATTTTAAAATCTGGCCTCATCATGAGCCAATGAAGTCTTAAAAATTAATGTTCGACCTGAAAAACATGACCACTAAAAGGGCCGATTTATAATATAGAGGGGCTAGATCACGGCTACCACAGTTGGCAAATTTTTGGTAGTGGCGTCTGCGTCATTTTAGCCTTATGGGCAGTCTCAAAATCCAGTTTTAATATCTACAGTTGGAGAAGGGAAGGATTAAGTGGCTTCATAACCGCTTTCAAAACGGATTTCTGGTAAGCTTAGGCTGATCCCTTGTACGCAGAAATGTAAGTCGACCACCTCATAGCAAACTGGATTACCTTTTCGACGTGTGGGATTGGCTCAGTGCTTACAAGCTATAGGCTACTGTGCTTACAGCTTGTCATTTCGTTTATTATACTTTTTTGGTTCGGTCAACATTTTTCATCCGTAAACAAAGTTTTTCTGACCAAATTATCATCGTACTTCCCCAAAAGGCGTTTGGATTTTTCTCCAAGTGTCCGGTATCACGTTTTAAAGCCCCAAATTCAAGTCTATTTAAATGATTCGATTAATGAACTTTTGAGTGAAATTAATTTTACGTGTTATAACTTTCTGTTTCCAAAGAGGACATCGCAGAGTTCTTGATTTGAAAGCTTTAATGACATGCTATGATCGAGCTTTAACTTAACAGCTTAATAGGACGCTCATTATGTGACCAGTCCATGGTAAAAGCTGACATTTTGAAATATCAGTTATAGACTTAAGATTTAGAGCTTAGCCTTCAGAAGCCACATAATATAATTCCATATAATATATTCCTTTGTGATCTATTTTTTTTTTCGTTTTTAGCTTTAACATGTAACCTATGTACAAAGTCTGAATTATACAGAAATAATATTCAGGAATTTCTGATATGAATTTATCTTTTGTGCCTGATTGATCTTATTGAACATATAGAATGTGGAAAACATTTGTTTTAAATTTCGATATATTATTTTCTGTACTAAAATATGATATGCCGACAATAGGAATATAGTATGCCGAAAACTGGAGAATTAGTGCCGACTACTGGCAAATTTGGTGTTTTTCACAAAAACAATAAATTTTTCAAATTCAATAAAAAAAAATTTTTAATTTAACTTAGTTATCTGAAACAATAAATTGTAATTACTAGTCATCAATTCTATACAACATTCACTTGCGTAAGAACAGTAGCTTGAAATAAACAAAAGTCTTAAACTGACGACTGTTGGTACATTCACCCTATAGCGATTAATAAAAACGGTACAACAAAAAGTAAAATTACATAAATACAAATTACACATGAAGCTAATTATACACGGTTCACACACATAATCAAAAATTACACACAATATATGTAATTACACATAAGGTGGCAACTCCGCGAATAACCCAAGACTAGTAATAATGACGTTGCCTAAGGAATGCCAACAAATATATATGCAATAAAAAATTTATAAACATTTTCAAAAGTCAGCAGTCTTAGGTGGTAAATCAAGAGCTCACACACATTAATCTTGTTCGTTATATTTTTACGGTTATCCTTATGTAAAATTTTTACAAAAAAAGAATTTCCATTGTTTATATATGTAAGTGTGTCAATGTAGGTTTGTCTGAACGTGCTTAACAAATTACACATAAAAATCTAAGTAATGAAATTGTAAACATGCCCCTTATGAAAAGCGATAAATGATTAATTTCGATTACAATGTCAACGCTGTGTTGCTGTTACACAATATGAAGGATAATAGAATTTTAAATCAACTTCAGTTTACAATAGATGTTTTTTAGTTCAATTACAATAAAATAAAATTTTCTTTTTTATTGCGATTTTTATCTTGCTGATATATGTACTCTATGGAGGAAATTCCATATGAGGTTACATAATACATACGTAGTTGTTGTATTTATTTCATAACTAAATGCCACCTTCTGTTTACATACATATGTACTTGAAAAAGATGGTTGCATGAAATAAAATAAATGCTAAAAGCATTAAAAATATAACTAAATCTTTAAATATAAAAAAAAATTATAAGTGAATACGGGTGAAGAGCAATTTTCAACACAATTCATTTCTTTTAAGAAAAACGAAAATGTGTATGTACTTAAATAATGGACTATCCATATTATGCATAACAATATCCAGTATCTGTAGAGTATTTAATATTTTTTAAATTGTATTAAAGATTGGGCTTATTATAATGTAACAACATATCACTCTTTTAAATACCATTGTATTAAGAAATATACTATATAGACCTCTAAATATGTTCGAAGTTCTTCTTACTTACTTGTGTGTCCTATTGCAAGATAAAGCATGGGCACTTCTAGCTCAATTCTTCAATTCGGATCTTGTTGCAATCTTATAGCTTAACGCAATTCTAGATTTTGTCGCATTGGACTAATAGCCCATATTGCCCTTTGGCTGTCTGTGAAAATATGAATGGTTGTTGTCCCCACTGCTCAATATTGAAGTTCATATTGTGTCCGTAAATAATAATTCCCAATTAATATCAAATCAAAATTTAAACAACATTTTTAGCTTTGTTGCTTCAAGTTGTAGTAATCTTTAAACCGTAGTATTTCATCTTTTTAATTATATTGACATATATGTTGATAAATACAATTATCTATCATCGTCATAATATCAGTATCAAGTGGAAATTTGTATGAAAAATTTCATTAAGAGTTAGTTATGTATGACTACATGCTGAAATTTAACGTCATTGTCTGTTAGGACTCACACTGCCTGTGAGACAAAATCAACTTCTGTCGTCCATGTATGTATGACACTAAAGAAAATTCATCTTCAATCATCGATGACTTCCATCGTTAGCGTTTGTCAGGATGATTCACTATGCATTCATGAACATTTTTATGAGGATGATATACTCGTATGTACCTAAAACTTGTAAAAAGAAATGAAAAAAAATTGTTTATGTCATGTTTCCAGATGACATGGTTATTGCTTACTAAGCCACTGTGATAGGGATCACGGTGCTTAGATGTCATAGTTACGAGTTTTTTTCAGCCAAATGAGAGTGCGTATGGATGAGGTGGAACAGTCCGAAAAAAAAAATTAGACCGATTCTAACTAAAAGCAATTGGGTTAATTTCATTAAGCTGTCAAATTATTGCAACAGATGCATTTGTTTACTTTCTAAAGTCCTGGGTTCTCTTAAGTCGATTTCAATCGTTGATATTTAGTTACTTAAAATATGTAAACATTTCATATGGTTTTGAAAAGTGTCTTATTTTTCTTTATTTTTTGAAATAAAATAGAAATTTTTTTATTATTTATAACAATGATTTCACAAAACAAGTTTTTTTTACAAATTCAAGCTTTTTTTAAAAAAAAAATTATAAATTTTTGACAGCTGATACGTAAAAACGGAAATAAATTTAATTTTTTTAAATTTACCCGCAACGCAATGTTACGTTTACATAGGCGTACTTATTTACACATAAACTAAGGCGAACTTAATAAGGTGGTCTTAAACTGAAAATGAATACAACACTGTAAAACAAAATTTCGGTGTGTCAATATAATGCAACACTCTAGTAAGCAAAAAGCTGTAGCATCAAAAATATTTGTTGTCAACAAAATACAGAATGTTTGCGTTTTTTGACATAAGCGAATGTGTCAGATGTTGCTTACGTAGTAAATTAGGGCCACCTTATTGAATTCGCCTTGACATAAACTATGTAAGGGAAACGGAACAGCTGATCCGCAACGTATACGTTTACGTAAGAGTAACCAGGCCTTAAGGCCTGTTTTTGGCAGTTCAATAAAGTATTACATTTCGTCCTTAAAAGCTATAAAGTTTAACTTCAATTACAGACGTAAATCTTGACCATACCGGTCCCGAACCCTTTGACTTTTATCTAATGATAAGTCAAACACTGGATAATATTTTGAAAACACACAGCTATACTCAAGCTTTACTATCAATATAAATTTGCATACTTCCACATGGTTAAGCATATTGAAACACCTGCAGACAATTAAAAAGTTGAACAATTCTAAATACAACCCAACAACAGTGTATTTCAGACGTTCTTGTTGGTTGACAGTAAGAATTATAATCTACAGATACAAAGCCATTGCATACAATACTTGTGGTCCAATGATCCCTTGTAGCTTGGTAAGGGAATTAATAATAAACTAAAGCCAAAAGAAATGCGTTTGACGACGAATAGGACACATATGTCGCATTTGGTTTTCGTCATTACAGACACATTTTCCAATGGATTTTAATCAAATCAATCTTATTCGATAAACACTTTTTGGTATTCGAATTATCATAATTTTTTTTTTGTTTAAATGAGGTTTAATAGCATCTCAAAGTCAAAAATTATTATTTATTTTTTGGCAATTTTAGTTTCCCAATATACCGCGTTCTAGTTGATACATTTAAACTTTTAGTATTATATGTGCGAATGCCTTATATAAATCTGTGAACCATCGTATATTGTTAAACCGAAGGGGCTGAAAATCTGATGGAACATGTGTGTCCCATTCGTCGGTAAAGGTAAAAGTTAAGGAGAATTTATTTTTTATATTTTTTACTTTATTTGATATTTTATAATAGAGAAACAAAGAAAACACAAACAGTTTAGTAAAAAACATAAAAAAATTAATCAAAACAATTTTATTTCTAACAATCAGTGGATACTCATTGCTTTAAGCATCCCAAAAAACGCTTTCAGCTTTTCTTAAATTAAAGAAAGTTTATACCTTTATGCTCACTATAAAATTTTGTTTGGTAAATTTAGCGCTCTATGATATCAGTTTGTCGAACTCACAATCTGTATTGAAGGGCTTAAAACCTGACCGTAAAATCAGTGCCGGTAAGACGTAATTTAGATTGGAATTTTTCTACTGAAAATTAATTGGTAGTTCCTTGTGAGTATGTTGTTACTGAATTTTTACTTTTTTCTCCGATCGCTAAATCTGTAAAACTAACCAAAATGGCAATGTTGAATTTCAACACATTTTCTTCATCTTCACTATCCGAAGTGTTCAAAAAAAATAATAACTTATCTCTTTAAAGCGCAACTAAAGCCATGAATTTATTCACAAATTGTGGCGCTGAAATCGTTGGGCATTTTATTACAAATCATTTTATTATTTAACAGCTACATTGTACTCTTACATGATGAATGCGTTTAGCTTTAGCTCATTGCTTGCTTTTTGTAACCACAAAATTTATTCCCAAATTTTTACCTTTGACGACGAATGGGACACATATGTTTCACCATATTTCTCGTAGGAGTAACAATTTTTAAATTTTGACAACACTTTAGTCTTGAAAAGTTCCGTTTACGGGAAAGAGTAGGCAATAAATTTTTAAAAACTCCAACTGGAAAATTCTTAGTCGTCAAAGAGTTTAATACATGTACATATTTATGTATGTATCTACATACGTACGTATTTCTATGGCAAAGACAAATTGAAAAATATGTATGTATGCATATTGAAATTAATTTCATTCGATTTTATTTATTTACAATTGCATTTATGTTCACCATATTGAAAAAAAATATTAAACCTTAAAACCATGTACATTCATATGCTTATATGTACATACTTACATATGTATGTACAAACGGAAATGTATTGTATGTTTTACGCTCAATTTCTTTTTATTTCAAGCTGACTACCGGCATGTAAATTTCTGTCAAGTACACAAAAAAAAAATAATTGAACTTTTCGTCGCTCTCTCTTTATGTTTGAAGCAATGTTGTCAATTTAGCGCCTTTTGCGCTATATATAGCGCATTTTGACTACCGAAAAGTCGAATATTATCTCTTTAGCGCTTCTTTCAAAAACGCGCTAGGTTAGCGCTTTTCTACTTGCAATTTTTTGTAAGAAATATAAATTTAATACAGTCAATAAACTCATTAATTCATATAAACTATTGAATTAAAATGCTTCATGCTGTAAGAGTTACGTTATTCCAGATAATATTTGTGAAAAAAAATGAATAAAAATAGTGTTTTTGAAACGTATCTCAAATCTAAGAGCCTATTTTTCACGACCTATAAGTCATTTTAGAAGAAAGCAAAAATTTTAAGTATTTAATTAAAATACTAAACTTGTTATTTGTTATTACACTTTTAAAAATCCCAAGGGGATCACAGATCCATAACGAATTCTTTCCATTTACGCCTATCTAAAGCCAATGATCTCTAGTAATGGGCTTGCCTTCCGATTGTTCAGTTTGTCTGCCAGTTCCATTCAATGGATAGTTTTACTAGGTCGTAGTTTGGTTTCCTCAGAGTGTGTGCAGTCCATTTCCTTAATTACAAGAACTTGGTGTGATCTGGTTTCTGCCCAGAAAATTATCAAAATCCATCGTAGATATTGGTGAATAGAAGAGAACACCCTACAGCAATCAGTCGGCCTGAATAGGTCCAATCTGTTCTGAATATCAGTCTAGAAACTCCGGACGTCGTGAGGACGTCAAAATGACGGGACGTCTCCCAAATTTCTGACTCAGAATTCGGAAGATCGTTGTGTTATTAGCGTCGGTTGATTCATATAATTTTGATATTGAAGCTTTTTATCCGCAAGCTCACTCTGTATACATCTGACTGTATAGAGTCATGTTTTCATTGCATTTCGCAATGTCCGTTAGCCAAGAGATAGACGTCATCTGAGTAATCTAGGTCATACAACTTTGTGTTAAGTCCAAAGACAATACCACGTTGCAACATATAATCGAGTACAATGTTAAACAGCAGCGGAGAAAGAACACAACCTTGCCTAACACCAGCACCAAAACATTAAGAAAAAGTTTTTAAGTTCTTGCTTTGTTCTAAATCGTTGTTAATTTCATTTTTTAATCGTTCGAACTATTAAAAAATCTTTCTAAAATTGGAAATAGTACACATTGTTTCTTTAGAATTTCAGAATATTTTTTTGCTTTGAATATTATTAACGGTTTTTTACAGCGCGTTTGGATTACAAATATTTACATAAATTATAATTTAGTGCTATTAAGTGCCTTTTGAGTACTAGGTTTGCGCGTTTTCATCATAAAAAGCTAGCAACACTGGTTTGAAGGAAGCAAATTCTCTTATTTTTCGATTTACAGAATTAAAGATAATGTTGCTTATTGTCATGCGTATGCAGCGAATTCCCATTACTACAGTTGCTTACACTTTTCAACCCATTTATTGTAGTCTATTTAAAAAGATTTTGAATAAAAGCTTCATTGTGTTTATTGACAGTATTTTCTTCTTTATTTGGAATAACGCCTTCAGAAGAAAATGAAAGGAATTTGAGTAAAAAAAAACATTGTTTTTATTATCGCCTACGAGTTAAATTTTAATTTATTTACAACAAAGCATGAATGCTTTGTTATTTTACTAAATAATAAAAACACTATTAATTTTAAATTTAGATCTATTCCACTTGATGATCACTTGCTGATCGTCACTTAAAGAGTAAATTCTTCCAAACTAAGTAGCAATATTTATACCTAAATTAATTCTTAAATCTAACCGTTAACCTAAAACAATAACAATATGGTACATATCTAATATATAATGAAAATTGATGATGCTTATTCTAAAGGAGAAATTAAGGTCAGGATCAAGGTTTTTTTTATTGAGTGGAATTTGGAGGATAAGGAAGGTCAGGAATGTTTATACTTATTATTTATTATTTTTAGATATGGTAATTAGAGGACAGGGAAGGTTATATAAAATTATGAGTGAAATTAGGGAATAAATGAAGATTGGGAATGATAAATATATAACTTACGTTATCATTGCTATTGGAGATATATTGCCTATGTACTGTTGTTTATAATCCTTGTATAAATATGTATATAAAACGTGTAGCAAAGCCACCAAAAGTTTATTAATTTAAATTAGTAACCTGTTTCCTGATGACGAGCGTAAGAAAATGTTCGTCTAACAAGTTGTGTGACTTGTCTATTTACATTTCAAACACTAACACAAATTGAGTTTTACTAAAACAAGTTTGTGTTTTACATATAAACAGACAAGTCACTCAACTTGTTAGACGAACGTTTTCTTACGCTCGTCATCTGGAAACAGGCTGCAAATTTTTCAGTTTCAATTAAAAATTATTTAAATTTAACTTAAATAATCTGAAACAAAGTAAATTTATGAACTCTAACTTGTCATCAATCCTATACCAGATTCGCATGCGTAAGTCTTAAACCGTAGACTACTGGTACACTTACCCTATCCTGTTAGTTAATTTTTGACCAATTTTTCAAGAACTTCAGGAATAAGCAAAAAAATTTGTTGCAATTACAATTGTTTTGAAAATGTTTTGCTGGTCTTTGGTGAAGTTAATGGTAGCGCAAAGTAAATATAATATAGCCAGACTTAATAAAAATATTCTCATTTAAAGTGAAGTAATTATCTATTCTTATCTGAACATAAACTTATATTCGTACATATTCAAACTCATTCTATTTATTCCACCAGAGTAGATAAGTTGCGCGCCACTTTTCCTTTTTTAAAAACCTACTAAACCATTGGAACTTTCCCTTAATACAACGTTTCATGGCATTTAAATAAGTTTTGTACTCCTAAAAGCAACGACAATCTTTGTGTTTTTTATGCAATACTATTATAATGAGAATTTAATTCTTAATTAGGCAATATGATGAATATGGGTGCAAAAAGGCGTAATCATAGTATGCAATGCCGCCTTAATTCCACCAAGAGTGCAAAATTGCATTGTAAATACTAAAACAACGTGATTTTATAAACAAACAAAAAATATTTTCGACTTGAACGATATTTGGAAGCATTTATAAAACCCAAAAAACCCAATAAAACCCGGTGGGGTGGGTTTTTTTAACCCGGGTTTTTGCCAACCCTGCTTATTGACGAAGCCATTTAACCAGAAATGAACTTCATCACTAAATACAATTCTGTGCTCTATGTACTTTATGAACTTCGCGAACAGATTGTTTTCTCAATGTAAATTTCCACAATTTAGAAGCGTTGTTTTGGCGATAATCGATTAATGATGACTTACCAAACCTTACTGAACAGAAACGTCACTAGAGTTTAACATTCTCATCTGTCAAACCACAGTTATCGACGTCTATAATTAGTCTATAAGTGTAATAATATTTTGAATGCGATATAAAGTGTAAGATTAAATGTATTAAGTGTCTTGAAATACTGAGCTGTAAAGACCCTTCTTCATCAGGACTTGTTGATTATCTTAAGTATATTCATAAGATTGACGTAAGTAGTCAGCAATAAATACTTGTTTGTATACCAAGTAGTTCCAAGACGCCTGCAAATATCACTCAAACAAATCAAATTAAATCATTCGGTGTAATATTGGCATATTGATTTGTAAAGGAGAGAATATTCGTTAAAGGCCTAAAAAGGCCGAAAGTTGTTTTAGCAAGCTTTCTGCAAAGTATGTAAGTGCATATATGCATTGAATAAAAGAACCAACTGATCGGTTATTTGTCTAATTTTTAATCGGTTTTTTCAAAATTATGACAAATCGAACTATTTGAAAAAATTTAATAATCGATCTCCTCAGTAATTACATACTTAAAAACAAATATCAAAAATGATTTCTTATGTAAAAAATTATACAAAAACATCTTCAGTCATATGAGTGTCTTATATCAACCGACGCAATAATTTTTAATAGGTCATAAGAGTGACGGCAAAAAAGGTTAGGCGCCAAAAACAGCCGTTATCCTACTAACAGGAAAGAAAAATTATTTCCATTTAATGCATTGGACAAAACAGAACCTTCATACGAAATGTAAAATACCTGTAAAATTTTGTTTTTGTCGCTTAATATATTTTTGCGGTTAGAGCTCAATATATAAAAAATTGTATCCCTTCTAGTTGATTAAAAAAAAAATAAAATAGGAATTTGTTCTAACCATTCTATAACTTTTCAATGCATTATATCTAAAACAATTTATCTCTTCTCTAAAACTAGGTCTCAATATTAACAATCACTGTTTCATTTGAGCCCAATATTTTCCCTAGAGCAACTTTTTTTGTTCAGGAAGAGCACTCGGTGAACACATCAAAAACAGTTGTTGTACCTTTTACAAGGAGATATACGTAAGTTATCGTGTGCCTGTATTTCTTTCATGGGTATCACCATCAACTTTTCGATAAATGCGCAATGGGCAAGCTGCTCCTCATACGGTAGGACGTGTTGTCTTTCACCGAGAATGTCTCAATATATATATATCGACATTATTTGGCTCACCATCACTAATGCGGCGGTAACTTACAAGAGAAAGGCTGAAAAAGCTACCACCATATATAAATTAGGCAGGGTAAAGACTCGCCTGCCTCGGTAAAACTGGAGTAGTGAAAACATGTCCAATAGCGGCTTTGGACCCTTAAATAGCTTGACACTTCTTCACAACTATGTGATAAGGGTGGCGGTATGTTCGGCGGCAAAAGGATCCGGGAATTTGTCGGAGTTTCTGTCCATTCTACTCAGTGTGGTCGGAGAACCATCTTTATTCCTGGATGTTATGACTTTGAATCTGTTTTTTATAGGAAATTCAGAGTTGAATTCCTGGACCGAGATTATTGGTCTAATGGGACCATAGCTCGGTAAGAATTTGATCTAAACAGGTATACCGATGGTTCCAAAATGAATCTGACCAACCTGGACAGTGAGTCAAGGGTAAGACTATTAATATATTCTCTATCAGCTAAGCTACTTTAAGGGGACTTGGCTCAGATCGCAAGACATTTAGACTGGTCAAACATTACTGCGATTCGTTGCAAAAACACTCGCTTAGAAATTATTTTCAGTTGTTTCGGGAATCTGGACACCGTGGGATAGATGATAACAAAACAGGTCCAGAACCATACTTAGCTGCGCTTACTGCTATCCTCAATCTTATCAAGGATTTGGAAATTGCCAGATGCTTGGAATACTGAAATGCTCAAAGGGACTTAGGCACTCTATGGAGGAAATCTGCAATTTGGGCGTTGCTCTGAGATTTTCTAGTGCTACAGGCCAGATTTGCAACCCCTGGCGGATATTCTTACAAGCCATTGTGGATTAAGAGCGCATCTGAAGAGGATGTTTAGATGTTTGTAGACTACGTTCACAAACATCAGCGTCGGAGGAACACATATAGTGCGAATGTTGGATTCTTAATAAGTTTGGGTGGAAATGCTTAGGGACACATATGGTTCCATTGGGTTTTGGTGATAATAATAATAATAATCGGTTGTCAGCAAAGAACAGTAGTGGCTGGGACCAAATCTGTAGGTTATTGCAGATTGCGTTTCAGCTATCTCACAACTTCATTTTACGGTATTTTTAAATCGTTTTCTAGATATATTTTGTGCTTCCCAGAACAGACATCAACCATAAGTTCAAACATATATTTTCACTTATTAATCTGTGCGAAAGAAAAGTTCTTTCTTAAACTAACCATATCATTTTTAATACCTCCACAGTTCACATGCATACTTATGTATAATTAGAGAGAGCTTTGTAATGGGTAATGGTTTACTGAAACGGAAAGCAAAGAAAAGAAAGCATAACAGAAGAGTGCTGAACTAAAGTTAAGTCGGTTGCATGGTTGATAAATGTATTCAATAAATGAAAAATTTTAAAAATCAAAATAAAATATAAACGCTTCTGCAATAGCCTGTATTAACGCTCTGCTTCGGTTTGTCTAAAATAAATTTTAAGAATTTATTTGATTTCTTATTAGAATATATCATTCACAAATTATAACAACAAAACATATAATAGCAGCAACTTATGTACATATGTCGACATTACGAATTTTATGTCGTACTATATACAAACTCTTGATATATTTACATTTTATTAAATTTAAAGTTTTTCATTGTACATTTTTTATATTCAGGCAGCACTTAAGAAGCTTCAAGTGGAATTTATGTTAGGTATGAAATATAATACCAATTCCACTTATTATGTTAATACCCTTTTCTTTTTTTTGTTTCTTGGCTTGTAATCATTGTTTATTATATTAAACACTACAACAAATTGTGTAACCAGCGTTTAGCTTTGACAAGAATTTACTTTATAGGATTTTCAAATTATGTGGAACGTGACCGACTAAAATTCCAACCCTTAAATTATACGACGACAAGGAATTTAAGTCTAAATAATGTTAGGAGTCTACAAACATATATTCTGTTGAAACAGATGGAAAAGCTGTGTTCATCAAATAGTCATATTCACTAACCCTCCCCGAATCACGCAGCTAACGCAGTAAAAATTAAATGTCAAAATAATTTCTAAATAAAACTAACCTACTATGTGTTTGCATAACTATGAAGAAAAAAGTCGGTGTACAATATCCACCCTCATAAATAACTCTCATAATTAAACATTCATTCTTATTTGAAAATTATAAAAAATTAAAAGGACGCACACAATATAATAATTTAATTAAAAAGATTATAAATATATAGAAAACTGTTTTTACTTAGATAATAATCCTATTACAGAAATTTATTTTTTTTACATATGGATTAAACAGTAAACACTATCGGCCACATGAAAAAAAAACTCAACAAAGCTTGTTAAACCTTGGTTAAACAAAATTTCTTAATGTTGTTTGTAAAAACGATTATTAGCTTAAAATACCTTTGTTATGCCTACGTTAACTCTAAGAATTTGAAAGTATAAAGCTACCAACTTTAAGAGTACTTTAAAGTAGCATTTATGTTATGAATATTTAATAAAAAAAATAGCCTGTTTTTGCTTCCCGGAAACTTTTTTAGAGTCATAAACCCTTACCCAAAAGAAAAGGTAATTTTTTAGTGAGATGGTGATTCAAGCCAGATCGCTAAAATTGTCAAATAATAACTGTTGTAACAGAAATTTACGGTAAATTTGTAATCACCGTAAAGCCCTAATCCAAATCCAATTATTGGACAATAGTAGAAAACGCCTGGAAATATATAACTGGACGTCGAGGAACATGTTCAAGCTATTGTTACGACAATAAGGTTGGGCATCACAGCGTTTATTACATCGCTAAAATAAATAAACAAAAGCTGCAAGAACAACTTATACGTGCTGTTTACAAATAACCAAATCTACAACAACAACCATTAGCAGAGACAAAGTAAATAAAAATAACACGGTAACAACAATAATTAAGTAGCAAAGAAAACAAGTAACAGACAATAAACAAGCGACAACAAACACTAAGAGCTGAAAGAGGTAGATGTTTACATACGCATGACTAAAAAAGAACTAAAAAGAAATTTAAAGAAAGAAATGGAATCTACCTGAAATATCGAGGGGTTCGAGAGCTTTCGATGTGTTGTTTACTCAGCCATACAAAAAGCACATCGATGCGAACAGCAATCAGTTTATGTGTCGTACACTCAGCGAGAGCAGTTTTTAAGTAAAGTTAACTCAGCGAATGTGTTATTGGTGTGAAGAGTGTTTATAAAGAGTAAACTCGTGAATCTAGTAGTGAAGTAAAAACCAGTTTAGTTGTAGCTAACTCAGTAAAGAGAGTTAAGTGTGGATAACCTCTGATTGAAAAGGTTGTGATCGAACCTAAGGTGTAACAACGATCGGGTTGGAAGATCTTTAGGAAGAAATTTCTGTCGAGTAATTGTTGCTGTTGACAAAATTGTAAATAGTCGGAGTAGTTACGGATTGAAATTTTTATTGCTTGTGAAAAGGTACAAGCAGTGGAACACAAAACTGTGTTAATGAAATAATTAAAACCAATCACAGGATTTATTTTATTTTAACTGCAATCTACGAACTAATATATACACGTTTTTAATATGGTAAAAACGTAACAATACATATGTACATTCATATGTAAGTATGTAAATGTGTGAAGTTTTGTTCTATTTGATTGAGTATTAAAGTTTTTATAGGAATTTTTCCGTTCGACTTCAAAACATGCACATGCTTTTGCACCCTACTGCATGTATATAAATTTATACATCCACTTTTATTATCTAATAAAACTAATTTTTTTCTAATAACTTTTTTCATTTAAGCACAATAAAAACATTTTGCTTATAGTAATGTACATCACATCAAAACAACTACACAAAGTTCGTTATTCGGGTATGTATTTTTCCACCAATAAATTAATTGTCTTAGTTATTTTACGATTTAGAGAATTTTTGCAATATATGTATAGAGTATGTATAGCATTAAGTAAAATATAAAATGGTAGTGAAAACTAAAAAATATGATTTTATATTGAATTAATTAAGAGAAATTTTTTGGTTCGACTATTCATATGTGTGGCGTTCGGCTCTTTGTATCGTTAACACAAAAAATCATTGTCAGCATGAAAACGTAAAATTAAGTAAAACAGTCATTAACTAATGTAGGATTTTTGCATACGTTTTTTTAACATATGTATGTTTATTAAGCTTAAAGTGTGTGGTAACTGACGTGCACTACAAGTCTATTTTTAGATTTTTTGCATATGGCCGTATGTGCGTATAGGCAAGTATAAGCGTATTTGTGTATAGAGGACTTAGGAGCAGGGTAAAGGTCTCTTTAACTTTAAGGAGATTGAAGGGTTATTATTTGACCGGTTTTTTGGTTTTTCCGAATACGTTTATTTAATGTTCCCTTTTCGAATACTGAATAAACCAGTTATTTAACACTAATAACCGATTATTTTAAAATGTGTTATTTTTGTATTTTTTTATTTTTTATTGCAAATATGCTCTTAATTAAGGTAAAAGGCAAAGGTTTTCAAGATACAATTTATCAAATAACCAAGAATATAGCAGCTATGAGCAAAAGTGTTTGAAAATATTCAAAAACATCGATTCGTCATCGTTCGCAACAATTAAACATCAAACGATCTACATTATTCAACATTTTGCATCATGATCTTTCTTTAAAAGCTTATAAGATCCACTTGACCCAAGAATTAAGACCAGCCGACCACGCATTACGCGGTAATCGTACGTAATCGTCACCGACGAAAACCATTTCCAGCTCAATGGTTGCGTCAACATGCAAAATTGCCGCATTTGGAGTGAAGAGGATCCAAGAGTAATCTGAGAGCAACCCTTACATCCACAAAAATTCGATGTAAATGTTTAGTCTAGATGTATTATCTGTCCTAAAATACTGATTTTACATCTTGACATCAATAACTCCGAAAACAAGGCTCGAACGTATTCTATTCAATTAAATATCACAAGCAGGAAAATGGTTCACTCCACTCAGAGACTAAAAGAGATTCATTTTGGATACCTTCTGTAGAGATATAAGAGAAAGAAAGAAATGAGGGCAACACCCACGAAAACAAGCAATGGAGTAAGAGAACTAAGTAAAATAAGCGAACAGAACAGAAATGTGGAAGGCAGGGCAAGATAAATGTCAAGACTCTCCCCTCACCGGAAGTCCCCTTACCAGCTACCTAACAAAAATGTCTAACAAAAATCCCTCCAGATTAAAGATTCTAGTAGACGCAACCTCACTGGGGCCACCGAAAAAGTCTCGTTCAAATTGCATGAGTCTGTGTTGCCAAAGCCTATGGAAAACCCTTGCCCGTGTCTCACAGACTTGTTTTTGGCCTTAACGTAAAATGCACAGAGACTCGGTCCTAGATTCAGAACTCATTTCTTCCTCGAAGGGACCATACTAAGGCTCTAGGACATATTAATCACCTTCAATATATCCATAAGATCGCAGCCGGCATATAACACTCTTGCAAAAGCCAATCACTGTGTGAAATATTAGCACGTTGTATTGTCGAGGAGGGAATGTCCTTTAAGGCCATATAAAAGCGGAATGTAGTTCTAGTATACTTACTAGCTAGAAACTATTGACTGTGCCGTCGGCTTAAATTTGAATCAGCGATGATTTCTAATCTGACAATACTCATGTCATTCTATTCAGTATATATGTCGACTGAACGAAATGATTTGATTTACGCCTGAGCAAAGTTGGGATTTATTGAAAACAAAACAACAAAACAAAAACAATTGGCCGGAAATTGCACGAAAATTTCGTACAAAATTTGGTAGCAGAAAAAGACCAACAGTGTCCGGTATACTCAAATTTAATGCTCAAGTTCGTGAAACTAGTTTCATTGTTGATGCCACAAAACATAAGCGTACACCCGAAATTATCGATGCTGTGGCTGAGAGTGTGCGTGAAAACCCATCAACATCAACTCGTCGTCGTTCTCAAGAATTCAACATTTCACGCACCAGTTTACATCGAATTTTGCGAAAAGATCTCAGTATGACGCCTTACAAAGCTAAATTGGATCAAGAGTTGAAGCCACATGGCCATCCGCTTCGTTTTCGCTTCGCTAGATGGGCTAATGAGAAACTGCACGATGATGTCGATTTTGCCAAATAAAACTCACCTTTTCGGATAAAGCTCATTTTCATCTTGATGGGTACGTTAATAAGCAACACTGCCGTATTTGGGGCTCAGAAAACCTAAACGTGTTCTTACAGAAGCCAATGCACCCGTTACGAGTGACTGTTTGGTACGGCTTGTGGAGCGAAGGCATAATTGGCCCATATTTCTTTGAAAATGAGGATGACGCAACCATTACGGTCAATAGAGACACCTATCGCACCATGACAACCGTTTTTTTTGCCCGCCCTTCATAGTATTATGTGAACGATGCTTGGTTTCAACAGGATTGTGCAACTTGGCACACATCTTGTGCCACAATCGATTTATTGCGTCAAACGTTTAATGACCTTTTAATTAACCGAAATTGTGATGTAGTTGACCGCGAAGGAGTTGCGATTTGACACTGTTGTAATATTTTCTGTGTGGCACCTTTAAAGACAAGTGTTATTCCGACAAACAATTGTGCATTTGAAGGCCAACATTCGTGATACCATTAGCGAGATACGACCCCATACACCCGAAAAAGTTCTCGAAGATTGGTCGGATCGAATGGGGTACTGTGAGTCCAGCCGCGGCAGCCATATTAATGAAATAATATTTCATTTCTAACCGGAACAATTGTACTTCACAACAACAAAATAAATTGGGTAAAATTTCAAATCGTTTTTTTTTTTGTATTGCATTTTTAACTTTAGTCTTTTAAATGGCCCGCCCGATATATTTTTGTAAAGATATACCAGATGTTGCCAGTTTTTTAGTGAAGTTGAAAATTGTCAGATGGTGTGGCGTTGGATTGAACCGACAACTTCTTGGGTGGAAGGAGGATATCTTACCTAACATACCCCAGTGACACAAACACTATTAAATATATGGTGCATAAATTCACATACAGCGCTGTTCGGAACCTAAGCAACTTGTCGAGGCAACGTATTTTATAGATTTATTCAAAGTAAAATATTTAATTCTTGTTATCTTAGGCACCTAAATTTTAACTATAATAACAAACCTTTAGTTCCATTCTCTTCTCTATATGGTGCATAAATTCACATACAGCGCTGTTCGGAACCTAAGCAACTTGTCGAGGCAACGTATTTTATAGATTTATTCAAAGTAAAATATTTAATTCTTGTTATCTTAGGCACCTAAATTTTAACTATAATAACAAACCTTTAGTTCCATTCTCTTCCAAGTAATACCACAACAAAAGCGAAATTAGCTTCTTCAATAGCTGTTCGACACTTAAACAACTTTCAGTACTTTGAGCATTGTTTTTTATGACCTCCGCACACCGTTTTGGCATAGTTGTTATGAGATTTGTTAGAATTATTGTTAGTTTTGATTGCCACTTTAATTTTAAACTCTCCATCAGCATCTGCTTATTTTTAAAACGACGTGGTCCAGCCGGTTTTTGAAAAAGTCAAATAATCGATCTCCCTAGTATGTATGTATATTTGGTGTTAGATGGATCAGACCTTCGCCCACAGTAATTAAAAATCTTCTGTTTTTTCCTTTATTAATTAAAAATTTTCAATAGTTTCCCACTTTTTACTATTATAAAATCATTCCAATCACGTTTAAAATAGTGTTTGCGATTAAGAGCATTTCTAAACCTTTGGTATTTAAATAATCTTAAATTATTTTTGAATTCTTTAGTGTCCTTACAGACATGCTATCTTCTGATACAAATCGTGCTAGAATTTCGCCAAATCACTTTTTATTTTTGATTTAGGCTTGGGGAATAGTTCTGGTGTTAAAGTTGAGTTAGATGTCGTTGCTTGTTCAGAGGACTTTAATGTTACAACGAATTTATGTAGATTTCGAAGGTGACTTCATAATAAAGATGTTGTGAATTCAGTACAGGCTAAAATTATTGAACACTTTAAGCATCTTGCTTTGTTGGGGTGTTTTCGTCTTTATTGAATAACATCCACACTGAGCTCATTTCTAAGAATAAACAAAAAAATAAAACTTCTATAAAACTTCTAAACATGTTTACCTATTAGTTACTTTGTCTTGTTAGGCTAAAATCCCACTATAAATAAAATGAGACGATTTGTTCAGAGCGTTTCTATTATCGTCTCATACTGTGAAATTTTTTCGGTTCATGTCGGCCAAAACAAATTTACGATATTTATCGGCGCAGTATGGTCACACTATCGTGCACTATTCTATAAAAAAACATGTTCCTGTTTACTCGTACTTATAAAAAAAAAATAAATGAATTTTACCTAAAAACAAAAAATTGCTATATTGAGAAAAAACAGGAAAGGAAGCGTTTTGGTAAGAAAGTGGTTAGAAAAAAAAATAAAAATGAATATTAGAATACTTTACATAAGTTTCGTGAAGTCAACAGTTAAAACCTTCTTTTTAAAAATTATGTAAAGTTGGGATCACACAATTGGCTCAAATGCATCAATATGTTAATTTATTTGACGATTGTCCACTTTAATTATTGTACAAGAACACAATAAATATTGACGACTTTATGTTGCCTCACGATTGCCATACCAATAATTAATGCATTGCGTCATCGTATGATCTCAGCTTAAGAGTGAAAGAATTGCATTTATCTAAATTGGTTGATATAATTACACAACACATCAAAAAATATGACACCACTCTTCGATAAGCTATTCTAGTATGTCGGCGTTTAGCTTGTACCCTTCGCTATTTAGTCACTGGTAACAGCTACAAAAGCCTCTCAGTTATTTTTCGCATTGCTCTAATCACAATATCAAAATTTATAACTGACTTTTTTTACGCAATTTTTTTATCTTAAGGTACAGTGTTCATATATTTATAATACGTAAATTTATTTATGTATATGTATTCACGTACATATATTCTGTAAAAATTTGTTCGTTTCGTATGGTTTTTAAGTTAACGTCAAGAAGTCAACCGAACCAAAGTTACATCGAAGTTTGAATTATTATGGAACTTTCCCCATTGCAAAAGAGCATTTGGCGGTAAACACGTGCAAATTATTGCACCTTAAAAATCCGGCAGTACCTTTCATATATAAAGGGGATTTCACAGCAGAGTACGTTTGGTTATCGTTGATGCGGAGTACGCATTTTTATATATGTATTAGAGTCGTCTTTTTGTTATAGGAGGCGTTGGAGGAATTTTGTATCAATTAAAAAGAAGATTTCATCGTCTGAATCCTTTTATTTCTGAAATAATTGATAATGAATAAACTATATTATGTCTATTTAATAAAATAAGTACATATATTTGCCTTCCGAAAAATTTATTGTCCACTGTTTTTTTTTTATTAAATGTTGTCACTTTTATCAGACTGAGTAAACCTCAGTCTGCAAAACAGTGCAATAATTAGTCTGAGAGAGACCCCGAGATCCAGATCATCAAAGTAAAAACCCGAGTCCTTATCCATTTCTGTTTTCAAGCCATCGGTATAGACCACGACTGCGTTATCTCGAAGGACAGGTTCAGCAACTCACTCACATCCAGAAGGTATCGAGCTGTGGTAAGCTCTACCGAAGTTTAAAATCTCGTTAAAATCGGTTCGTCCTCTTTCTGTTGGATGGTACCGTTTCCAGTGCCAGCGTGCGTTCACCCGACTCCATGAGTCTGAGTGCAGACTTTGCAAAGACACATTTGATAAAAATATCCATGGTGGGTATGCTCAGCATTGTCTTCATAACAGCCTAATGAGCGAAACTCATGGCACCGGTGATTGCAAGACAGACTAGTCTCTGCTCCCTATTCAGAATGGCCAATTGTGACACAATATCCACTGCATTCAACCAGACAAGAGCGCCACAGGTGAGGATTGGTCTAATGACCGCGGTGTACATCCAATATAAGAAATGGGGCTTGAGACTACATTTTTTCCATAGGGCCTGATAAAAATGTAGAATGCACATTATGCCTTTCTCGTTCGAGTTTCAGCATTGCATTTCTTTGAATCTCAGATTGATGCCGCCCAACTTTGGCGGCTTAAACTGTGGTATCTTATACCGCCTGATAAACAAAACCAGTGTAGGTTACGCAGCATTAAGCCCCAGACCATTCTCTCCTGCCCAAGTCAAGAGATAAGTAGCACAACGTCATCTACATAAGTGATCAACTTGGTACCAATGTCACTTAGCTTGAAAAGCCATTTATGACCAGTTCTACAAAAGTGGTAAAATTACACCGCCCTGTGGCGTTCACATAGCCACAACCTTCCTTATTCTGCCCATTTCTAAACTGGATATGCTCCTAAGCACGTTTCCTGTCCAAGTCGGTATCCTCCGGTCAACACCTAATTCATACAGAGTTTCGACTATGGATGATATATGCACATTGTTAAAAGCGTCCTCAATACCAAAGAGGTATACCATAACATATTTCCTTCTGTAAAGCCTTTCCTCAATTATTCCAACAACTCATGTAGAGCTTTTTCCACCAGCCTTCCCCTGAGGTATTAGTGTTGTGCCCTACAGAAGTTGTCCAGAGTTAGGATATTCCTGACATGTGCATCAATCAGTCTTTCTAGCGTTTTAAGTAAAAACGATGACAGCCTAAATGGTCTATAATCTTTTGCGGTGACATGGTACATCCCCCTTCTTTAGGGATAAACACCACTCTAACCTCTCTATGTTCCTTAGAAAATACCAGGCTACCCCTAAAAATTCTAACCAGCTATGTCATGATCAATATACAGCTCTGGAGAAGTGTTGGAAAAATGCCATCCGGCATTTACAAAAGAAGACACCGCCCATTTCACTTTCTCCTTGGTCACAATAGAGCAAGCTAGTTTGCTTGGTCGGATCCGGGAAGCTGCGGGAAACCTAGATTCCAAGTCCTCGTTTTTATTTTCTCTACAACACGAAAAGTGCGTATCCACCGGCAGTTTCAAAGTTTCGTCGCTACTCTCAGTGAGGAATCCTGGTGCACATAGTTCCTTGGATAGCAATCTACTTAGGCGCGATGTCCCCGTGATTACCCAATTCTCCACTAAAAGGCTCACATGATTCTCTCCCTCTTGAAATTATTGAAGCTCTGACGATATTTGTCCCAGCTCTCACAATCTCTTTTTGCCATATTGAACAATTTTCTTAATTTTTTCCTGAGCTGCATTTTCCTAGGTCCTTGCCTTTCCCTACATAAAGCTAGAAATCTGAAGAAATAGAAGAATTTCCGAAACAAGCACGATTAGTCGAATTAATATATAAATCAAAATTTGCTGTCATACTAACTTTTCACTAAGTGTCTGCAAAAATCAATTTACTAACATATGTAAGAAGATATTGTAAAATATACTCTTTTAGTTAAGAATTGTTAAGTGTAATTAAGCTCCCATAACTTATGTCCAACACTTTGTATTTAAGCAAATAATATATAGCTTTTACGTAAAAAACGTATCTCAAAATAGCCATTTTATTAAATAAATTAGTTAGAAAAATAAAAATCTTACCAAAAATATAAAACGAATCAATTAATAAAGTACTGAAGCGTTAATATCTTTATGGTAGATACTTATGTGCGTACCAAGGAATAAGAATAGAGTAGAGTAAAACAGTATCATACATCAATTAAATTAACTGAGCTTTGTATATTTATATTCGTATTCGCAATCAACTTGTTAAAGAGAACTAGAGTAACTGGAGGCAATATTTAAACGGAAATGTAAGATATTTTGTTATTTCTCTTTTATGTCCATCTCCAAGCAATTTACTGTGACAGACCATTCCACTGTCGTGTTGCCTACCGGCGTGTAAAAGTCAGACAATTGACTTGTCTGTATGGAACTGTTATGTTAATAATTTTTAAAACCTAAGAGAAACTGCCAGAATATAGTTGTATGGCATGCGCAATCAAGTGATTTGAAACCACGAGTTGCTTAAAAGCTTTTTTTTCTCTTTTTTCCTACAGATACTCTTCACTTCTACTCCTTGTTGATTTAAAAAGATGTTCTTCCATATTTTTGCTAACGTGTGCTACGAGTACAGTGTGACATAATGATATTTATACTCGTATTTTGTTTGTTGCTTCATCCTCTTCAATTTAAGTAGTGTTTGTTTAAATATTTATTATTTTTATTTCTCTTGACATTATTGTTACTTTTGCTAGTTATTCGTAGCACGTGTCCTGTTTAATCTTATGGTTAGAATAAAATATGAACTGGTATATGTTTTTTCTTTGTATCTTCTTTGATTAAAGTTTTGTTAACTTCTGAATAGTATTTAAAGTTTACTTCATTTCAGTGATGCTTCAGCTTGGCAACGCAAAAATTAAGTTGAATATTATACAGTATGGCTTTATAATACTTAATATGCGATTGAAAGCCATTTAGAAAACTAATATACACACTAATACTATATCAGGACCGTAATATACCACATGTTTGCCATGGCTATAAAATAAAATTCAAATTAAGTAATCATTTCAAATTCCTTGATAAAGAAAGCATTCATGTACCTCCTTTGGAAGAATATACTCTGAACTAACATAGAATAGACTAATAGCTAGAATCCATAGTATGATAATGCTTGAATTTTTGTAGCGCGAGAACTAAAAGTACGAATATAGTTCATAATAATGCTTTTGCACTCTTCAGCGAATTGCGCACACGATATATTCTTACTGATATATGTGAAGCATAGGGTTATTTTGTGAAAGTACGGGCGATACATGAATAAATAAATGGCAGATAACACTGGTCTACAGCAAAAAAAGTCTTTAAATAAAACTATATTCCATAATGATTTTGATGCTCTGCATTCAAATCCGTATTCAATTTTTTTCCATCAGGATAAAATTTTTTTTATGGGCGTGGCAAATTTTTCGCCTAAAATAAGGTATTTATATCAATATTTTCCTAGCTTAGTTCCGAAAAAAAATCGCGCAAAATTAGAGCATTTTTTTCCAAGTCATAAAAAATTTTACAGAATGAAAATTTTACATGCTAAGCACTTAAGAATAAAATAAGCTATAAATCATAAAAATCGGTTGGCTATTGCTGAACTTTGACCAAAATTAACGAAAAAAATTTTTCTTGCCAAATTTTTTTTTTTTTTTCAAAAAGTTATAAAAAAATTCTTAAGCTGTGTACCTAGTGTACAGTAACTTCCGGAAGAACTTCTGCAAGTTTTTGCTGACTCAAACCGAAACTTTCGGAAGTCAACTTCCAGAAGTAGTTTCTGCAAGTTCTTGTAACGAACTTGCTGCAATAAATTGCTGACGTGTTTACACACAAGTGAAAATAGCTTGCAGAAGAGTTTGCTTTTTTTACGATTGAATATTTTATTTCACTAGAAGTAGAAGTGGAGTGACAATAGAGGCATATATAATAAATATATACAAGTGAATATATAATAGAATGGAATATATAATGAAATAAAAATTAAAACGATTATATTGGGTGATTTGTTAAGAGCTTTCAGATTTTATCTCAAAAAAATTTCTTAAACATATCAACGGTATCCAGCGAATATTTGCAATATTGGCTTCCAATGCTTAAACCTTTCCGGGCTTATCCCTATAGACATGACCCCTAGCATAGCCCCTCAAAAAATAGTCTAAAGGCGTTCAATCGTACGATCTAGGCGGCCAATTGACCAGCCACAAACGTGAAATAAACTGTTCGCCTACCAATTGGTAAAGGAATACTTTAAGATTATTATTTGTATTGACTATAAAGTCATTAAGACCAAGTTCAGAAACTGCCATTCTAACCATTCTCTAGATACTATAGAGTATATAAAAACTAATGTTTGAAGGTGCCACATCCATTCATTTTATTAAATTTTACCCATATTTCATATATAATTACGAAAATAGATTGACCAAATTCAAAAGCTTTCACTATTATCGTTCAAAAGATATATAAAAATTAATATTTACTTTGTATAGGAGGTGCGACTCTTTTCCACTATTATCACTATTATCCACTATTACCATTCCATAGATATACAAAACTCAGTATTTAGTTTGTATGGGAGGTGTTACTCCCACTTGTCCAAACCCGACTAAAATTCGAACTCTTACTATTGCCGTTTTAAATATAAAAATATATAAATAAAAATTTTATATGAGCGTGGCACCCTAAATTGAAGCTAAACCATCAGTGAATGTACACATTTTCATCGCATGTATTGATTCGTAAATCGGTTATCGAGTTATAAAATTATAAACATAACACAACTTATTTTTATATATTTAGATAATAATACAAATTTAATTTAGAATATGTATTGGGTATACAAGTTAATAATGTCGATTTAGACAACATATGGCATAACCAGCACATATGGTTTTTGTCAATAATAACAAATATGGTGTTTTGGAGGGTAAATTTTTGTCATTATAATTCAGTATTCGATAGACGCCGAATTGTAAACTCACATTTTTTTCTATCGTTATAATAATGTCGAATTTTTTGCCTAAAAAAGTTGTTGTGCGGGGAAGTCTGATAATCTTCGTTTATTTGAAGAAAACGGCTGCTGAAAGTTATCGATTGTTGGTAGAAACTTACGAAATTTGCATCATGACAACGCTCGGTCACATGTTGTAAGACCGGTTAAAAATTATTCGGAAAACATTGGATGGGAAGTTTTGGCTCACCCGCCTTATAGCCTAGACCTTGCCCCTTCTGACTACCATTTGCTTCAATCGATGCAGAACGCCCTTACTGGAATACGCTTCACTTCAGAACGGGGTATCAGAAATTGGTTTGATTCTTTCTTTACTTCAAAAACGGAACAGTTCTTTTGGCGTCGAATCCATATGCTGCAAGAAAGATGGGAAAAAGTAGTGGCTAACGATGAACAATACTTTACAATACAATGTATTAATTCATTTTATTATAAAAAATGTATTTTTCAAGGAAAAAAATCGACAATATTAATTTTTTTGGTCGTATCTAGACTGTGTTGTCTACTATTGTGTGCTAAAGCAAACAGCAAATACTTCGTTTGAACCGTGTATTATGAGAAAATGGCCGAAAAACTAAGACAGACATTACTAAAATAGTCTTATGCACGACAAGGTTCGGCCTAACGTCGTAATGGTTGCCAAACGATTGTCAGAAACAATCAAATTCTGCATCCTCCGTATTCTCCGAACATTGGTCCCTCTGACCATTTGGAGGTTCGACGCATACAATATCTTTTATCATGTCATCGAAAATCGGCTTCAAAGTTAGATCGCACCAAAAAACGAAAAGTTTTTCTCAAACTTGATTCGGAAATTGGCTCAGAGGTAGGGATAAGGTGTAAGCCGTGATTTCATACGTTTTTTATTTTCATAAATTTATTAATTCTTATCTTTTGTTGAGCTAAAAAGAAAGTTTTCATTTAACTTGTACTCACAATACGTAATTTTTTGTTGTTGTTGTTATAAATAAACTACGAACTACTTTAAATAAAAAACCCACCCGGGTTTCTTTAAATATAATACCCAATAATGGGCTTATTGGATTACCCAGTGCAACAACCCAAACGGAACCTGAAGACGACGGAAGAGATGGCGACCAAGACACCGTTGGGAGAACCAGGTCGATAAGTTTCTTTTGAAACTTGATATGACTAACTGAAAAAGATCCACGTACTTGGGCTTCCGTAAGCTCGGCTATTGACCAATTGAGGTTGTAAATAGCCATATACATAAATAAGTACCTTAAGTAAGTTATACATAGTAAAGTAATTTTTTATTTACAAGCATCGCCTTTCAATAAAGTTTCAATTATAATTTTGCTTTATCATTTAAAATTTATTATATTTCATTTAAAAATAAACCACTACCTCTCAATCAAAATTGATATCCTTAGGTAGAGTAAAGTGTAGCACATGCTGGTTTAATATTCTTTTACACTGGTTTATTAAATTTTAGCAATAACTTTTTATTTCAATTGTAATCTTTTCTACTTGTATTCTCAGCTCTACCTTTTGGTTGAGGTAAATCCTATGTTACAGCTTTCACATAAAACGGCGTAAAATTTTATTTATTTAATATAAAATTCCATTATCCTGAATATTGTACGTCGGCAACAACAACATTCGCTTTATAAATAAAATGTTTCATACTTTATACTTATGTATGTAGAAAGTATGTTGGCCATTTTTTATAGCACAATCTGAAATGTAAATATAATACATATTTAAATCTTAAATTACATACATACATACATACATATCCTACGCGCAGTCCAAGACTTGGAATTTCCAAGCACTTATATATAAATTTTGAGGAAAATTTTTAATTTAGAAAACGTGTACCAAATGTTGCCACATTTAATAGAAAATACAATTCTTAATATAAAAAATAGTACTCTGAGGCAAACAGACGCACCCAAATACTTACAAATGGGGCAATTCCCAACAGGTTTTACAATCGTTATTATTCTTAGAATTAAATATTATTGTATCAATAGTTTGTATGCTTAGAAATAAACACATACTATATACATACATATGTATATACTTACCTATATATTTACATACGTACATATTCCCCTTATTAAGATTAAGATTAAACATCGGCAAAATGAAGGACTGTTTGATCCATAGGGGAGAATTTAATTATGTGCCCTACCATCGGCAATAGTGCTTTCCCTTCCCCTCATTATTCCTTTCCAAAACTTTGGGTGCGAACCACTTGGAGGAGTTGCAGTTGGATTATTCAGTAGTG
Source organism: Wohlfahrtia magnifica (assembly GCA_023159175.1). Taxonomy (NCBI): domain Eukaryota; kingdom Metazoa; phylum Arthropoda; class Insecta; order Diptera; family Sarcophagidae; genus Wohlfahrtia; species Wohlfahrtia magnifica. The sequence continues at coordinate 842,399 of JAKWBJ010000533.1, read as the reverse complement.
AAGATAACACTGGCTGCTGAATAATTAACCAGCAGTAACCCATTTCCTTGTCGTACACATCCGGAGGGGGGTTGTTTGATTTTTGTTTACTCGTGGTTAATTTATACATATATCTGCAATGTGCGTAGGCTACGGGCGAACTTTTTCTCCGTGTATGCGCACATTTGTCTCCATAGGCCGGATGTTTTCGCCTTATGTGAGACCCAGGTTTCTGAAAATGCTGATCCACAGGATTTTCATATCCCTGGGTATCACCTTCTGTCCCTTTTTAATTTTCATAGGGGTCTTGCTATATACATTCGCAATGAAGTTGTGTACCAATGCCAGCAACCTCTTGGCATGTATGATGCGGAGTTTAACTGTCTATGGGTTTGCACTTCGGGTTTTTGTATAGAAGCCCAAACGCGGGAAGAGAGGTTACCATATCTGGCTTTGACTCCCTTTCCGACTCAATATCGAGTATCCTTTCGAATTATCCGAACAGTGAAATTGTTGTTGCTGGTGATTTCAATGTTCATAATTCGTCTTGGTTACGCCATTCAGGCCGTACAACTCCAGAAGGCCAATACGTTGAGTTATTTGCCGCGCACAATCACCTTGCGCAATTAGTGAATGAACCTACACATATATCGTGTGTAGATGGGCACCAGAGCAATACCCTCGACCTTTTCCTCGCTACACACCCTGAAAAGTTTGTAGTTGAGGTTCTTGCACCTCTCGGAAATTCGGATCATTGCACAGTTTCTGCCTCATTCTCGTCCACCGCTCTTCGCGAGGTTCCACCCATGGCTACGGAACGCTCCATTTTTAACTACGAGGATGCTCATTGGGCTGAGCTGAAGGATTTTTTTGGGTATTTTAATTGGAAACTTTGTTTCCTTGACTCAAACCTCGATGCCATGGCAGAAATGGTGGTGAATATAATAAGCCTAGGGATGGATATTTTTATTCCATCCAAAAAGCTTTCGATTGAACCCAGAAACAAATCTTGGTTTAATCTGACGTGTAAATTGGCAGTCAGAACCAGAAAGGAAGCATTCAGGAATTGGCGCAATAACAAATGTGCCCATACTGATTTGCTTCGCAAACAGGCGAGATCTTCATGTGCCGCAGTACTTAGACGTGAAAAGGCTTTATACGAGCAGCGCCTACGCGCTAAAGTTCTTACCTTTCCGCGGGGAAGTAAAAACTTTTGTTCATTCGTTAAAAGGCTGAGGAACAACGCTAGTTCGGTTCCTGCTCTTATAAAGAATGACCACACATTCACGAACCCGTTTAAAAAGGCAAACCTTTTGGCCGAAATGTTTGCAAGTAATTCTCACTTGCCGGAGAGCGTTTAACCACTGCCCGAACTTGAAAGAGTATCAGTAACTATGCCTAGTATATTCTTCCGAGCTCGTGCTGTAAAAGGGGTCCTTGCAAATCTCAACGTTAACAAGTCTTCTGGGCCGAATGGCATACCAGCACTGGTCCTGAAGCGGTGCTCTTCGACGCTTGCGCGTCCATTAGCTCAACTTTTCAGTGCGTCATATCGCGCCGGTATTCTTCCATCTTGCTGGAAGGTTTCTAATGTAACGCCAATCCCCAAAATAGGCGAGGCTAGTAACCCTGAGAACTACCGTCCAATAGGAGTTTATTCCGCACTCCCCAAGGTTATAGAGAGTATGATTAATCACCACCTTGTGGGATATCTGGAGTCCAACGATTTACTTAGCGATCGTCAGTAAGGTTTCCGAAGGGGCCGTTCTACTGGTGACCTGCTGGCGTTGCTCTCGGAGAAGTCGAACAAGTCCATTCATGGTTTTGGCGAGAGTAAGGTTGGGGCTCTGGATATCTCAAAGGCGTTTGATAGAGTTTGGCACGAGGCTCTCATTTCGAAACTTAATGCTTTTGGTGTCGGTAGTCACTTCTCTCGATTTATGTCGAGTTTTCTCAGAGATCGCTTTATAAGAGTGGTTATAGATGGGGTCTCATCTGACGAGTTCATGGTAAACTCAGGGGTACCGCAAGGCTCTGTTCTTTCTCCTACTCTTTTTCTAATATTTCTTAACGACTTTCTTCTTCTCACTTCTAATCCTATCTACTCTTTTACGGATGACAGCAACATTTGTCACTCATATTCTTTTGATCGTAGACCGAGCCTTTTGGAGGTTGGGGTAAGAAGGATGAATATGAACGGCACACTCACAAATGACCTAGTGAAGGTCTCCGAGTGGGGTCGATTTTAATGCACGTAAGACTCTATGTTGTTTTTTAACACACAGACGTGGTGGTTAATTCCTAAGAATCATATATTTTTACGTAGTACTCGTATTTCTCGTAGCGCAACCCTTTGTAGTTGATTGTCCAGTATATCGCACAACGCATTATAGGGAAAATAATCTTCCAGCGAATGTATTTCCTGCCACTTACGACATGAGTAAATTTAAATCTAACGTCCATAAACACTACTCCCTCTGTCCTCCTTCCAATAACCTATTTTCCTAGTACCAGCACAATGCACTGCATGAGTAGGGGCCATCCCCTGGGTGCTGGTCTTCTAAAAAAAAATTAATCCCTGCCACAACGTATCAAGGTGCCGAGTATCTAAATAAATTGCCGTACAATTTTTTTTTTAATTTACTGCCATCTTTAGCTAAAGCTTTGATCTTAATCAAGCTGAGCCATTCACAAATAGCTCTTCTAACACGCTATTTTATACACCATGTCTATCTTGACCGATCACGAATTCGCTATAAATGTGGCTTACAGCCGAGAGCTTGTTATTTTAACTTTTTTGATCTTAATAAACACCTGATCTAATGGTTGCTGGAGCTCAAAGATTCAAAGAGATACAGCAATATCATCAACACTAATGGAAGATATGTCTGCCAATGAGACCATATGTCCCCTCAAGCATCTACATCTAAACCTAGCAAAAACTCCGCATTCATACAATATGTATTCTGTTGTCTCTTATGACTGTGAATACAGCCGACAAATATCCACATCCGTGACAACCATCCTTTTCAGATGCGCTCAGATTGATTCTTAAATTTGGGACTGATCGCCACCCTAGAGTGTCAAATTCCCCTTTGAGCATTCCAGCGTTCCAAGCATCTGCCAATTTTCGAATTCTTGATTAGATTGAGGATGGTAGTAAGTGGTACCGCACAGTAAAGTTCCAGACCAATATAGGAGCAGTAAAGCTCTGATAAAAATATTGAATCCGAAATCTCTCTCATTGGCTTCAGAGGATTGTGATTGACCTACTTTTTGACAGTGCTTATATAATTTCTTACAAATTTTAAACTTTTTTATTAAATACTGCAAAATAACGCTGCACAATATGGCAACGTTTGCCTGATGATTGACTTTTATCACGTGTTGTTTACTACTTCGACGTCGCTGATTTTAAATATAAGCTCAGTTTTTTTGTAACAGCTCTTTCTCAAAAAATCGCTCTGTTAGTGTGTTAATTTGTTTTTAATTTAAGAAAATATTAGGTTTTCTTAAGATAATTTGTATGACGTCATCAAGAGGAGTTTGTGTCAATATTTAATATATATTTAAAGAATACCGCTTGAATGTGACAGCGTTCGTGACTGAAGCTTACAAAAAATACTTTGCCCACACACTGAAATTGAACGACAAGCTTTAGATTCTGCAAAACATATGCAGAATATGTGCGATGAGTCTCTACGTTTGTTGACAAATATGGTTCTGGATTGAACCCTTAAACCACCACAACGACTGTTATTTTTGTTTCGTGAACATAACTGGCATTAACCGAAAAAATAGAGCCAAATGGGAATAGCCTTCCATACTGTCGGTACATAAACGTATTTTAAGCCCTAAAACATCACTTGAACTTTAAGCTGATGCTTCAAAGGATGAGTCTATGTGTTTTGACGCGAAAACGGACAGTTGTAATAGTGACTTTGAATGTGACCCGAAAGCGCCCAAACTATTCAACCAAGATGATTGTCAAAGATCTGGGACTATCAAAGACTTCTCCAGAAATTTTGGCTTCTAGGCTAAAAGAAAGAAACATAGTAACAAAAGAAACAAAGTAAGAAAAGTTCTGAGTTTTCTCAACACGTCGAACAACTGATGAGTCGCTTTCAAAGGCTTGGATGGAACATGGAGAGCAAGTAACACTTCTTTCACAACCACATGGACTAGCTTCCCGCCAATTTTATGATCTAAGTGAAGAGCAGGGCGATCGATTTCACCGGGACCTCTGTATCAACAGAACGCTATCAGAGCAACTGTAACGCACACATAATGGCTGACTATTATTGAAGCATTCAGAATAGCTCTTTGCCTTCTGCTTTAGCATGAAACTCATATAAGAAAAAGTTTTTTTTCATTATAATTAAATAAATTAGAATTATCTCTAAATTTATAGTGTTTTACTATAAAAAAAAAAAAACACCAGTGTCTTTTTTTAACTTGAGCTGATACAGAAATATCTATCACGGAATTGAAATTGGCATCAAAAATTTAATTAATATCATATAAAATAACCAAATCATTACAAATTCTGTTATGCAGTGTAATTTTTGAAAATTTGTCAATAAATAAACTAAAACATAAGGTATTCAAGTAAAGTTAAAAATGGCTAAAAGAAATGTTATTGCAAATATAAAAAAAAAATGTTAAATTGTTTCGATTGGGAATATGTAATCAAGGCAGAATGTGATAGCTAAGTATGTATTGTATTATAACTGCGAGAAAAGCTTTCAAACTTAATGTATTAAAATGAGTAAAAGTGTGTTGGAGAGACCTCAAAAAGAAGATACCGAGTTCATCTGGCACTTGTGGAGAGGAGAAATTAGAGAAGAACTGAGCACAATAAAAATTGAATTAAGGATTTTAAAGAAACTTGAAAAACTGGATCAATAGACGAAACCGATGAAGTTTGCAGAATATAAGATGAAAATAGCAGACCTACAAAAGGAAAACAAGAAATTAAAAACTGAAGTACAAGACCTTAAAGCTTCAATCAAAATATTAAAAGTTCACAGAGAAAAAAATTATTGTGTTTTTAGCAACGTTAAGATTGATGATAAAGATAATGCTGTTGATGCTGTTGTAAATTGAACTGAGAAGGTACTTTTTTTCTTTCTTTCTTTCTTTCTTAAAATACAAAAGCAATCCAAAGCTGGTAAAAAAATATTGATCATAACATTTTCTTCTAAAATGCATTAGGACCAATTAATGTCATCTTAATAAAAATTTAGAGAAAGTGAGATTATGAAAGATGTATATGTTAATGACTTTCACAGCAGAGAGACATTGAACCTATTTTATTATGCAAAATCATTGAAATCAATTGGTCTTCAACAGATTTACACCCGTAATGGAAAAATTTATTGCAAAAAGAGTTGGAAAAACGACAATGGATAGAGTGAATACGAGTGATGGTGATGACGGTGGTTCCTATTATCATTAAAATGGATATGTTTATAAGTATATATTGAATTTGTTATATATTTTTTCATTCTTTCTGCTTTTTATGAAAAGATCAATATTTCAGTCAATTTTTGAAATTTGAAATGTATATTTGTTATTGAATTTTATATTTTTAACTATAATTAGCTAATTCACAAAGTCGTATTGACATGCAATAAATTCTAATTAAAATTTAAATGTTAAAAAAGAAATACGAAAATTTTATTTTTTTATATAAAAGTATATAGCAAAACTGAAAAAAGCAAAATTACTTCCATACTGCCAGCTCCTGTTGATTCTTGATTCTTCGCAAGCTTTATATTTATTATACAATATGCACATTAAAGGTGATCTTATTTGTATGTGTGTGACAAAAAAAAACACCTTTAACAGGGTGATAGAGGTGATAGGGTCCCACACAGAGAATATATTCTATTCATATATACAGAAGCTGCATGTTTAAACGCAAAAAATGTTTTTATTTAGCGTAATATAAATTCAAATACGGAGTTTCAGTAACTAGAGATGTTAGCATCGGAAGCATGCAGAGCAAGGGGGATGTATAGAGTCTGATGCGGACTCATACGATTTTGATGACACTGAAGAGTATGATTTTAACAATTAACTTTGTAATAAGGGTGGAAAGCGTTGGGACCTTAAACCACATCCAGAGTTCTAGACTTTAAGTAGAAATATTTTACGCCAACGTTGTGGACCTGCACCTGGCTTAAATATATATACAATTAAAGATAAATTTTGCTCGAAAGTAATGGAAAAGGGAAAAGTGACGGGTGGATATAATAGGCACATGGAAATAAACTATCAAAATTCCTGTGAACATCCACCAAACAAAGTATATATACCATTTACAGAAAAAGAGATACACGCCTTTTTAGGAACACCAAATTTTTGCGAAACACATAAATCAAACTCTGAGCATCTATCAGAATTTGTAAACCAAATCACTTACCGCTATTTCGTGCCATGTCCCGTTATGTGTTAAGACTACTTTTACGCTTTATTCGCTTTGATAACCGACAAAATCGAGCCTACCATTGGAGACATTGAGACCATGTTTAATGACAATATATTAACAAGTTACAAGCCAGTAGAGGGTATTACCGTTGATGAACAATTATTTGGGTATAAATGACGGACTCGGTTTAGACAATACATGGCATCGAAACCATAAAAGTATGGCATTAAAATATTTTGGGTGTGTGGCTCACAAAATTCTTACCTTCTAAGCAGCCAAATTTAGATGAATGAGCCAGCTGATGGTGATTACCAAGAAAATAAAGGCGAAAAAGTAGTCTTAGACCTAGTCAGTCTATACAAAAACTCTGGCAGAAATAGAACTAAAAATAACTATTTCACTTCTCTGCAGCTTGCCAAGATGTTAAGTTCATGGAACCTTACACTAGCGGGAACAGTGAGAAAAACAAAAACATTTTTGCATCAAATATCCTGCCTCATAAAGATATGTAGGTAAGAATTAGAACGTTTATTTATTAAAGCTAGATTAAAACATACAAATATTGGTATATTGTCACCCTGTTCTATACTTAGTTATTTCTGCAACAAAATCAGTTAAAGTATGTTTTTGAAAGCCTGTTAAATTTCTATATTTTCGGCCATTTTTTAATTTTACGGTGGGTTCTTTCAATTTAAGTTTTTTAACCATTTTACGTTTTTCTTCAAGACTAACATTTGAATCGAAAAAGGATAGATCTACTGTTTCCTCGGAAATAAATATACTACAAATGATTGCTCATTTTATTAAGAATTACTGATGAGATTTCTGGATTAGATTCAGAATACTTTATAGCATTTTGAATAACAACCAAATCTTGAAGCGGTGCGTCTATATTATTAGTATATCTGAACCAGACTTTAGTGTAAATTTTCACTAGAAAAGTGCAAATATCGCGTAATTCATTTGATTCGCTTTTCTTAAGTGAGAATTGGTCGCGAAACAGAAGTATTTTTAAAGAATATATTGTTTTTGACATCCATCGTGCATGGCTAGTTGGATCAGGCGTTCGAAAATTATAACGCTCTGCACCAAGTAAGATTAAGAACAACTGAAATAATTCTTTATAGTCTTCTCGATTTTACGATTTAATTAGTTGTTCTGTAATAGAACTTTATACAATTTTCACGTTCAGCTGGAATTATATGCAATAAAACGGTTGCACTTCTCAATAAATCATTGTTAAAACTTGGCCATTATTTGGCAAACCTTTAAAATATTGAAACTTCTGGAGCAGATGTAGAATACACTCGTTACTGTGTTTCAAAAACGCTGCGCATCATGCACATAATTGCGGCAAGGTAGATTGGTTAGACTACATCCTATTACATTATAATATATTATATTTTTACATGAGGACAGCGGCGCCTGTGTTGATACCAGTATTTGTAGACGTTGTATAATATGACAAGCCGTTTCCTTGCTTCACATTTTTGCCAGTTGAAGATTCTACTTTCAGTGCATATCTTTGGCGATGATGACAAACATCAAACGAATGATCAGGAAAAATACGCCACCTATTGGGAAAAAATTACAATGCTAAAGTAAAGATCACCACCAATTAGTAACGATCTTCACCACTACTGTCCACTGTCCATGACTCAACATCTAGATCACCTGCCAAGATTATTTTTGGGACTGAAGTAAAATTAATTTAGAGTTTGGTGTTAAGCCTACCAAAGAGAATATAGCCTCAAAGAACTTCACGAATTTTTGCACACACGAATGGTCAGCGATAGAATGAAAGCCAGATATGATTATGCAACAAATACACAGGGCTTCCATGAGGAACAACTGGTTCTACTCTACAACCCACAGCGGAAGAAATGATTATCTACCAAGCTGCAAACTAACTGGGATGCACCTTACAAAGTAGTCAAAAAGCTAAACGATGTGGTGCACAGAATATAGAATATATATAGCCCGCGATCAAAAATTAAAGTGGTACAGCTAGAACGACTGGAGTACTATGGGAAGAAAAATAATAAGTCTATTCGGTACGAACAGGCTTAAGTGGGAGCAGTGTTACGAAAATAAAAAAGAAGAAGTTACACCACATCAGGGACTGTATGGTAAGATTTTAGCTATAAACTTTATTGGTTTGTATCACTGTCATAATTGACTGTACTATTAAGAATGCTACCACATGCATGTTTTACGGTGTTGACAGTTCGATTCTCTTTTGTGTATTATAATTTTACATCTTTTGAATTTAACGTAGATAAATAGAACTTTGGATTAACTACAAGAATATTCGAAATTGATAATGAATTGCTATAAAAGGTGGCGCACTGCGTTTGGTAGTTTAGTCATCGTTTTTCAATCATAAAGTAAAGTTGCGTTTAGGTGTAAATAAAAGTGTTGCATAAACGAATATTAAGTGCAACATAAATCAGTTGGTGTATAAGAATAAAGTGTAATTGGGTAAAAAGTGTACAATTAAAAAAAAAGAACTGTATAAAAGAACAAATTCGCCGCATTATTTTATTTTACGCAATTTAAAATAACTCAAAGGTTTTAAAAAGGTTAAATCGTAACAATACGATAAATTATTATCTGGAGGAGAATATATATCTATATGATTTTCAATTTGGATTTAGACGATAATGCGGTACTGACGATGCTGTTCTTTACGTTTTTAGGAATGATGTAAAGGTCTAGATGAAGGTTTTTCTGTGGTTGCTGGAGTAATGTTAAATAAGTTAAAATACTATAGTGTTCAGGATCGTAAACTTTTGTTATTTGAAAACTATTTTACAAACAGTAAACAATATGTTACTATAAATGGTGCTAGAAGCTTTATAAGTTCAGTTGAATATGATGTGCCACAAGGAAGTGTATTGGCCACGTTTATTCTCAATTTATTTAAATGATATAGCAAACCTTGATTTAAGTGGTCAGCTATGCATTTTTCTTGATGGTGTATGTTTGTTTTATCCATATACATATGTTTGATTTGTATAGTTGTTAATTAATAATCTTGTTAACTCGCATCTATTATACCTCCTTGGCGCTGAGGCCAAATTGTAGCTTGTAAAAAAAAAAAATACAAAAAAAAACCTCTTCAGTTACTGAAGCGCTTTTTTGATATCTTTACCAGAATTTTTACATCCACTAAGGAGGCAGTACATATATCGTAATTCGTTCTTAAAAAAATTTGTTGAATAAAATTATATTCAAAATAACAAAAAGTTTTGGTCAACGTATGAATAAATTTTACGTCGTCATTTTGACTCTTTTCGCTGCAAAAATCATAACTTTCGAAATGATTAAGATATTTAAAAAAATTAAAAAGATATACAGATATACAGTATACATTTTACATGCTTATTTTATATAAATATTTCTATTTGTATCAATTATACACATTTTATATGTTTTTAATACTTACATCTAATTTAGTTTCTATATTAAGTATGCAATTCAATAAATATTGTAGTCATTAAAAATGAAAGTGTGTTAGTATGTTTGAAGTTTGTAAACAGCTAAATGGTTGAACAGATTTTTTTAAATTTTTACAGTAAATTTAAAAAATTTCAACTGGGCAGTGGCAGGTTCAAACAAAGTAAATATTTATTTGTCTTTATCTTCAGAATGTTAAGAGTAAGTCTCTAAATATTGAATTTTGTCTATATATATATATATTTTTTTTTTATATAAGACCAGCACTCAGGGGATGGCCCCTACTCATGCAGTGCATTGTGCTGGTACTAGGAAAATAGGTTATTGGAAGGAGGACAGAGGGAGTAGAGTTTATGGACGTTAGATTTAACTTTACTCATGTCGTAGGTGGCAGGAAATACTTTCGCTGGAAGATTATTCCACAACCGAACAGTGCGACCAAAGAACGAATTCTCCTTATAATGCGTTGTGCGATTTACTGGACAATCAACTACAAAGGGATGCGCTCTACGAGAAATACGAGTACTACGTAAAAATATATGATTTTTGGGAATTAATTCCTTAATTTCGTTAGAACACATTCCGTTATAGTACCGATAGAACAATGAAACACACGCCACATTGCGACGGTGCTCCAATGAATCGATAGAGTTGGCTACCCGGCCCATACATGAGAGTTGTATTCCATTTTGGGACGGATATAGGTCTTGTAAATATTAAGGAGATCAGATGGGGTGAAGTATTTCTTGCACCGTCTCAAAAAACCAAGGCACTTGAATGCTTCTTTCGACACGTGAAATATGTAATCATTCCAACGAACGTCACAGTGAATTCTCATGCTCAGAACATCAAGAGCATCTGATTCCTCAATATCCACATTACCCATTGACACAGATGACAGCACACCACCACGCCTGTGTGTTAAAAAACAACATTGAGTCTTACGTGCATTAAAATCGACCCTGTTCGCACGACCCCACTCGGAGACCTTCACCAGGTCACTTGTGAGTGTGACGTTCATATTCATCCTTCTTACCCCAACCTCCAAAAGGCTCGGTCTACGATCAAAGGAATATAAGTGACAAATGTTGCTGTCATCCGCAAAAGAGTAGATAGGATTAGAAGTGAGAAGAAGAAAGCCGTTAAGAAATATTAGAAAAAGAGTAGGAGAAAGAACAGAGCCTTGCGGTACCCCTGTGTTTACCCTGAACTCGTCGGATGAGACCCCATCTATAACCACTCTTATAGAGCGATCTCTGAGAAAACTCGATATAAATCGAGAGAAGTGACTACCGACACCAAAAGCATTAAGTTTCGAAATGAGAGCCTCGTGCCAAACTTTATCAAACGCCTTTGATATATCCAGAGCCACAACCTTACTCTCGCCAAAACCAAGAATGGACTTGTTCCACTTCTCCGAGAGCAACGCCAGCAGGTCACCAGTAGAACGGCCCTTTCGGAAACCGTACTGACGATCGCTAAGTAAATCGTTGGACTCCAGATAACCTACAAGGTGGTGATTAATCATACTCTCCATAACCTTGGAGAGTGTGGAACAAACTGCTATTGGACGGTAGTTCTCAGGGTTACTAGCCTCGCCCTTTTTGGGGGTTGGCGTTACATTAGCAACCTTCCAACAAGATGGAAAAATACCGGCGCGATATGACGCACTGAAAAGGTGAGCTAATGGACGCGCAAGCGTCGAAGAGCACTGCTTCAGGACCAGTGCTGGTATGCCATCCGGCTCAGAAGACTTGTTAACGTTGAGAGTTGCAAGAACCCTTTTTACAGCACGAGCTCGAAAGAATATACTAGGTTGCTGGCATTGGTACACAACTTCATTGCGAATGTACATAGCAAGACCCCTATGAAAATTAAAAAGGGACAGAAGGTGATATCCAGGGATATGAAAATCCTGTGGATCAGCATTTTCAGAAACCTGGGTCTCACATAAGGCGAAAACATCCGGCCTATGGAGACAAATGTGCGCATACACGGAGAAAAAGTTCGCCCGTAGCCCACTCACATTGCAGAAATCAATCCGAAAGCATCCTGCCATTACATAAATTGAACCAAATAAAAGAAAACATAAATATATGAATAAACCACGAGTAAACAAAAATCAAACAAACCCCCTCTGAATGCGTACGACAAGGAAATGGGTTACTGCTGTTTGATTATTCAGCAGCCAGTGTTATACCTTCACCACTGAATAATCCAACTGCAACCCCTCCAAGTGGTTCGCACCCAAAGGTTTGAAAAGGAATACTGAGGGGAAGGGAAAGCACTATTGCCGATGGTAGGGCACATAATTAAATTCTCCCCTATGGATGAAACAGTCTTTCATTTTGCCGATGTTTATTCTTGCCTGTATTCGAATTAGTTGTTGTCAGGTGTGTGTTTATTTTTTTATGTTAGTGTTTTGTTGTTTGTTTTATTCCAATAATTTGTTCTGTTATTAATATATCGTTGTTTTCGTTCTTATTGATTATGTATTTTCTTGTTCTATTTTTTTATGTTAATATTGTTATTGTATGTTCCGTTAGGATTGCTGGTTAGTTTTGTTCCACAATTCTCTTTTGAGAAATTGTTTCGTTGAATTTTTGTTGGTTGATAATTTTATGTTGTTTTGTTATTTTGTTGTTGTTAAGAGTTGTTGCAATTATTGTTATGCTCTCTGTTTTTCTAGTGTGTTTTTAATAAAATTCTCTTAAATTATGTTGTTGTTATTATATTTAAAATCGTAATTATTTGTCAAGTGTTATAATTATGTGTGTTTATGTTATGATTTTGTTGTTTAATTGTTTGTCTTCACTTTTGATCCTGAATTTTTGTTGTTCTATTTTAGTTTTATAATTTTTATTTTTATTGTTTGTAATTTAATTTAAAGAAATAAATATATATATTAGAAATGGCACTGAAACATTATGGACGGACAACAGAAACACGTGTTGACGGCACAAACGACAGAACACTACTCACTATTGGCAACGGTTAAAGCAAAAGCTTCTGAATTTGGTCAGAATAACTTCATAGTCAATACAAATCATCAGCCAAAAAGTGGGCGGAATTTGATAAGTAGGCATGGTACCTTCCATGCGCACTATATATTGATTTTTGTGCATCTTGAGAACGGCTTAAGTGTAAGTTTCTGAATTTGGTCTAAATGATTTCGTAGTCAATACAAATAATCAGCCACAAAAATGGATGGAATTGGATAAGTTGGTATGGCATCAGCCACATATAATTAATTTTTGTATATCTTAAGAACGGTAATAGTAGAAGTTTCTAAACTTAACTGGAAAAATGTTGTGGACAATACACAATGAGTGGGAGTGATAAATTTTATTCATACTAAATATGGAATTATTTATATGTGGAGAACAACAATTAAGTCTTCGCTATCTATCCACATCAGCCAAAAAACAGAAAGGATTGGATAAATGTAAACCTAGTAAAAGCTATGTATATACATGTACTCTATAACAATGAATTTATGTTTGTTTGGAGACTGTATACAGCTAAAAAGTAGATTCTACACTGCATTTCTTGAAGGAACTTTAGGCTACCGTAAGTTTTTGTATTTGGATCGGAAGGAGATAAAACGGGGAAAGGGTTAAAAAATTATAACGAAGATAAGAGTTAAGAAATTAAAGATAGGGCGCTACCTCTATTACTTTAAAACTATATACAGATAAACAGCAGATTTTACAGTGTCTTCTTGAAAGGAACTATAAGCTTTCTTAAAAGCTTGGATTTGAACCGAAAAGCAATAAAAATTATAACTATGGTAGTAACTAAGATAATAACCAATATAGCGGTAGCGAAACACACCAGGTTTCAGCCAGTTTGTTTACATATGTTTTCAATTTGTTAAACTTTACACGAAAAAATTCATTCTTTGTTGCAAAAAATCAAATAAATGCAGTTTAAATATTTGCTTTCCTCTAATAGTAACAGAAACATTCACAACTCATAGCAAAACAACAAAATCATCTGTAATGATGAGGTCCATTTTTAATTAGGCGGCTACGTAAACAAATAAAATTGTCGCATATGGGGCTCACAAAATCGACAAACAGTCCTCGAAAAACCATTACATCCAAAGAAAGTGACCGTAATGTGCGATTTTTAGTTAATGAGCAAAGGAAATGCCGTCACCGCCAATTCTACGCGCTACCAAACCATGATAACCAACTTTTTGTGGCACAATTGGCTAATGTTGACATCAGTAACCTTAGGTTTCAACAGGACGCCGCCACAAGCTACAAACAATTAAGTTATTGCATGAGAAACTTCCCGGTCGCGTAATTTCTCGATTTGGCGATGTCAATTGGACGCCACGTTCTTGTTATTTAACGCCGCTGGATTATTTTTTTTTTTGGCCATTTGAAAGACCGGGCTTACGTGAACAAACGACAAACAACTGACACTCTGAAAGACGAAATTCGGCGCTGCATTGACGAGATAAACGAAGCTTTGTTGCAAAATGTGGTTCAAAATTTGGTGAAAAGAGCGGACGTCAGCCGACGTGCTAGAGGTGGACATTTTCCCGACATCATATTTTATTATTAATTCCCTTATATATATAATATATATATTATATATTATATATATATATATATATATATATATATATATATATATAATATATTATATATATATATTATATATATAATATATATTATATATAATATATATATAATATATATATATATATATATATATATATATACATATATATATATATATACATATATATATATATATATATATATATATATATATATATATATATATATATATATATGGCATTTTGGTATATTTTGTGTCACCCTGTTAATTTGGCAGCCCTGCCACATCGACCATATTTACGTTACATTTGAATTAACGGATATGAAAATAGAAGATGGTCAATATTTCAGGAACCTTCCAAACTGTAGGCAATTAGGTATATAAAGGGACTGCTCTACCCACGCTTTAGTTTAGTTATCGTTTGGCTGTCAATAAACAAAGTTGTGTTAAAGTGGAAATAAAAGTGTTGTATAAACTAACATTTAGTGTTGTATAAAGACAAACAGAATAAAAGTTATAGTGAAGTTAATAAAGAAACAATAAAACAATAAAATTGGCTGTCAACAAACAAAGTTGTGTTAAAGTGGAAATAAAAGTGTTGTATAAACTAACATTAAGTGTTGTATAAAGATAAACAGAATAAAAGTTATAGTGAAGTTAATAAAGAAACAATAAAACAATAAAAATAGCGGTGTTTTATTTTAACGCAATTTAAACGAACTCAAACGTTTTAAAAAGGTTAAAACGTAACAATACATTACCAAAAGAATATAGAGTAGTTATGGTTTATAAAGTTGACGATACCGATAAGTATGTATCATTTTACTAAATTCAGTTCAAAAGAACTATATTAATTTTAATTTTCCGTTAAGTTTCTATTTTAAGACCACGGCAAGCTTAATTTCGTTCAGCATATTCTAAAGCATAATACAGGGAGTATTAAAGCTTACGTGTGTTTCTCAAAACGAAGAGTCTATAACTTAGTAAAGATCTATAGAAATATCGTAGCTAATGTTACTAGTTCTACACATTAAAATATCTTTGAATAGCAGTAACGACATAAGCTTCTGAACAAAGATACAGGTTAAATGAGCAAGGATTCCTTGAGAAACATTAGAGAAGTAGTGAATATTTATAATTCAATGTAGAAATTAATTTAATATGTTTGATTTATATACTTTCCATTGTCGCATGTGAAATTATACTTTAATTTATAAAAAATCCCTAAAAATTCAATTTTATATGATACTACATTTTTCGAAACCAACTTTTATTTTTGTGGTACACACGTAACTATTTTATATTTGAATACGAGTTTTGGAAATATCTCAAGTGTGTTTTTATTCTTAGCAATATAATCGTATTATTTACGAATTTATACTTTCAATTGTTTCCCAGTGTAGGTGATACGAGTGACGAGCAAGGAGAGCGACTACACCGAGATTTGGCTAAAATCGAAATATGATATCAAGGATTTTGGGACGAGGTTATGATGAGTGACTTTAACGCGTGAATAGAATAGAATACTCTTTAGTTCTATGTTTATGCTTTTTATTGAATAAAATGGACATTAACTGTTAAAAATTACAACAAAAAAAATATTTTATGCACTATCTCGAAAATTATAACCAACCGTAAAATATAGAGTGCAGCGGCCCAAATCTCCTAAGAAACACTTTTTAATTGCTCTCATCCAAAGTCATGTATACTTATGTTATGAATAAGAATTCTGAAAAAAGCTTTTTTACCCATAAAATACGTATGTATTTTAATTTATTTGAATTTAAAACCCAAAACACAATGTTTCTATGAACACGACAGTTGTTTTTTTTACATTTTAATGACCAAAATGCGTAGGGATTTGTGTAGGAGCAAACTTTTTAGCGTGTAGGAAAAAACCAGGTTTTTTTTAGTATGCGTAGGTATTTTTCAAAAAAATTCACTGGTAACAATGCCTCCCATACGAAGTAAATATTAATTCTTGTATATCTTAGAAACTGTAATAGTTGAAGTTTCTTCTAAGTGGGTGTGCGCCTTCTATTCATACTAAATATTGAATTTTGTATATGTGGAGAAAGGCAACAATTAAAGCGTATTTGCCAAAAAGCGGTATTGCAGAAATCACACTGAATAGAAGCTATCTATATATGTATCTTATATATAAAAATGAATGTGTGTTTGTTTGAAGACTGTATACAGCTAACTGACAGATTCCACAATGTCTTTCAGTAAAGGACTATAGGCTATCGCGAATGTTTGCATTTGAACCGAAAGGGGACTAAAGGTAGAAAAAAGGTGAAAATGTAACTCAAATAACATTTAAGATAATATTTAAGATGGGGGTGGCGAAGCACGCCGGATTTCAGATAGTATATTAATAATAAGAGATTTTAAACAGTTTTTTTAGTTGTTTTTATTTTAAGTGATATAAATATGTAAAGCTTGGAAATGGTCAATATTTAACCGCATAAAAGAAAAATCATAATAAGCATTGCAAATCTTACAGCTAAAGCAGTTGATCGGGCTATTTCTGAAAAAAAAAAAAAAACGATAAAAACTGATTGATAATCTTAGATTCTGTGACATCAAAATAAGTTTTTTTGTCGATTTAAATTCTGATTCTGACACCAATCAGATTTTATAACACCCCTGATTCTACCTTTCTGTTAAATATTTTGAAAAAGTGTTTTTTGCAATTAGGAATAATAAATAATCATACAAAATTTTCCATAAAAAACACTAGTCTATACAAAATAGTTAAAAACGTCGAAACGTTGTTAGCCTATAAAATGTATGCATTAACCTAAAATTTTATTTTAAATTATGATTAGACGCATTATTAAAAATATTGGGTAATTTTTTTTTGGCAACTTTTTTATAGCAACATTGTTTTTGACAACTCAGCTGTTTTCAAACATGTTCAGTTTGGTCTGTAATTTATCCATGAATCGACTTACGAACGAAAAACGTTTGCAAATTATTTAATTTTATTATCAAAACTCATGCTGGATTAAGAAGTATTTATTGGAATTTTATGTTCAGCGGCGAAGCTCATTTCTGGTTGAAAAAGGAAAATTTTAAAAGTACATCACCCGCGAAATATATATTTGCAGTTTAAATATTTTTTGCATGTGCTATACACAGCATTGCCAAATGTGCAGACTTATCTGTATTTTGCAGTTTTCTTAAGTATTGAGCAGTTTTGAAGTTTTTTGTTTGAAAAAACAGGTTTTCTGTAAATTGTGCAGATTTTTGCAATTTTTAACATTTTGCAGTTTTTTACTCTCAATTTTGTTATTTTAATTACAATTTCTGAAGTAAGAATTTATTCCCATTTGCTCAATAAAACTGTGGTGAGGTTTACTCGTACCTCTTTTAATGCGACAATGTAATTATTTCTTTTTTTGACTGTGATCAGAATTCACAGTGTGTGATGCTTACTTTTATGTCTAAGAAATATATTTTTTTGGCAAAAGAACAGTGGGATCACATTACATACGCAAACATATGAGTGATATATCTGCTTCACTAGTACCGCAGTGGTACGATATGAAAAACACCCGCCTATCAACCAGAAGGTTGTCGAGTAAAAGTGTAAAATTCGAACACAGTGTATTTATATTATGTCATTTATATGTACATTTAATTTGTTGTGTTAATGTTTGAAACAAAAAATACACTGTGAAATAAATTTTCGGGTATATTCTGTAAACGTAATTCGAGTAAAATAGAAATCAAATAAAACTTCAATTGCTACAATTTTTAAATCAGATAAGATTTTGATATTTTTTATTATTAATTCACTTAATTACCTTTCAAACAACTTCCTTCATTATCAAAAGCGTAAAATAATTGACGCGTTTAAAGTTTACTTGTCTTTGAAAATTTAATCGGTTTTAATTTCACTCGTTTTCGGTTTACAGAACATATCCGTATATCTATATTTTTATACGTTTTTCATTAGAAAATCAGTTTTTTTCTTCTAAATTTTTAGTTTTTCTATGAGAGAAATTATATTATTGCTTTTCATGTACCATTAGAATATTAATCGTTAACATTCAAATCATAGGCCTAGAAACTCAGTAACTAAGAAGCTAATACATATGTATGTTCGAATTTAGTTACAAAACCACGCCCAGCTAATTTAAAGAAGAGGATTATTTATGACAAGACTATCGGCCCATTAGCTCAGTTGGTTAGAGCGTCGTGCTAATAACGCGAAGGTCGCGGGTTCGATCCCCTCATGGGCCATTTAGTTTTTTGCGATCAATCAATTTATGCACTGCAAACTTTAAAGGCTTTTGAAACCCACTGTTAGAAGAGAATTTGCAAATTCCAGGTTAAGAAACCATTTAGTTCATAATGCATTATGCATACCTATACAAATATTCCCTCGAAATGAAAATGGAAGTTTATAGATAAACCTGAATTATTGCCTTACACAATTTTATGCAGATTGGTCTATAATTGATCCTAACACCCATATAAAGCCTTCTTGAAAAATCTGCTTGTCCCCAATAAGTCAATCAATTCCGGTAAAATTCGAGCTATAACTGACCTAAGACCTCATATAAGGCCTTTCACCGATAATTCTCTGCGGATATACAGCTCGTAGTAATATCGATATTGTTATAACAGTTAATGTAAATAGGTTTTATATCAACTTTAATTGTTCTGACATATATTGTAAGGTACGATACACAATTGGTCCCAGGCACCACTGTAGTTCGTATAAGGCTCTCCGGTGTACAGATGTTGTTCATAACTCCTCTCCCTTTTCGCAGCAGAAGATTTTTAATCTATATATTATAAATTTCTTTGCTTTTAATTTTTGATAAATCGGTTTACGGTTGAAAGTTAATCAAATAACCGGCTCTTTTACTTTAATAAAATTCTTTTTTTTGTTGCCTTATCAAATAATAATGATAAATTTTGTCCCATGTTGTAGTTTATAGCAAGTAAGTATGCTCTTTAAGGGCCTTAATGGACATTCTGTTCTCGACAATACAACGTGCTAATATTTCACAGAGTGATTCATTTTCGACAGCTTGTTTTGTAAGAATGTTGTTTGCTGGCGCCTTGGAGCTACTTGGCATAGAATCAAGCTTTCCTTACTGCACAATAACGTCAAAAACGTTATAGGTCTATTTAAGGCGGTTAATAAACCGTGTTGTTGCAGCTTAATATTTTAGAACACTTAATACATCTTATACTTTTCATCGCGTTCAAAGTATTTCCACACTTTGGATGGTATGTAATTGCAATTGTAATTTTTTTAATTTTCAAACTTTTATTTTATAAAAAGAACGTTTTATATTATATTTACTTAAACAGTTTCCTCAAGCTTTCAAGCTCCTCACATAAAAAATTGTTGCTCATTTACTGAAATTTATAAGAAAAAGTTGTTGTTTCTTAGGTGCGCATATCTTATGCGTTTTACCATGGTTTTGACGTTCTTTGTAAACGGCTGAACCGATTTCCTTGAAATTTGTACAGTATCTCAAATAGATTCACAGTCAAGGCAAATCATCAGTCAAAAAAATTAAATATTGATTTTAGTATATCTTGAGAACGGTAAAGTTTAGGAATTTGATCTGATTGATTTGGAATTTGAAATGTGGGCATGGTATCTCCCATACAAAGTAAATATTAGTTATTGTACATCCAGAGAACGGCAATAGTAAAAGTTTCTAAATTATGTTCAAACAACGCCGCGAACAATACACATTATCATTGAGTAACCGTGCGAGATTAGATAAATTGGCCAGGCATCTTTCATTCATACAAAACATTAGATTTTGTATACGACTATGTAGTGAACAACAACTATTAAAGCTTCGGCATCTATCCACATCAGCCAAAAGCCGGGAATTGCAAAAATCACACTGGGTAAAAGCTATCTTTATATGTACGTATACTATATAAAAATAAATGTGTGTATGTTTGGAGACAGAGTGAACGTGGCACGCCTTTCTCTGATGCAATCCTAAAATTTTCCACAAATTATTTTTTGCTACAGATAACATTTCCGTGGGAAGTTAGAAAAAAGCTTTCCAAAAAAAAATAAATTGGCCAATACTTATAAGGCGCACCCTTGTACACAATATTAAACAATATGATTAAACTCGGATGAGGTAAGCGGCCCATTAGCTCAGTTGGTTAAAAACTTCCACTATTACCGTTCTCAAGATATGCAAAAATCAATATTTACTATGTATAGAAGTGCAACACCCACTTATCGAATTCCACTTGGCTATTGAAAGGCAAAGATTGATAGACTTTATAGTAACAAAGACTTTATATCTAAGAAAGCAAGCATAAAGAATCCTGGCCCATGAGGGGATCGAACCCGCGACCTTCGCGTTATTAGCACGACGCTCTAACCAACTGAGCTAATGGGCCCATGAGGTACTCCAGTCAAAACAAAAAGTACGTTAACATGACCCGTTTATTTATATTTTTATAAAAATTATCTCTTATAATTAATGACAAAAATCTTTTCTAGCATGGCATAGTCCCTCCTTATTTAAACTAAAAGTTGTTAGGCAATGAGTCCAAAACAAAACCTCACCTGCCTTATTATTATGTATGTATATATTATCCCTCCCTCTATATCCTTCTAATCCTAATTTAATAATTTTATTTCACTGTTAGGGCATTATTGCTTTACTTAATTGGCCTGGCCTGGCCTAAAGTGCGCTTAAATTAATTCTGCCTTTACTGCTTAAATCTCCTACTATGTACGACGTACAAACAACATTATTGCGTATGCTATCTTTTCCGGTTCAATAGAACACGATAAACGACTATACATACAATTTCAGATTACGTACGTTAGAGATAGGAGAGGAGGAGAGTACTAACTACCACAGCTTTTAAGCTTTTCTTGTTTAAAATACTAAAGGTCTACGCCCAACGTGGGGCTCGAACCCACGACCCTGAGATTAAGAGTCTCATGCTCTACCGACTGAGCTAGCCGGGCACTTACCGAAGATCGCAACTTTAGTTTTTAAAAATTTTAAATACCTATTTTTATTTGCTATTAATTTTTTTTGTATTTTAAATAATGATATAGTATGTAATGGAGGGTGGTAGGACCAAAACGCACGATGCTAATTCTATTTAAATAAAACAAAAAGTTTTCAGAGAATTATCTTAATATTTTTTATTATGATAGAAGGACCTATGACAATTATGTGTAAAACAAAATATCGGCTTCGGTGACATACCCCTCTCCGATTTGCCAAACCCTGAAACAAATGTCAAATTAAGTTGGGCAAAAAACTTGACGTTAAGTTGTGGCTCACATTATTGTTTATTTTTATAACCAACAAAAAAGTGATGCGTGGGTCTTACAGACGATGAAAATGGTCAGGAAGGTTAATAGTAATATATGGTATGTAATCTCCAAATCATATCAGCACAACTTTGATTTAAACACAAAATACAGGAATATCGATTATTATAAGATTACACAAGTGAAGAAAAGTATATATATATATATATATATATATATATATATATATATATATATATATTTGTTCCCTAAATGAAACATACATTTTAAAGAAGGGCTAGCTAGGCTAAGGTGGTTAATTATCCCTTTATATATATATATATATTTTTTTTTTTTTTTGTTCCATAAATGAAACATACATTTTAAAGAAGGGCTAGCTAGCGTCACAGTTTTATGACAGATTCGTGTTCTGTGAAGATTTCAAAGAAGACAAAACCCATGTTCCGATACTTTTGCGGATGATTTTCGAATTTTTCTGAGTTTGAATGGTTTTAAAATATTGAAAGTCCCTTAACCGGCGATAAACGGGCTGCTTGATCTTTTTAGTACTTTTTGTTTGAGAATTTTTATGATGTTAAAAAAGTACATATTGCGAAAATATTTTTGCTGGTTTACCGAATAATTTCGAAGGGATGGGTGTAAATTCCACAAAATTCAATTTTTTCATTCATATCTGGTCTTTTTCAGAAACTTTGGATATATGAGTGATGAGCATGAAGAACGTTTTCAGTAAGATTTAAAATCGTTTGAGCGTGATCTTGGAACCAGCATATACTAGGTGAATGTTGTAGTGTTAGAAGGGAAACAAATAAAATTTCATATAAGAAAAGAATTAGACGTCCTAGCTTTTTTTTACTATTTTTCCCAAAGTTATGTGTCCATATAATTATCTTTTAAACTGTGAACAATAACCTTATAAAATAGTGCTATTTCCATTATTTAATTCCATTATTACTCACTAGAATCGAAAAAGTTTTAACAAGAAAATAAGTGGAAAGAAACTAGATACATAAAATATATTGATTAGTGATGGGAAAGTTATACGTCGTACGTTTTTTAATACTATTTAACCTTAAAAAATACCTGATAATGGGGTAACAGATTTAATACTCTCATAATTATTTAACTATTTCGAATATTTTACAGTCCTTTGTTTCATTCATCATTTTCCGATTTTTGTTATCCTTCTCACTAATTTCAACTCGATTATAAAATATTATGCGACAAAATGTATGAAGTTGAAGTACATAAGAAAGGATGTAGTCTGATAGACGCTATCGAGTACAACAATAATCTGTTTTTGAAATATTAGAAACTTCTCAAAAGATTGAGTTATGAGTAAAAGGAACGATTTTCGTAGCTTAGATTTCTGATATGGATTTTATGTTTCTGATATGGTCAGAGGAGCAAAAGAAATAAAGTCACGCGGTTTGTCGGTATTGCGTGATATTCATAGAGATATCTCTGTATTTACATAAGATCCCTGGATAGTGTCCATAGCATTTCGAGAATTTTTCATGAATATCGAGTGTATCTAGCGTCACAGTCGACAGTTACCCTACATGAGTACAATAAAGGTAATTGCATGGCGGTCGAACCCAAGCAGGCAGGTACTACTTTGGGTCCGAAATTGATAGATTGGGAATATCGGTGCTTCTCTTGGGCAGATAAAGCGGATTGTGTCAATGAAAATGAACTATAAGGAAATAAACCCACCTGAGACAGGAGAAACTGGCCACAATTGTATAACCAAAGAACGGGGCAACTGTTGAGGCTGCCTAAACCATATATGTACAATTTTATACGGGTTCTTACTTATCGTTGGGCTGTTAGCCGACATTCTCAAGGTATGGCAATCCCATATAACAAACTTTGCGGAAGTTGCAATGATGAAGAGCAGAAGGTGTCTGATCAAGAACTGTGCAATGTGCTTTGTTCTATAAACAACTGCTAAAATATTAGCGCAATGTTTTGCTGAAGATGAATTTGCTGTTAAAGCTCTAAGAAAATCAAAAATGGCAAGAGCTTTTCTAAGATCTGTTAACTTAGAGATGAGATGGTTACTATGAAATTGAACATTTTTATAAGTAATTGGAATGAAGCACTTCATCCTATGAATCTATTTTGCCAACAGAAGTTGAACTTGTACATAGTTGATATTAAACCAACCATTACAAAAATGTATAAAAATATAAAAATTATCTACGGAAAAACCGGAGACTTAGAAATTACTTAAAAAAATTAGTGCCCCTTTCTATAATGCTTAAAATTTTTAACTTATTCAAATTCAATGTTAGACTAAAATTAGGTGATTTTTTTTAAGTTAAAATTGTTAAAAAAAAAAAATTTAAAAAAACCGGCTATTCGAACCAACAAAAAAGTCGAAAATCGGTTATTAAAAAACTGCGTTTTTTGAAATATGTCGAATAGTTGACACAACCTACAAACTGAAATATCGGAGTTACAGAGTAAAAGTGATAAGCTGGAAATTACTGAAATGGAACTCAATATAACCCTGCAAACTGATTGAATTACAATTAAATTTTATAATAAAAAGTAAAAAAGCACATTTATTGTTTTAAAAAAACCAAAAAAAAGATGGTAATTTTTTTACATAACAGCAAGGCTAAAGGTCTGAAAATACATTTTTAACCCAAAAAACAGATATTGGCCCATGGGGGGATCGAACCCGCGACCTTCGCGTTATTAGCACGACGCTCTAACCAACTGAGCTAATGGGCCGGCGAAGTAATTGTGATTAAATTATTTTCTTAAAATTATGTGGGCGTGGCAAAAATAACTAGTGTTGGAAAGTACAAAACTCTTAATCTAGCTCGGACTTAGAACTATTAACAAATATTGTGTAATAATTATCGTTTTACGCGATAGAAAAGTTCCCACAAACTTCGTACAAAAAATTCGTGTAAAAAGAAAATTGGTTTAACGATACTAAATTTAGAATTTATTTCGGGCTTAAACCTTTCAATACATTATATATAATCATTATATGAATGTACACAGCGGGAACATTTTATCGAATGTTTTATAAAAAATCGTGTTATTTCAAAAAATTCGTTTAAAATAGAAGAATTAGTTTTTCCTTTTAAAATATGTTATTTCAAATTCGTATAAAAAAGTCTTCATTTATAACCATAACTGAATGTCACGCATCTAAACACAATCTCCCTGCTTGCGAGATTCAAATATTGCTTATATCTATTTAATAAAATAATATTTGAATCACCGGGCAGCAGCCCGGCTAGCTCAGTCGGTAGAGCATGGGACTCTTAATCTCAGGGTCATGGGTTCGAGCCCCATGTTGGGCGTGAACAGACTCTTTTATAGATATGTAAGATTAATTGACCTTTAAAGATTAAAAAGTTCTAATGCATAAAGAAACTAAATGTAAAGATAAAGTCTGTTGTCATTTTTAATAAATACTTCTTTATCTCTATCCTCCTCAAATTTAGTTATAACGGTGAACGTTGTAGGAAGAAGAAATAGTTTAAAGTAGCGGGACGCGTTGGGCGGGGTTTGGGTGCCCAACTAGGCTTATTTTCGACCCAAAAGCTGCATTAACCTAAGTGGTTACACTCTACCTATCCCCGGTTAATCCAATCGCTAAAGTATGAGACTCCTATTAATCTTCAATTTGTGCGGAGTTTATTTCTTCTGCATTAGCTCCCTTTCGAAATGTATTTAGATACCAAAAACTGGCCCCAATTTTCTTAATACCCGACTTCTATAGGTGATTTGTATTATCAAATACTTTAAAATAGGTCTGAAAAAATATTTACAAACTAAAAATGAAACTTGGCCCATGAGGGGATCGAACCCGCGACCTTCGCGTTATTAGCACGACGCTCTAACCAACTGAGCTAATGGGCCTACATTTCAATGGAAAAAAATATGTTTTGATGATACTTAAAGCCACTACTCTTAAATTAAGAATTTCACCTGACTAATACCATTAGGGTTTAATTTTGCTGTTTTAATTATCAAAAAATTTTGATCTTAAAAGTTGCAGGCTTTTAGTTAAATATTTAATTAAAATTGTTCTTACTTCATATTCAAAATATGCGAAATTCTATTAATAGTTGGCCTATTAGTTCAGTTGGTTAGAGCGTCTTGCTAATAACGCGAAAGCCGCGGACTCGATCCCCCCATGGGCCAAGAAAATAGTATTTTAAAAAAGATATCTGAATGAATTTTCAAGTGTGAGATGAATTTTATTTTAAGATTAATATTTACATCTGAAAAAGTTTATTGCACTGAAAATTTGAATTCTAGTTTGTTAAGCATTAGGGTATGTATGTACGTAATCGAATAACATAATTTTTATTATGCTTTAACGTTTGGAACTAATTTTTGAAATAATTCAATTGCATAACTTAAAATCATCAACTGATATTAATTTTTACGTCAGATGCGCTTGCGTATAATTTATGCAAAAACAGTCTTGGCCCATGAGGGGATCGAACCCGCGACCTTCGCGTTATTAGCACGACGCTCTAACCAACTGAGCTAATGGGCCTTGGATAGCAGGCCAATCTTAATCATACTCTTTAATAAAAGTGGGCGTGGTGTCTGTTTTTAGTTTATCTATTCCTAGACTTCCTGTAAATGTATGCACAATTATAATAATTAATAATCCCCTTTAAATTATACACACATCATTACCTTTCTTGTTTTCAAACCTGGCTTTGTTACTATCTACGAAGCTTCACCTTGTTTTGCCCATGATCTTTTTCACAAATTATTGTCGCACCACTTTTAATCGCCCATTAAGACCTATCAAATAAGCTATAGTGTTACCTGATGCAATTAATATTACCAGAAAAATTACATTTTAGAGCTATTTACCTACAATTTTTATACTGAATTTTTCGACCACCTAATATTTTTACTTGTGCCATTTTGTTTTAAATCAAGATTTTTTTATAAATGTCAAGAATTTTGCAATGTTGAATCTAGCAACCCTATATGCAAAATAATATCTTCAAAATAATATTTTATTACTGTTGCTACCGCCATTTTGATAGCAACTGATTGTGGGAAAGTATCGAAATAGAAAAAATATCCGCATCACCACAATGTGCTTTGACGTTTCGGAATTCACCCATACTTATATACGTTTATGACAGCTAATTCTGTTTTTACACGGTCTTTTTTTACACGGTTTTGTAATAACATGATCTAGAAAAATCTGATTCTTTTTTAAAGGATTTTATTTGATACAGTACGGGTTGAAAAAGCCATTTGATCGAACTTAAAAAAAAAAAAAATTATTGACAGTAATTGTAGAACTACCCACCTTGGAGGTTTTTAAATTTTGTTGATAAATGTTTTTAAATTTCGGTTAAGAATTGGCTTATGTATCCTAATTTTATTGTTTTCGTTTACGAATTTTGAGCTTTTGGATTGCAACAATTTTATAATTATGTATGCACTCGAATAAACCAAATGCATATACAAACTTAATTTTAGTTCTTAATCTTCTTTTTTAATGAATCATTTGGATTTTGGTTTAAGTACATATTTAGGAACCAATTCCCTTGTTTTCTATGTACTTCATGTTTTTTACACGGTTTTTCTGTAACGTATCTACCGTGTAAAAACATAATTGGGTGTATAATATACTCGTACATTCATACATATATATGTGTATTCACTGTATATTATAAAGTGTTAAGTATGATACAAAACTAAATTATATAATCAAATGATAGTAACTTGTTCTTGCTAAAGAATAAAATACTTGCAATTTTTCGAATTAAGTTGATAAGTTTAATTATAAATAATTACAAAGTTTAACTAACTAGAAGATATAAAAGACCCCCCTTCGTACGTCGAATTGTTGACCAAATTACAAAATAGATGCTTACGCGCATTAGCAGAGCAAGGTTTCGATCCTCGGACCTCTGAGTTATAGGCCCAGCACGCTTCCACTGCGCCACTCTGCTTCTAAAAATAGATATTCTAAATATTATTCTTAAATGTAAATTTATATAAATAAATATATGCGAATTTGATAAAAAAAAACAATACAAAATTCCTGAAAATTTTATATTTATTTTTGTTATTATTTATTATTTTCATATTCTTTTATAATGAAAACTATTTATGGAATTGAAGAGTTCCACACATTTCACAAAATTTAGCTGTGCCTTTATAAAACATTTATCATAAGTTTAATTAGTCGTTTTTCTATGGAAACCTTTGGTGTAATAAGCTTACCAAGTTTTTATTTCTTATTCACAAACCAATACAATTTGTAATTACATATTACAATACGATTTACAATAGCGTTGTTCACAATATTGGGCAAATGGTCTGGCATCATGCCGTTTGCAAAATGGTTGGGTATATTTTTACCTACACCAACAAAATATACAGAAATGCACATGATACTTTTTGGCAAATGTGCCCCCCTTAAAACTCTGATTTATATTTACCCAACTTATTGCCACACTTCACCAAACTAATAGCTGACAATAAAAATAAAAAAATGAAGAAAAAATATAAATATTGGAAAATCAAAATGTACAAAACAGAGAAATGCAAAATCATTGTTGTTCAGGATTAAATCATCGCTTTTTGGGTAGTTATAATTTATGCGATCAAAAATGTTTTATTCACATCATTCACGTAACATATTATTTGTTGCCTTTTATTCATCGTGCAATAAAATTCACAATCACATTTAATCATTTAACAAAACTCAACGATTGATAAAATCGAAGGCGTACTGAGGAATGCTTCGTTTGTGTAGGTGTGATTTGTATGACGATATTGCCGTTGAATAAAATCTAAGCATAAAGGGCTTATAAGACTCTCCAGCGCGGCTTGTCAGCACGGCTTGATGGCAAGCCAACCAACTCGTGTGATGGGATTTTTGTCGTGCTTGTCAAACTAGCTGGATGGATATCAAAAACTTTTGCTCGTGTAATAGCAATTTTGTCAAACAGTGTAAGTTTCATTTCTGTTTCTGTAAGCGAACAGCAAAGATGCGCACGTTTTTAAATATTTTATTTAAATGTATGAATAGTATTGTGGCAGGTAGAAAGTAGCATATACTCGTATGTTAATTATTTGTAGTGTTTTTATTTTCTATTTATTTTATTGATTTCTTTTTTATTATTAATATTTATTTGTACAATATGAATGTATTTGTACAATTTTTTGATTCCAATAACAATTTAATAATGAAAATTTTCTATGAAAAATATATTGACAAAATATTCATACAGACATTTTAATTTAAAAAATTTTTATTTTCAAAGTAATTTACAGACTATGCTAAAAGTATTCTGAAATTCTATAAAGACTTGATAATTTACCTACTATGTAGGCTTGAATTAATTGATTCGTAAATCTTATCTATAACATATGAATGCGTGTTTTTTTGAAAAAATCTACAGAACCTACAGTGTCTTTCTGGAAGGAACAAATGATTGCATTTTGACCGGAAGGGGAATATAGGGAAAAAGGGTAAAAAATACAACTATGATAGCATTTAACATAATAATTCGAATGGGGCTAGCGACACACGCCGGCTTTTATCTTGTAATAATTAAAAATAAAAGAAGTCAAGAACTTATTCATTAATTTATACCACAATATCAGATTGTCACCTGTAATACAAAAGAGCCAACCATGAGCTAATTTTATGGTAGAGATACAAAACTTAATAAAATGAATAATATTGTGACGATCTCTCGTTTAGCATATAAATACAATTGTGAATTCATTTTTGGACATAAATGTACTTTTTCTTTTTTTATTTATTTTCCTAAATGGAAGATAAAACGGCATTTGCACTGTGCAAAATTGAGTATTTAAGGATTCTTTCTTGATAATTCTTCTTTTTTGATAATTTTGTTAATGTTTTTTTTTTTTTAAATCTTACCAATGAATAAACTTACAACTTTTTGTTTTATTTAATTGTATATTTGTACTTTTACAGAGACTTTTCAGTTGGTTTTCTAAGCATGTGCTAACTTTTGTTGCTACTGTATATATATGCATCGATTATAATATTTACATAGAGGAACGGAAAGATGAAAATGTTGCATTCTACTTTTAAGTTGATTATAAGTTAACACTTATTTTTTTATGTCATATGGCATAATGACTTTTTAATTTTTCCACATTTAGTTGGGCTACTTCTTAACATTTTCTGTTGATGGTTTATTGTAATAGAAAGTCCTATGAATCACATTTTTAAAGAAAGAGTTATATTATTATTATTTATATTTAATTTTACATTATTAATATAAATAGAAAAAATTAAAAATTCTTAATGTTACAAACGTTAGTACAGGCTTAATATACTCTCGCTTACTATGGTAATCTACAAACATTTATTACTTATCAAAAAGCTAAAATCTCATTCATAAACCTATTTAAGTTGGTATACAATATTTAGATTTTATTATTCTGGCAACACCATTATTTTAATCAATCAACCTCTAGCTTTTACTATAAAAGCGACGAATATGAAATCATCATAAAGGCATTTGGTTTATTAAACCCCGTGTGGCGTTCTTCCCATCTGTCGACTAATGCTATGTTCTCGCGAGACTTCGGATTATTTCGTTCTCTGTTTGTATTAGATTCTAAGGTTCGCACGGCACCTTTTAACAGCAAGCATATGAAGTCAATGCAGCCAGAGGTCATTGTTTTGTTTGCTGCCTTTACTTTGTTTATTTTTTGTACTCGACAGCATACTTTAGGGAAGTCAATTTGATAAATTTGAAATGTTAAATCTGTAATAAAAACATTGAAATTAAAAGTATTTTATATGTAATTAAGCTCATAATCGGGGATTATATTATGAATGAGAGAGCGAATGACGAAAAAACGGTGCCGTGCGAACATAGCATAACACAAAGCTTATAATCTTAAACTTCAACGTGAAGGCAATACTATTCTTTAATAGTGAATCTTAGAATGCTGCATCAAAAGACAATAATAGCATTTAAGTTTTTGTCAACAGTTGCCTTCTTAAGAACCTATGTATATTTCGGTTTGAGAGAATTAGTAACGTTGATCTATGGCACACCACCCAACAAATCCCAATTCAGACTGAAATTCGTATGCATAACTGGCGTTGAATTGCTCACACCCTTAGGATACCACCAGACAACATTAGTACGCCATTGACTGGAACTTCTACTGCCAAAGGCCCGTTGGTAAAGCTGCTCATACACGGAGAATGCAGTTCGATCTTGAGATCAGAGGTAGATGAAAGAGACGATTCAAACAACTAAACCACTTACTGGTTTACCTAAATACTTTTGGATTTTACAAACGTAACACATTTTAAAACTAATAAAAAAATTCAATTCCATATTTTTCAATCTTAGGAGGCATATACTATCCAAACTTGCACCTTCTGCAAAAACTAAGTAACTGCTCCTCAATAGCATTCAGAAGCGTTGAAATAATCAGATAAAAGTTCAGACGATTTGTGGAATATTATACGGAAATTGGGTGGGAAAGAATTCGTCTAGGAAGGTTTAAACAACATGTGTCCTTGTTTAAACCTTCCTAATTGGTTCTAGACCAAAAATGCTGAAAGTATTGAAAGTATCGCTTCAAATATAAAAAAGGCTGTTTAATTTTTGGTCAAATATGTAAACTAACTTTTTGAACACCTACATACATATTATAAAACGCATTACGTTGTTAATTCACTAAAATGTTTAATAGCTTCTTACCAAACTTTGTGTAGGAAAAAATTTAAATAAATGTTATTTAAAAATCTCAATAAACCGTATTTTTTATTGATTCATGACAAGCTTTAAAAATTCTTGTAAATCAAGCACTATCAAGGCCATCTAGCAAGCCTATGGCCAATTCACTACGATTACAAAACTTTCTTTAAGCCAAAATATTATTTCTAGCCGAGTGTTTAGGAGTATTGCACGTTGGGGCAAAAGTCGGGGAAAAAGTCCATTTCTACAAATGAGAATTGAGGAAAAAAATGTATGGGGCTTATTAGCTCACACTTTTCTTAGATGAACTGCATTTAAATTCTTTTTTAATTATTTAGTTTTTATTCCACTAACTTTGAATGGTTCCAAAATATGAATGCCCCCAATTAAATTATAATTTGTTTTTACATCTACTAACGCAAATTTAAACTTAATGAATTCAAATAATACGACGCCTGTAGGACCAATTTAAAACGATCAACTTGTTTCTTATCAAAAAAATCAAAATTTAATATTTCAAAGCTTGCATCTTTTTTCGGCAAAGGTTGGCAATCGTATTTTTGTATGGCTTATTTAGTGCAAAGTGTCTAGTTCTCAGATATAGTACTTTCATTCTACCCAACGGTGCCCACTAGAACACTTTTTTGAAATTTCAGACCTGCTCTATTAGAATTTTTGTTTTGTTTTATGCTAGTAAATAACACGGAGCCACAAATAAAAAACACTTGGGATGTGATGCTATTTTTGTGATAAGCGCTATCGAGTACAACAAGAATCTGTGTTTGAAATTTTTGAAACACCTAAAAATCTTGTGATACGGAGATATATATATCGTAACCGTACATCAACATTCTGGCTAAGTACGCTATAGAATACATACATACATATATATATATATATATATATATATATATATATATATATATATATATGTATATATATATATGTATATATATATATATATATATGTGTGTATATATATATATATATATATATATATATATATATATATATATATATATATATATATATATATATATATATATATATATATATATATATTGAGGAATATCTGTGTTTTTAAGCAATTGATAAAGATAATTGCAGCACGCTTTTGTCGTCCAATATTTGCCTCAATGTAACCGTACGTCCACACTCTGGCTAAGTATTCTATAGAATTACTATTGCATATGATTTTACGTATATATTTGCAATTTTATATTCTTTGTTGTTATTTCATATTATTTAATGCATTTTTAAGGCATTTTCATTTAAAAAACGATGTACACCTAATTCTGTTTTTACGCGATAGATTCGTTCTCCGAAAACTCGCGTAAAAAAAGATAGACGGCCATAAAAAAAAATTAACAAAGCTTGTTAAACATTTGTTAAGCAAAATTCCTTAATATTGTATGCAAAAACAATAATTAGCTTAAAATTCCGTGGTTAAACCTACGTTAACTACGTTAAAATTTTAAAGTAGGAAGCTACCTACTTTAATAGTACTTCAAAGTGACATTTATGTTATGAATATTTAATATAAAAATAGCATGTTCTGAAGTCAAGGAAATTTTTTTGGGGCCATAAAACCTAATCTAGTGACATGGTGATCCAAACCAGACCGCTAAAATTGGCAAAGATTGGCTGTGCAACAGAAATTTTAGGTAAATTAGTGATCACCGTAAGGCCATAATTCCAAGCCAATGAAGAATTTTTGGACAATTGTAAAAAACACTCCTGGAAAAATATACATAATTGGACTTTGTGGAACATGTTGAGCTATGGCAACGAATATAATATGAATTGGGCCAGATTTCTCTTACATCTTTGCGTAATATTGTAGAGAGTACGTCTAAATTCTTTAAAAATACCATAAAAAAGGGATTCTAAGAGTAGTGTTCAAAATGAAGATTCTTTTATATCATTACCCTTCTCCCATTCCGGTGTTTGAATATCATACTTTTTGTTAATGTTGTTTTGAAAGGACTTAACAATGAATAATTGTGTGTTTTGTTTTATTTAATTGAGTATTTAAGTTTTTATAGGAAATTTTCTGTCCAACTTCAAAACATGCACTTGGTTTTGTATGATATGCATATACATTTTTACACCCACTTTGTCATCCTTGGCATTATTTTCTCTTAAAACTAATTTTTCTAATAAATTTGTTCATTTAAGCAGAATGTAATCATTGTTTCTTTAGTGATGTATATAAAATTAAGACAAATACACAAAGCTCGTTATTATGTTAATTTTTAGGATTTGAATTTGCATTAATCGGTCAAGTCATTTTCAAGTTATGTTGAAATATATTGACATAACTACCATATTTTGAGCCAAAAATATGCCACGCTTATAAAAAAAATTTTGAGTCCGATGGAAAAAAACTGAAAACGGATTTGAATTTAGCTCATCAAAAACATTATAATCCATATAGTTTTATTTAAAGATGAGAAAATATTTTATTTTTTGTAGACCAGTGTTATTTAAATGAAAAACATTTATGGTTTCAAACAGTGTAAAACTTCTGAGCAAAAAACTGATCGAATTGTGTTTTGCGAACCTCTACGAAATTAAAATTTACAGCATTGTAAAGATCGAAACAAATGATAATTTGAAGCTCCAAGGTCCAGACTATACTGTGGATGCATTTAAATTTCCGATATAAGCTCTCTCAGTTTCTGTCAGGTCATCAAAGATGTGTGTGGTCTGGCATTGTCATGATCGTAGACTACACCTTTTCTGTAAATATCAATATTTTTACAATGTTGAATCTGGCAACTCTAATTGGCCATCACAATCATCAGACTCAAATCATACAGAATACATCTAAGAAATTCATTAAAAATTTTATTGCAGACTGCAAATCTAGAAATAGGCAAGAAATGTGTGACAACAGAATTAATAAAGTTGGAACTTCATTTTTGAGTTCGTCTGTGCAAATCTTAAACTTAATGGACCTGATACCAAATTTTAAAATAATTTTAAGACTTAACTGTCCCTATAATTTTTTACATTACATTAAAAAAAACATTGGCATACAGTGGAAATACTTTTTTTTTATATTTTATACATATAGACAATTTACATGTAAAATATTGTTATGTAAAGTCCACAAAAGTCTAATTATGCCTATTTTATGTTATGCTTTATATGTTTTATATTGTTAACTTTACAAAGTTAAAAGTGATTCACTGATGCTCGCATTTGAAAATTTTAAAAAGTTGTCCTAAAAAGTTTTAAGTTAAGCTGACAACGCTGCTGTTAAAGTCTACATATTATTTATATGTATAGTAAACTGTTATAATGGCTAATGGTGAAATTATAACAGAAGTGTAAATTGTTAGTACATATACTTAAAAGTGATAATCAGAAAACCAAATTTTAGAGAAATATCTTTTTTGAGTAGCAGTCTTCTACTA
The DNA here is from genome assembly GCA_023159175.1 of Wohlfahrtia magnifica. NCBI lineage: Eukaryota > Metazoa > Arthropoda > Insecta > Diptera > Sarcophagidae > Wohlfahrtia > Wohlfahrtia magnifica. The sequence goes on along the minus strand of JAKWBJ010000533.1, from coordinate 807,515 downwards.
TATTTAAATGAACTTGAAATATTTATTAAACGTATTTTACTTAAATGAAAATATTAAAAGTTCTAATTCATAGTATTTTAGCGTCCGGCAACTGGCCCATTAGCTCAGTTGGTTAGAGCGTCGTGCTAATAACGCGAAGGTCGCGGGTTCGATCCCCCCATGGGCCACTACACCACCTTTTTTAGTAGAATAAAGTGTGCTTCTCTTGCGTTAATATTTTCTCGTTTTCTTTATAAAATTTATTAATATTGGATTAAACTTGTTAATTAATATAAAAAATTAAAAGCTAACCTAACCTGTTGCCAATGTTAGTAAGACAATCTGATTTTAGTTAGAATTAAAAAGTTAGTGCCTGTAGATCGATTAATGAATTATAATTTCTTATAATTTAATTAATTAATATTCGTAAACTAATTTGAAAATCGGCAACAATGCAGATTTAATATAATGTATTTTGAAATGAGTCAATAGAGCGAGCCCACCCGTGTGGCCCATTAGCTCAGTTGGTTAGAGCGTCGTGCTAATAACGCGAAGGTCGCGGGTTCGATCCCCCCATGGGCCAAAGTTCTTTTTTGACACTAAAAATTAAGATTTATATTTTTAAATAAATTAACTAAAGATACGGTCACATTTAGCAAATATTTGCTCCAAATATGTTTGCCAGTATTTGCCTAATTTTTATTTCGAAACACAAAATTGTATTTGTAAAAAAATATTGTCCAAATACGTTTGTTCACTTAACCACAAATTGGCAAATGCAGAAACATTTTTGCCACAAAAAATGCTTGCCTTAAAAACAAATTTTTTTTTTTTTTTTACCAAGAAATAAAAATGAAAACAAAAGAGTTCGAAGCTTTTATCTTTTTATGTTGTGGAACAGCTAGAGCTTTTTTGGATGAAGAGAAAACGAAAAAAAAGGATATTAAGTTAAGTAATCGCCTACCTTAAGCTTAAACTTTCGTTCGTTCAGTTAGATATTCTCGTAATAGGACAAACATTTGGTGGTGAATTTTGTCTCATTTTATATACTTATGTATATTATTGCTTCTTTCAACAGAAACAATAAGAAAATTTGTAAATACATACCTTTAAAAAATTAACGATTACAATTGCAGAATAGGATATCACTTTTATTATTTTATACTAATTTTCGTTCTTGTTATTTTTTCCACCTAAAAGAATTTTAGCAATCAGAATTTTGTTTTTAAAAGCAATAAGAAAAAACACTTAAAAAATAATTTCCCGCCATATTTTAAATAATCTAACAGTATTTGCTATAGTAATAATAAACTTATAGTAAAATATAAGTCAGATTATTGCCATACAGACAATCGTTCTTATTATTTTTTCAAACACAGTATATATGCACTAAGCGTTCATGCCATACTTTATCGAATGTCTATGAACCGTCAATAAAGAGGGCAGAGCAATATATCATTTGTTAAAAGCCATTCTTATAGCACTCACCAGTCTATGTTTGATCTATTGTGCCGCGTTCGCTTCTAAATCCAAATTGATTATTGCTTTAGTTCTTGAACAACCTGGAAATATTAGAAATTAGTCTTATTGGCCTATACGACTCTACATTTGTTAGGTATTTTCCATGTTTCGGCATCATATAGTACAGCGAAGTTTTTCATTCTTTGAAATTATTTTAGGCGCAAAAAAGTATTAAATATGAACGGAAATAACCTTTTTTTCAGCAGAGCATCTCTGTAACTTTCTTCAGATCTCAATGTCACAAAACTTAAATCATGCTGATAAAACTGTATTAAAGCGTGATGCTAATGGTGGTGGTTATTCTTCAAAGTTGCACAATGTTCTACTTGGAAATTTAGGAGGCCAAAATTAATTGTTCAAAAACTAAAACACGTAAAAACGATTCTAGGCATAGATTACTTACACTTAAGAAAGATGTGTGCAAAAAATTAGACAAATCCGCCCTCTGGCACGCCCACTGATCATTCCCTAATTATGTGAAATTATTTAATTAAAAGAAATTAATCAGTGGACACTCTAATTCTATGTTCGCACGACACCGTTTTTTCGTCATTCGCTCTCTCATTCATAATACAACCCCCGATTATGAGCTTAACTAAATAAATTTTCATACAAAATTTTGAGAGAGAATCACTCAAATTTTAAGTAATTCTATGTCTATTACTCTGTGCATTACTTCGAAATTAGTGTCATCTCTAATTTTTATAAAACTTAAATCATATGAGTTTAATTAAAAAGTTCTTATTGCAGATTTAATACAGCAAATTTATTAAATTGACCTCTCTAAAGTATGCTGCCAAGCAAAAAATAACACAAATAAAAAAGTAGACAAATAAAATAATGGCCGCTTGCTGCATTTATTCCATTTGTTAGCAACTAAAAAAATGCCTTGCGAACGTTAGAATCTAAATAAGTAATACAAACAGAAAACGTAGTAATCCGAAGTCTCGTGCGAACATAACATTAAAGTTTTTGGTTTATTATTTTTAATTGCAACATTGTCATTACACAATTATGTAAAATAAGGGAAAAACTAAAAAGTTTTAATTACTTTTTTTTTCTTTCATTTTAAATACATTATAAAGCGAAATAAAAAATGTAGAATTCGAACTACTAGCATCCGAATCACTATTATTTTTACTGTCAGAGCCTTGTAGACTACAATCAGTACTTTTCAGTAGTTTAAACATATAGCTGGGATCACATGATTGTAGCAATGTATCAATTATTAGTTACCGCCCAATAAGTAATAATGCGGCAACAAAAATATCAAAAATGCACCAATATTTATTGTGTTCTTGTGCAACAATCGAAGTTGACAATACCTACCAATAATTAAATTATTAAATTTATTTCCGCAGAATAGGTTGGAATAATTTTATTATTTTACGTCAATAAAACACAATAGCTTATCTGGCGTTAAATTCAATTTGTTCATTTGGGGAGTTTTTGTTAAACTGGAAATAGAAGATTTGAATTTATGGAATTGTAATTTTGTTGTTGAGCTGCCAACGAAATTAGATGAAATGAAGTCTACTAAGCTATTCACGCGTTCGGTTTTTAACACTGGATAGCCACAGGTTGAAAAGTTTAAACTGCAGTCATCACAATTATAAAAAAATAATTAATTTTAACACTAAAAAGCTTTAATTTACTATTTTGATTTGAAACCTTAATGATTCGTAATTTATTTTTATTTATTTATTAAATGAGGTCTATGGATTACATTTGCTTACAGACTAAAGTAAAAAAAGCAAGTATAGAAAATTCAAAAACAAATTCATATATAAAATAATTTTTCTCTTTACAACATTTATAGAATCACAGAAATCAATTAGATGATAAAAATTATTACATTTCAAGCATATCTGACGAAAGGAGTCGTTGTTCGCATAGACTGATCGATAATACTTCAAGGTTAATAGTTGAAAGTTGCGGGTTGGTCTAGTAGGAACATTGAGCATTATACGACTTAAAAGAAACTCCGAATCAATGTTACCTTGAATTAAACTCCACAGAAAGGAAATACTCAGCATAGTTCGTCGGCCTTTCAAAGTAGGTAACTTAATAAGTGCGAGCCAGCTTTCATATGCAGGAAGTACGTACGAGTTCCGTCCAAGTCCTCTCAAGCAAAATAGAAGAAATTGTTTTTGCACCGATTCAATTTTGTTACTGTAAGTATTGAAGTAGGGGTCCCATATAATAGATCCGTATTCAAGTATTGGGTGAACTAAAGATGTAAATAGAAGTTTCGTTACATAAGGATCGGAAAATTCTTTCGACCATCGCTTCATAAATCCGAGTACACCATTAGCTTTATTCACCATCATTGAAATATGATCATAAAATGTTAATTTATGATCCAACAAAATTCCAAGATCCTTAATGTTAACTACTTTATTCAGAACATTTTCATTAAAATAATGGTTGGTATCAAGTTTCGAAGAACGGAAAAATGACATATGTTAGCATTTTTTAATATTTAAATCCAGTAAATTAAAATTACACCATTCAGTGAAATATATCAGTTTGTAAAGATGATTGACCAGTAAAATAATTAAAGGAATTAAATATTTTAACATCATCAGCTTACATCAGGATATTAGAATGAAGAATAACGCTTGGAAGATTGTTAGGTTCTGCATGAAAGGTACGATTTAAGCCAGCGAATTGCATTGTCACTAAATCCCATGTGTGATAACTTGTAAAGTAGAACATCATGATTGATTCTATCAAACGCTTTACTAAAATCAGTGTAGATTACATCAGTTTGTTTGTTATCAATAAAACCATCATTAATTTTAGTTGTTAGTTCCAAAATGTTAGTAGCCGTTGAACGTAATTTCCGAAAACCATGTTGGAATGGAGATAAAAGTGATGAGATTTGATGATATAAATTGTCAGTTAAAATCTTTTCAAAAAGCTTAGGGATAGCATTCAGTTTAGCAATTCCTCTATAGTTCGACACATCAAGTTTACTTCCGGATTTAAATAATGGAATAATGAATGATTGTTTCCGAATGGGTGGCAAATAAGCCAATTCAATAGATTTGTTGAAAATAATAGTCATTGGTTCATAAAGATGACCAGAGCAATTTTTAAGAATACAATTTGGTATGCCATCAGTACCAGGAACAGATGAATTCTGAAGGGACGTTAAGTTTGATAATACGGTCTCTGCAGAAATAAACTTGTTCCCGCTGAATAAGATATATTATAAGGATATGAGGTTCGATTATCAAATATTTTATCCGAATATGTTGTAGCAAAAAAATCCGCGAATAAGTTACTTATAGATGTATCATTATCAGCGTAACATGAGCCGAATTTCAAATTAGTAGGATAAGCACTTGCTCGACGTTTAGAATTAATAAAATTTTAAAAAGCTTTCGGATTAGTCTCCAATTTAATTTTCATTCTCGATAAATAATAATTATATGCTAATTTGTTTGCAGCAATGTAATTAGATCTTATTAAACAGTAATTTTTGAAATCCAATAAAGAGCCGGATAACTTATATTTCTTTCTTTCTATTCTTTATATTAGATAAATAATAGTTACCCCATGGAGGACCATTATTCTTGCGTACCCTTATTTTGGGTACCGCCTCGGAAATGCAGTGATGTAAGACAGCATATAGGTTGGAAACCATAGAATCAAGATTATTTCCAGATAAAATAAAATTCTAGTCAAAATTTGATAATAATTGATTGAATTTTGTGTAATTTGCACGAGAAAAGCAAAAAACCTTGTTGTGTAAATTAACATGTGATTCCAATGGAGAGATATTTTGGAATAAATATTTTCAAAAATTAACAATAATTAAAGTAACAATTGAACAATTTTGGTAAGGCTTAAAACACAATTTTGTATGCTTTTTCATCCACATAAGTTTATTTAAATAAGACTTTAAAAAAATTAAGGCTTAATTTTTAAAGATGGAATCTGGAGTAATTGTTAACTCTTGATTAAGGAAGCTCACGATCACAATTAAGCTACTCATACACTACATAAATTTTATTACTAACCTTCACGTGAATAACAAAGAAATAAAAATGAAACAGAAAAAACAATTATTTTGTTTGACACCAGACGATTATTTTTGAAAAGTTGCTCAGCAGAGGTAGTTTATGGCAAACAAATCTTTCATGTTCTTTTATAGAAATATCCAAAGTATACAAAATGATCAAAAGTTGGACCTCAGCTGATAACAGAACAAAGTAATTATCTAGGAATTTTTGTTTTGATTTCAAAAATTTATTGAATACTTTTCTAATATATTTTTCAATATCTCAAATTTGCTTCGTTCAAGAATATACAAAATACATGCTATGTGATAAGGAAGAACTATAGTTTCATTAAAAACAAAAATTGTTTACAAATGTATCAAAGAATTTTTTTTTTATGAATGTTTGTTTCAAAATTTGCTCTCATTTTGAGAAAAATAAAAAGTTTTTTTCTTGTATATTTTCAACATCATTCACAGTTATAAGCATACAATATTGACTTCAAATTAGAAGAATACAAAAATAACTTCATTGGAATTTTCTCTTAAATATGTGAATGCTCTGTTTGGTCTGCAATATTCCGGATGAAAACACATATACCCTTTTCAAAATTATCTCTCGCCTAGTTTCCTTTCGACTTTCGCAACGGAGGTCTGCTTTTACCTGGTCATTTAAGATTTTTCGCTGCGCACAATAAAAAATAAGCGCTGCACATCTGGACATTTTCTTCGAGATTCTTTTCAGATTGATCAATGTCTATCACAGTTCTAAGTAGTAGGTTTTGGGAGCAGATCTTGCTAAGGTATTTTCTAATCTTCAGCGAGCTTGTCTGAGGAGAGCAAAAAAATTTGGAAGATCGTTTGGTGGGAAGCTCAGTATGGTGACAATAGTAGGTGAGATAGCCATAAATTACGTCTTCACGTTTTCCATTAATGCTCAGCCCAATACAGTAAGTACCACCAAAAATTAAACTAGAACCAATTAATTGCTTTATTTTACACAGTTTTTAATGAAATACAAGTCTTTTTCAATTATTTTCTTCGGCGATAAATGAATTTTGAAAAATGAACCTTAAATTAGTCTCCAAGCTAGTGCCATATCAAGTCAATGCTTTATGCTCATACACGAAAAACAACTGATGCCGTGGAGGCTAATGTTGTTAGTGGCCCAAAGCTTAACGCCACATGCGCTCGCCGACTAAAAATTAAGAACAGTAGCGGTTTTCCTATACTCGATATTTGGTTTAAAATTTAATTTTTTCCGTTTTTTTTTGTTACAATTTAAAGTTGTGGCTTAAAATACAGATAATATTTGAAATACATACCTTTCTTCGATTATTTTCTTTTGGATTAATAAAAAAAGCATCAAAAAGCGCTAATTATATATATTCAATGTATTTTATTGAAATAATTGTGTAAAAAAGTATTTACTCCTGTTTGTTCATTAAAAAATTTTTAGCAATAAATAACTATTTGCTTAAGAATAAGTCAAAAATTTTTGTTTAGTGATCACAGTATGTTGACATTAGAAACATTTTTGTTTTTTCAAAATGTTGTATGCTTCTAAATTATTTGGTGTTCATACTATAGCAAACAAATATTTACTGATTTTTGAGAAATATTTGCCCAGTTTGACAGTGGCCTAAGTAAACACATATTAAATAATTTTAATATTATTTAATTATTTCAGTCACACAATTGCCCGACTAATAAAAATGTAGTAATTCCTGAGTCTGTTTAGCATATTTTTCTTAATATTTACTAGTACATACGTTACTCATGCATCAGTACTGCTGTTGTGCATTAAATTTATTAAAGCATTTTTAACCACCTTTAACTATTTTAATTTATGCTGTTTAAAATGAACTTGGATTCAGCTACCTTTTTAATTTTATTCATTAATCCAATTATTATTTCTCAGTCAAAATTATAACAAAATTCATTCAATTAACAGCCAACTAGATATAAACTAAATAATACTATGAAACAAATGGAAAAACATTTTCTGACATCGGATAACCACTATATTTTTTGCTACGCTTTGGTCGCCTAACTTCAAAAATCATCAGCATTTCAGATTCTATGTAAAGGGATTTTTTTTAATTTTTTTTCTAAAATGTGGGATTTTTGAAGAGGCTGCTTCATACATCTTATGATAACTTTATTCGGTTTCTTTACGCCATATGTTGAAAAATTCCAAATTATACCAGCTTTTAGTCATTTTAATATAATATTTTAATATAACCAATATTTTTGAAGATATTGAGAAACAAATTATAATTTTTTTTTTTTGAAAAATTATGACATTTTTGTTTTCTAAAATGTACAAAAAATAGAAAACAGCAAATATTTACCAGTTTCACTATTTACTCATAAAGCTGCATATAAAATAAATAAAATAAACCATAATTCATGAAAATCGATTACTAAATACTTATTTTATTCCCAATAAATTGAAAGTACCTAGTGTTTAAAAAAAAACTTTTTTTGCTGTAATTGCCGAGCAACGATTCTTCTGTAGTACATCATATATTCTAAAAGCGAAGCTTTACAGGCAGTCAGAGCTAAATTAACTTATTAGAGACCTCGAATTAACAAAAGAGAAATCAGAGCTCCTAGCGTCACGCTTAAGAGACCGAAATTTCGCAGAAAATGGTGGTAAGACAACAAAGTATAGGAATCTACATAAGCCTTAGGTCCATTTTTATACAACGAAAGACGATATGTGCTTTTGTTATGACATAAGTGGTCTTTTTGAGGAGCTCGGCCAAAAATATGCCGCAAGTGAGTGGCAATGCACATGCTGTGAATATGAAAAACATATTAAGTTATGGCCAGTTTATTAAAAAATGTCAATTATGAAAAGCACAGTTGGAAAGTGTGTTGCAATTTAAAAGTTGTTGATATTTTAACAGGCCTCCAAGGTGGCTATACAAAATATTGCTGTTTTCTCTGCCTCTGGGATAGCAAAGATCGCAAAAAATATCTCGCCCTGATCAAAAAGGATAATGTAATCATACTACCGCTACATATAAATCTTAGCTTAGTTTAGTTTTATTACGGTACTAGATAAGGACAGTAGAGCCTTTGATTTACAGCAACAAATTCTTAACATATTTATTTTTACGAATATAAACATGTTGAGAATTTGGTGTCGGAATTCTCAAATGAAAATAACATTTTAACCTTTTTCTGCTATGAAAAGACTTTTTTACAAACTGTATGTATGTGTGTATATTACCACTTATCAAATTATTTATAATAGAAATGTTAACAAAAATTTCGTCTGATTTTAAGTTTAATAAGTGCAAGGCTTTGGTATGGTGGTACGTAAAACCATATTGGGATTTCGTTAAGGAATTCGAAGACTAAATTGGAAAAACTGTTTCTGAACTGAATTAATTTTGCTTATTAGAAGCGTACTCAAGAATTGGTCCCAGTAGAGAGGAGGATAGTTGCTTTATTCCCTAGCGTTCTATAAAACTAAATACTCCTATTGCTACATTTGCGATGGACTTAAAGTTAGTTTTTGTATTGACTCACTTAAGACCATAAATAGTTAAGCAGTAGCAAACTATGCGCTTTTAGCAAGTAACGGTATTATAAGCAGAGTGGCGCAGTGGAAGCGTGCTGGGCCCATAACCCAGAGGTCCGAGGATCGAAACCTTGCTCTGCTAGTTGTAGTGTGAAATTATTTTTTTCACGTAATATGATCATAAAGTTATATTTAAAATTGTTAATGTTCAGTTTTTGTTAAATTTCTATTATAACATAATAAACGTTAATCACAGCAAGTACACAATACAAAACAAGGCCGCTTTGTTTGTTTTCTTTATTTTCAGACAGACATGTAACATCAAAACCTTAAAAAATCTATTTAAATAAAATTTAAATACTGTATGTGAGGCTTTGCAAAATTGTTAAACAACAGCAGTAATAATTTCCATAATCTGTAAAGGAACACGGGAACTTCGTTCAGTCAATGGCGGCACTCGGATTCTAGTTTTGGGCTCATTGAAATGGAACTACATTTTAACGCCGGCTTCAAACAGTTATGAGGAGATACCGCTGTGTAGAAAAATTTATTCTTTTTTAGATGGTCTGGCTGAGGATTGAACCGAGGATATCTTGGTTGGTAGGTGCGTATCTTACCTACCACACCACAGCGGCAAAATAGAAGTCAGACTAGAAAATGGTGCTGTACAATTTATTCTGGCGCCCACAGTAAATTTAATTGTATAGTTTTTATGTTACTTTTAAGTTTTTATAACAATTAATTATTTGTAACCAAATGTATAGACTCTTCCGATATATAGAAAACAAATAGGGTCGCGAGTAATTACGAGTAATAAATTTTAATAACAGTGGTTTTTCACTTTAAAACTTCCGCTAAAATCCATCAAAATTTTATATCTATTTTATTGACTACTACCATCCTACAAAACAAAAAATATTCTACCAATTTTAGTAGAAGAACTAAAGTGTGCTTTTTACAGTTTTAGGAGAAACAATTTGAACATACATAGGTTAAGATTTTTAAGCTATAGAATTTAGTGGCCAAATTTAATTAAAAGAGAAAGTTGTTGGAAGGTTGTTTATAACAAAAGGAAGGGTTTGTCTCCATGCTTTTATACCTATTCCAGACACATACCATTGCTTAAAAATATCACGTGCTTATACATAATTGTTTTATAATTTCTAGCAGGGGTTCCCAAATGGGATTCCGCGGTTCTCTTTGGGTCTATATGAATATTCTCTGAGGGCCATGAAAAACATGGAAAAAAGTCGTTAATTTTACTTTTGATAAACTATTAAATTATTATATTGTATGTCAAATTTTAATAAGCCACGCTGCAAATATGTATTTTTAGTCTGAAATTATCCTGTTGGAGAACGTCATAGTAAATCGTCGTGAAAAACGCTGATAATGGTAAATCATTGATGAATGACGATGAATTTTCTTTGATATCAGATATGGTTTTTTAAAGAAATTGTCCAAATTTTTATATACATATGACAGAAGTTGATTTTGTGTTACAGGCGTCCGTGTGTTAGTTAATCATTTCATTTAATTTTTATTTATTAGCTTATAATTACAAATTATAATATAACATACAGTTAAAAGTAATAGCAGCTGTGGCCTTCAGCTCGATAAAATTAGTGTATTTTAGATTAATATATATAGTCATGTGAAAAATAATAGGGACACTAATGTGGCACATTGAGATTTGATAAGAAAGTACGTTTAATGAGAAAAAACTGATGAATCGTTGTTCTTATTTTTTAGTTCATTAACTACAGAAACAAGTTTCATTACATTTTTAATAAATTATTGCTTGTATTTCCAAATATAATTTAATGAAACTCAAAATGCAAATTTAACCTGTGAAAAAATAGGAACACTTTACAAAATTTTCAAAATAGCTACAAAAAGCATATAACAATAGCATATAACAATCGATATATCATGCCAAGCGGCCTGAATTAAAATCAAAGCTCATAATAATTTATAGGACACTTTCCTCTGGTTGTTGTTTTTTTACATTCCACAAATTGCCTATCGCATTTAAATCTGGAGCATGTGGGGCCGGTCTAATACAGTAATATTGTTATCTTCGAACCCTCTCTTAGAACACATTTGAGGGGCTTATTCTCTTCGACCGAAGGTAGCAAACAGAGGCAAACAGATTTGGCAAAATGATGAAAAGAAATATAAATAGATATTTGACAAAATAGTTTTGTAGTTAATAATTTTGTATAAATTTGCAATGGTTAGATATTTGACTCAAATAATAAGTTGTTAATAGGAGTGGTGCGTAAACCTAAGGAGAATTAATTATCAATTTTAGTTTACGTAGCGCAGATTTTGGAGAATAGACATAGATTAGTAGGACGTAATTAATTTTTGAGAGTTTGGTTGGTATTGGTTTCTTTACAGATACGATAAAACAGTTAAGCCTAGATAAGATAAACATTTTATGATTTTTAGTTGGCTGTATGAGGATGAAACTACGTAACTAATGTGGTTGTCGCAACGGTATCTGGAATTAATATATAATCCGAGAACCCTAATAGTATCTACTCGAGTTAAATCAGTACTAGAAGAGTTTATGGTGCAAAAGCAAATTCTCTTTCTACATATGTGAATATATATTTACATTTAAATATAGAAAGCAGGGCCCATTTTAAATATTGTAAAAAAAACTGATCAAGATCAATTACCGGGTTCTTCATCCTGTTAGATCTAATTATTAAATTGAAATCGTCGGCGTAAGCGATGAAATCTAGTTTGTACAAGGAGATAATAGTACAGAGTTTATTATAGGCAATCTATCGAATGTAATGAAATAGGGATGGATTTGGTAATCCATGTGTAGTAGTTAAGATTAACGGACATAAAATAGAGGCAGTTAGGTATATAGGGAGGCTGCTTTGCCTAGGTCGATATAGTTATCGTTTTGCAGTCATAAGGTAAAGTCGTGTTTGGGCGTAAATAAAAGTGTTATATAAGCGAATATTAAGTGCAAGATATATAAGCTGCTGTATTAAGATAAAATGAATAAAGTGAGGAAATAAAAATTGTAAAACAACAACAACGTGGTATTTATTTTATTTTGACGCAATTAAAAAGAACTCTAACGTTTTAAAAAGTTTAAAACGTAACAATATATTTTAAAATCAATGAAGCTCCTTATATTTGAACAGATTTTAGCGATTACTGTAGATAAGTTAATTGTTGAGCCAAACTCATTTATAGATTTTGATTTAGAGATTTCTATCTCTCTCTTAAACTGAGCTTTAGGTTTTTTCAAATTGCCAAGATTCACGACACTTATGTCACGCTTGTAAATATTTCAAAGTTAATACTTCCGAGTCTTAAGCACTTGTAGGTTATGGTTTCACCAGGGAACTGTTTTACTAAATTTGTTTTTGGTCTGTGGTATAGTAATATTTACAGCTCTAAGTATCTTAGAAATGTTAGCAGCTTCCTTATTGACATTGTTACTTGTCCTTAGATTGGAATGGTAATCAGAACATTTCCTCTTAAATTCATCCCAATTTGCCAGCTCTATTCTAAATTTAGGTACGAAATTTCTATTAATAGTGTTAGTATTTTCTTTGTGAAAAAGGGAAATGATGACAACATATTCGGAATCATTACGAAAACAAGCTAATGTTTAACCTTTATCTTCCGCTAATTTTACTAGAAAAAAATTTTCCGCTAATTTTGAAAGAAAACTTTTTTTTGCTAATTTTGGCCAAAGTTAGGTACCTGCGAATAACATCAGCAATAGCCAACCGATTTTCATGATTTATAGCTTATTTTATTCTCAACATCTACAATTTTCATTCTGAAAATTTTTTTTATGTCTTTTTGAACAAAAAAATTGCTGAAATTTTGCGCGAATAATTTTTGTTATCGCAGCTAAACTGTGAATATATATATATACGGTTTATAGGCAATTTTGTTCTTAAACGTTTTTTGGATCGGTCAAGTCGTTTTCAAGTTATGATGAAATTTGATATAACTACCATTCTTTGAGCAAAAATTTTCCACGCCCATAAAAAAAATTGAACCCGATGGGAAAACACTGATTTGAATTTAGTGCATCAAAATCACTATATTCCATATAGTTTTATTTAAAGCCGTTTTTTGAGTAGACCAGTGTTATTTTTAAATGTGTTGTAGAACAAGCATGAACACATAAATTTGTATTAATAATATTGTTGTACTAATTTCATATCTAAAAGTAAAATTGTTTTCGTTTATATACATATATGTGTTTAGAGAAATTATGGTTGAAATTTCCTGAGAGCATAGCTTGTGAGAGCCACTGATTTACTGCAATAAGGAACGCCCTGAGATAGTCCTCACTTTTTTAGTAAAAAATTTTAACAACAATGTTAAAAAAATATTTATTTATACCAGGTGTACCGGTATGAAATGAGCGCTTCTTTGTGAAAATAAAACACTAATTTTTAATGGAAAAGTAAAAATCATTTTCTTCAAAGTATTGGCCTTTGCTGGCTACACATTTTTCCCATCTTTTTGGCAATTTGTGGATTCAACGCCAATAAAACTGTTCGTCTTTTGAAGTAAACTAATTAGTCACCCAATTTTCGACTTCCTCATAGGAATCGAAGTGCTGCTAAGCCAATGCGTGTCCCATCGATGAAAACAGATAGCAGTCGGAAGGAGCCAAGCCTGGTGAATACGGCGGGTAGGGTGGCAGATGATTGTATTTTGAAACGGTTTTGCTTTTTGTGCAGATGAATTGTCATATTGCAAAATTATATTGCCGTATCTTGTGACCCAAGGTGGTCGTTTTTCTATGAATGCAAGTTTCAAATTGATCATTTGCTGTAGGTTCTGTATTAATGGTTTCACCAGGTATTAGGAGCTCGTAGTACACCATACCTTTCTGGTCCCACCAGGAACATAGATTTGTCTGCCTGTCGAAACTATCTGGTTCTGCAGCCGACTTTTCTTTAAATGCAAACAAAATTCGGCATCTTTAACAGAATGAAAAAATATGATGTTGTTCGTTCACTAATTCGATGTATACTGAATATGTTTGACATATGTCAATGTCAACCCAAAAAAAAAAAAAAAACATTATGGCTCGTTCACAATAAATGTTTCTATCTTGACGCTCACTTTATATCGGTACACCCGGTATTGTTACTTTTTAACCTTTTTAAAACGTTTTAGTTCTATTAAATTGCGTAAAATAAAATAAATGCAGCGAATTTAATGTTTTATTTTATACAACTTTCAGTTTATAGAATTATAAATATACATTACCCAACTTATTTAATATCCGCTTAATACAACAATTAACTAAATACACAACTCTTAGTACGTATTTATACTATGACTACCAAATTATGACTAACGAATGTAGGCAAACAGTGTCCATTATATACCTGACTGCCATCTGTTTCGAATGTTCTAGCACAGTGCGAAACCTTCTAAAATCCTTCTATTTGGTAATTAATTCAGCTAAGTTATTATCCATAAGTTGAATTGGTAACGCTGTCAAATACACAAATAAATATGGCATCGCCAGGGTGACACATTAACAGTCTTGACACAAATCAATGGGCAAAAATCCCACGATACTTCCCTTTAGGCGTTTTTGTTTTCCTAACAATATTGTTACGTTTTACACGCGCTTATGAGATCTAGACTTCTGTCAAACAAAGTTAAACTAATGTATTTGACGCGTTGGCGTCAGAAAGTTGGTTACCTTTGAACCCTTTAACGCGGTGTGTATTTTTGACAAGTTATCAACTAACAATAAAAGAATTTGAATCATGGAGGAAAAACTTAATTAACGTGCGTTATGTATTTCTGCCTTAAACTATTTAATAGTCTTAACAATAAAAACAAAATCAATTAAAAGGACACTCTTATACATATACAGATACTCGTACGTACATACTTACATACCTACTTATCGATACAATATATTAGCAAAGGAATTTAAATTGTTTTTTATTAACGATTTAGAAAAGAGAACAAAAAAGAAATCGAACAAGTAGATGGATATTTTTAACATACATATTAAACAAAAAAAAAAAAATTTAAATTTGGAAATGTTTTATCCTGTTTATTAAGGACAACTACATAAACTTATTATATTGATTGATATCCCCAAAAATGATACTCTTGATATATACATACGAACAGTTTTGAAAAAGAATACAAATACATTTACTTACACACTATAATATAACAATTATTCGAAATACATATGATAAAAATGGTAACAAAAAATAAAAATAATTAAATAAATAATTGTTATAATAAACTTTTAAGTTCTTTTAAATTGCGTTAAATAAAATAAATGACACGAACTTATTGTTTTACTCTATACTGTCCTTTCCTTTCCAAAACTTAACTCTATACACAATGTCCAACTAATTTAACTTTCACTTAATACCACAATTTATTCAACACTTTTAATAACGCCTTAGCACGACTTTACTCTTTGACGGGTGGCGCTCTTTTATAGTAAATTAGCATCAGTTTCGAATGTTCTAGTATAATTTAAAGCGTTCTATTTAGCTACGTTAATTCAAATGTATAGTTTAATACCTAAAATTGAATTGGAAAGACCGTTCAAATAAATACAGCATTCCCAGGGTGATATTTGCCCTGACACAAACTGATAGAATAACCTTCATAACAAAGCTTATAGCTTTAAATATGTAAATGTTGGCGTATCTCTTTTAAGTACTTTCGTTTTCATAATACTACACTGGGTTTTCGCTTAGGAAATTATTTATTATTAAAATGGGTGTGGTTGATACCCAAAGATACCCACTTCTTTCAATTGCAGGTAAAAACGTGAGATAATAATTAAAGAAATTTTATATGAAATTAAAAATAAATTGAAAAATGTTATTAAATGCTTAAGACAATCTATTCAGAAAACCAAAACAGATGATAATAAAATTAATTTTTGCTTGTTTGATTATTATCGTTACCTGAATATATGATATTTTCATGAATTGCTTTGCTGAAAATCCTAATGACCCCGATAATTGCTAACAGACAAAAACTAAATCGCATTTTATTCATAACTAAACATACATTTTTTTAGTAAATTCATATAATGTTTCGTTAGTATAAAGATGTATGTAAACGAATTAAGATCAATTAATGTCCGGATTTTAGATCAAGGACCAGATTCGATATATAGAGAGTTTAATAGGTAGAACTTACTTTTCCCTAATCTATACGAAACAAGTTGGCCTGACTATGGTATGACAACATCACCATCATTTTCTCGAGCCGGCCCAGTGGGTTGCCAATATCTAGCGGTGTGGGTTTCTGCTGTCTTAACATGCAAGGCAAATTTCTCTTCGCACCCAAGTACGTAACGTGTCATCTATTCAATGTTACCCCCCACAGAAGTCGCTGATATGCGGACGAAAGAAAATTTTTACAGCCTTTTGGAAAGAACAATGGGGGACATTACTAACGGGGACATTATATTGCTGACCCGAGACTTTAACACACAAGTTGGTTCTTTTGATATAAGTCTGGGTCAACATGGATGTGTTCAACTGAACGAGACTTCTTGTCGAAATGTGCACAATTTTTTCCACACAGGGGGATACATTAGGCAACCTCTATGCCTTCCAACCACCGTACGGAGATGCACAGCGATAAGTAAAAAGTGGAGGGGTTCACTGTTAGATGGTCTTCGGACCACCACATTCTTTTTGGTGAAATAAGGCTGAGAATAGCTGCTAATCGCAGAGGGAATGTGACCACAGCGAATTGACGTGTGCAAACTCCAACTTGCAGATGTAAAAAGAAGGTTCGCAGAGACCTTAATCAGGCTCAAGCAGGCCACATGTAAAACGTGGATTTCGGATGAGACTTTGAGGCTTATAGATGAAAGAAGTCAGATGAAGAACGCTTTGAATGCAACCAGAACAAAAGAGGCGAAAGCGCATCTGCAATCCCAATATAAAATTAGGTTAGATGTAACTCCCATTGAAACATGAGAGCTTGAGCAAAAAAAATGGCCCCTGATGAGCACTGGACTAGAAACCTTGACATGTTCACTAGGAGAATAATCGGGAACATGCGCACATTTCCGTACCCACCGAAAGACTCCGCAGCGGATCAACTTCGCCTATAGACCAACAGTAGGTCATATGGTCCAACTACTATGCTGACAAGCTGTCATAATCGGGACGCACTACGCTATCATAATACACTATGCGCAGATGAAACGGAGGCCTTAAGAACGTGGAAAGATGGCAAAGCTTCTGGAACGGATAATATCAATCCGGAGGTGCTTAAAATTAATCTCTTACTAAGCGGTACAATAATCAGTCGGATAATTGAAGATTTCTGGACTTCTCGCTTCCCTAAACTAAATGTCGGGTTGATAATAAAATTACCTGAAAAAGTGGACCTAACAGAATGTGAGAATTGGAGAGGTAAAACACTACTATCAATAATAAATAGTGTGTTCTCACTTTCGTAGCAACTTCGCCAGGAACAGACTAGATTTAGAGCCAACCACTCCTGTGCTGATCACGTTAACAATTAGCGTAATATACTAGAACAATCGGTGGAATGACGTTCTTCTTTATATTGTATGTATATTTATTCTCTAAGGCGTTTTACACTCTCCACCATCATACAATATGGGAAGCATTGCAATGTAAAGAAGTCCTAGTGAAAATAATTGGTCTGATCCGTGCCCTATAGAGTACTACATGAAAATAACTTAGAAAGAGAATTCAGAGTTAATACATGAGTTCCTACAGAGGCTTCGTTTTCTGATACTCGGACTTCATTGGGATAAAATTTTTTCTTCTCATTTAGTACATTTATTGTATATAAGGTGGTAATATATCATATCCCTCTCTCCGCAAAACAGACTTTATTGTTTCGTACTGATGCTTTGCTACCTCAGCATACAGCATAAACGCTAGTGCAGTTGATGAAGGAATATATGTGATTAAATTTTTGCACATGCAACAGCACTTACCATTATTAATTCTTGTTGAGTATGCTGTGACGCAAAAAGAGCAGCATTGTATCATTTAGTACGATTTTTGCAATCAGCGAATTCAGCAACTGGCCTTACCTGTTTACTTGAATAACTAGGTTTATCAAATATATCTATGTGTTATGATATTTAAAATTCACAATAAACGATTTTTATTTTAGATATACTTGTTAGCTAAGCAGAATTTTTCTTAAAGAAATACGATTTCTTTTGTGAGATTCTGCCCAACGTTTATTAAGGTGACTAAAAAATTGCTTATGAATTGCTCTTCGCACTGTTTCAATTTCATTAACCGTAACAACCGAGTTTTTTGTTTTTATAAAATCGTTTAATAAATAAACATTATTGCCGTAATTAATAACTTCCTTACATAACTCATTATATGATCCAGAAAATAAACTCATTTTAATAATTATGCTCTACAGAATTATTATAATTTTAATTTGTGAAATTTTTTCCAACTCAAATTAAAATTCCAAATTCTTTTCAGAAAATTCATAAGTTTTTTCAGCGATCGTTGATAGTCGGTGGATTTGTTTGGGTAAATACAACGAACAAACTGTCAGGGTTCATTCGGTTCTAGTAAGACGGCGGAGCTAGACCGAGCTACTTTTTCAAAGAAAACTGCAAATGCTAAATTTCTTTAGACCGTTTTAATTTGCTTATATCTACTAAACTACATGAGCTGTCCTAATAACTTTTTCTTAAAAATGAAATGGAGGGGCTGAATTTCAATAAATAAAATATAAAAGCATTAAATATAAAAGCATTAAAATATAAAAGCCACTATGTTGCATGACGAGAGGGTCAGTTTTCGTTTTACAGTATTTAAGTGACTTCAATAGACTTTTTCTAAACCAATCCTCTTTAATAAACCAAATTATAAATTTTTTTAGTGAAACACTTCTCTATAAAACAGCACCAAGAGATTTTTAAAAAGCAATAGTCGAAAATTTGGTTTTTTGCCAACAAATTATCACTGTGCGACATATAATGCATGACGGATTGCCAAGCTTTGACACCATATTTAATACTTTTGCCTGTAATTAGCAGACCCAAAAAATTAATAAATAGTTTTGAGGCACGCTCCAGTAATTTTTTTCTTTTTATAAGCTACTGAGCTTTAATTCATAAAAAGAAAACAGAATTTTTAATGGCAAAGACCTAAAAACAAATTAATTTTACTTATTATTATTAGCATTCTGATGAGACATTCTTGCAGGACATTGCGACCTTTAGGATCTGTTGTGACCATCCTAGTCTATAGTTTGTTTGGTAGATCTGTTGCATTTCTAATGAATGAAACCCTAATGGTGAATATGTCTCACAGTGAGACCCTATGTCTCCTCAGACATTTCCATCTAAACCTATCTAGAACTCCATATTCACACAATATTGTGCCCAACGCCTCTGATTCCTGTGAACATACTCTACAAACATCCACATCTGTGACCGCCATACTTCTCAGATGCATTCTCAGTATACAATGGCCCGCAAGAAAATCCGTCAGGAGTTTCAAAGTTTCAAGTCCGGCCTGTCATACTTGATCGCCGCCCTAGAGAGGCGAAGTCGCCTTTGAGATGCAGAGTAAGGTTCCGGACCTCGGAGCCTCTTCTAGCGAATGTGCATCAGCTTTTTCGTTACCATTTATCACACAGTATTGAGGTATCCAGTTCTCTTAAGGCAGCTTGGCTGTTAGAGAATATAGGTAGATCCCCCACATATGTCAGTGGCTTTGATCTCAGCCTGGAAGATACTCAGCGATCTTTCCAGTGGGATCGACAACTCACGGCTTGTTTCGTGAACACCAGCACCGATACAGTCTTTCATTTTGGAGCCATCGGTATTCCAGTTCAGATCAAACTAACCCCGGTCTAAGGTCCCATTGTAACTACGAAAGAAGCTACTGTAGATGCTCTCATCGCCCCAGTTATACCAAGGCAACGTATCTCTGTATCCTACCTAATTTATTCATGGTGGTAGCATTCTCTGCCTTTCTCCACAATCGCCGGGTCCGAACAGCATATATATTAGTTAGTGAAGTTTTACACAGCGTAAATACACATTCCCAGTCGCTAATGTTGTGCAGTGATATCACTGTTGAAAATTTTCAGATGGTGTGGCCTAGGATGGAACCGACGACTTCTTGGCTGGAAGGTGGCTGTCTTATCTAACATACCACAGTGACACACACACCGTAGTGCATGAATTCACACACAATGCTGTTCGAAACTTTTCTTGTCGAGGAAATTAAATTCCAATCTCTACCAAGTAATACAACATCAAAAACGAAATTAGCTCCTTTAGTAGCTGTTCGAAACTTAAACAACTTCAGTACTGTGTGCAATAAGCTTTGTTTTTTATGTCTTCATCTTTACTTTAGAGAATTAAATATAATTTGTAATAATATTCCAATTTAAATAAATGAATATTTTAGTGAATTAAGTTTTTTTAAATTTATTGAAATGTTTTCTCATATACACCATCAATGGCCCTTCTTGTGAGCCAATCTCTGATCCACACACTTCTTTTCCTTTTTTCTATTTCTTTTTATTTATTTGTTCACTAAATGACCTAAATAAAGAGGACGCTATTTTCTTTTTTTTAAGAACGAACAATTTTGACCACCAAAAAAAAAACAAATTAATTTAATTTACCACAACAGCTGATTCACAGAGTTGCCGTAAACTAGAACAATCGTGTGACAGTGTTGGAACAAGTATTGTCAATACATCGTTTCGCGCCATCTTGTGACAATAAATTTTGTATAAAATAAGACAACCGTGTGAATTGGGACAATTTTATTATTGTGCGCTAATTTGTGCCAATAAAATTTGTATCAGATTGGTGTATTTGAGTCCATCGTGTGATCCCAGCTTAAGGCTGACCTCATTTAATCACACATCGTACTCTCATATTTTACTCAGTCCGTTATAAAGAGGCCATCAGCATAACTAATTACACTGACGTCGCTATGAGCCAACATGGTGAGCAAGTCATTAACTACTACCGTCCATAAAAATGGAGAAAGTACTCCACTCTGAAGACACCCTTTTAATACCACATAGTGGATTTCTGCGCATGGAGAGACGAACTGATGATCCTACTCCAAAGCATGGAACTAATCCAAGCTATAAATAATATAATAATAATAATATAATATAAATCATACCTAAAAATGGATCGATTTGTTCAAATCTTAAGAGGTTAATGAAACCATTTTTCATGTTTTATTTTTTAGAATTTTATTTAATAAAATTTTTATAACAATTTCATTATTTAATTTTTTATTTAAATAAAAATTTGCTAACAACATTTTGCTAAAACGAAAATAATAACATTCACACAACTTGTTGGAATTATGACAATAAAATCGTAATAGAACGACAACCTAAATTGTTTTCTAAAAAATTAAAAATAATAACAAATATTAAAAACAAAAAAAAAAAAAATTCTTAAAAATCCTAAACAGCCTAAAAGTATAATGATTTGCTCGAAGAAGTAAATTAATTGCATGTACATACATATGTATTTATGTATATACATGTACATATGTATGTATGTATATATGTATGTCTATATGAATGTATGTATGTAGCTATGATGTAATGTAGTATGTAATATAAAAATTTACAGAAAAAATTCACGAAAATTATTAAATAATCGAATTGATAGAAAAGTTCATCTAAATGACACAAATAAAATGATGACATTGAGAGAAATCAAATAAAAACGAACTACATTCTATTATAATATTATTTATGAATGATATTGATGATTGTTAGTGACAATGATGAAGTACTTTTTAATTAATTCTAATCTGCACAATAGGCATGCAGCTCAGAATAACCGCATGGTCTACGACAGCATTCATGAACGGCTCCACCAAAAGAGGGTCGAAATATAACATCTTCATCTGGCAGCAGACGCCTCAAAAGACTAGCCCTGTGATTGCCAACACTTTCAGCTAAAAGAAGAAGAAAACATAAGCAAAAAGTGAATACAAATTTAAATGATTAAGTAATTAAAAAAATTAAATAAGACACTTACGATATTTGTTTGAAAGTGAATTGGTACGACCTTCGCATATGACTCGTATGGCCTCAAATAATGCTGTACTACAATAACGTCTATTGGGAACATGACTATCTGGTGGTGACATGGGATGTGTTTGGACAGGTGTGGGCATATGAATTATCACAATTAAGCAAATGACTAAAATAGTTGTTGTTAAACTTAAGATATGATGAGTTGAGAGTATATACTTGAAGGAAAACATCTTCTACAAAAAAAAAAAAAAAAATAAAAAATAAAAAAAATTGATTAATTGATAAATATACACATATTTGTATAACTATTTTTTGGTCATTATTTGATAGAATAATGAAAATAGGATATTTCGAGTAACAAATAACTCGAATAATGTTGACACACATAATCGAGCAAATTTTGTATGTAGAATTTGGGGTGTAAAATAGGAAATGTTTATGATTATTTAGCTTTTCGCTTAAATTATCTGTTAAAATTGTATTCAAAAATGAGACATGTGTAATAACACTTCTTTTTATTTTCATACATAATTTTGCTTGCAGATCAGCCGTTATTGATTTGTAAGTTAAAGTAGTAGTAGTAAAGTTTTTAAAATCAACTCAAATTCCCCAAGGTTCCCAATAGCGATAACTTTTTAGAATATATTTCAAAAACCAAAATACAAGAGTTGCAATCAAACCGTGCAATCGATTGTTTAGTATTGAACCTGACTAAAATATACCAAATGATGATTTTTAAGAAGAAGAAAATGTGGGTCTTAAAGAAAACAATCTTCTAGACGAGCTCAACAAAACAATACAAAGTATTGCAAATTTAAAAAAATCTAATACAAAAAGTATCATTATAATAGACGATTTCATGATTATGTTTGATCTCCTGCACTATTTTTAATATTTCTTAACGACTTTTTTCTTTCTACTTCTAATCCTATCTACTCTTCTGCATATGACAGCAACATTTGTGACTCATATTCTTTTGATCGTTGACCAAGCCTTTTGAAGATTGGGGCGAAAAGGATGAATATGAACGACACACTCACAAGCGACCTAGCGAAAATCTCCGAGTGGGGTCGTGCCAACAGTCTGGATTTTAATGCATTCAAGACCCAATGTTGTTTTTTCACACTTAGACGTGGTGGTGTGTTGACTACTGTGTCCATGGGTAATATAGATATTGCGAAATTTTTTGTAGTTGATTGTCCCATGAATCGCACAACGCATTATAGAGAGAATTCGTTTTTTGCCGCACCGTTCGTCTGTGGAACGATCTTCCCTCGACAGTTTACTCTGCCACTTATGACATAAATAAATTTAATTCAAATTCTATCATCCCTCCCGTAACCTATGTTTCTAGCAACAGCACAATGCACTACAATCATCGTTTTTCATGAAAAAATCATAATGAGTGACGAGGCATATTTTTATTTGGATAGTTATGTGATTGAACACAATAGTCGGTTCTGTGCAATGGAAAACCCTCAAATTATTCATCAGTCACCTTTGCATCCATTAAAAGTGACAGTCTTGTGAGCAATTTGGTCAGGAGGAATCATTGGACTTTACTTCTTTGAAACTGAAAACGGCGTAACGGTAACTGTCAATGGGGAGCGATATCGTGATATGATTGAAAACTTTTTAACGCCACAACTGCATGCTTTAAGCTTGACTAATATGTGGTTTCAACAAGAAGGTGCCACATCGCATACAGCCAGGATTACTATGGAATTACTGCGAAACCTCTTTCCACAATAAATTATTTCAAGGAATGGTGATGTTGATTGTCCTCCACGGTCACCTAATTTGACTGCTCCGGACTCTTTTTTGTGGGGATATCTGCTCTTTCATATAATCAAATATTATAAACAAAGTAGTATACCTTCCCGGCGGACACCCTGTATAAATTTAAAAAATATTAGCAAACATTTTCTGTTGTTGCGTTAAGTCCCTTTTTAAGCAGTAATTGAAAACTCTGGTTTTTATAAACATCTGTGATCTTTTTTTGTTATGTACATACATGTGTGTGTGCTGACAAATGCTACTTGGCTCAGTTTATTAAACTGACTTCTATTGTTAATTCGTGTAAATACATTGAACTGGAGTTCAGTCCAGATTAAAACTGATGTTTTTAAAATACACAAGTATTCATCAAAACATCTCATAAAATAATATTCCATTATTAGTTCATTAAATGTTTCCTTATCTAAATATTATTTGTATAAAAACAACAACAAAAAAATAAATATTTTTTATTTAAGTAATACATACATATGTAAGGGGTGTTTTTTATAGAAGTATAGAATTATAAACTGCAATAAAACAACGATGGATTATTCGATTGATATGAATTTTATTTATCCGAAAGATAATCTTGTGGGATTACATTTTAAATACGATTTCTGGCATATGACCGCCACGGCTGGCACGAATGTAGTCCAATCTGGACGTCCAATTTTCCATGACTTTTTCCAACATTTGTGGCCGTATGTCGGCAATAACACGGCGAATGTTGTCTTCCAAATGGTCAAGCGTTTGCGGCTTTACCTCATAGACCAATGACTTTACATAGCCCCACAAAAAGTAGTCTAGCGGTGTTCAATCACAAGATCTTGGAGGCCAATTCGCAGGTCCAAAACGTGAAATTAGGCGGTCACCAAACGTGTCTTTCAATAAATCTATTGTGGCACGAGCTGTTTGACATGTTGCGCCGTCTTGTTGAAACCACATCTCCTGGACATCATGGTTATTCAATTCAGGAATGAAAAAGTTAGTAATAATGGCTCTATACCGATCACCATTGATTGTAATGTTCTGGCCACCATCGTTTTTGAAAAAGTACGGATCATTGATTCCACCAGCCCATAAAGCGCACCAAAGAGTCAGTTTTTCAAGATGTAACGGTGTTTCCACATACACTTGAGGATTACCTTCACTCCAAGTGCGGCAGTTTTGTTTGTTGACGTAGCCATTCAACCAGAAGTGCGCTTCATCGCTAAACAAAATTCGCTTATGAACAACGGTAATATCGTTTTGGGCCCATTCGACGAATCTACGCCGAGCGTGAGTCTAAACATGATGAATTGCCAAACCAAACTGAGAATAAATCACTTGACAGCTGTTAAAACAGTCGCCATCTTGAAAAGTAATGCCAACTTAAAGTTCTATACCTCTATAAAAAACACGCTTTACATGCATACATACAGATATGTCGATAAAACTATTTAATTTTTCATTTATTCAGTTGTTACAAAAAAGTGTGTATGTACCATTTACAAATTTTTACTAGCTACCAGAGTAACCCCCTTCTTTCGATGCTGGGAGCCTTTGTGGTGTATACCTATTATATGTATTTTTCAGAAACACAAACACAAGATATACAAAACAAAAAATATACAAAAGCTAATAGTTACTATGTATGGGAGATGCCACGCCCTCTTATCCAGTTGCGCTCACTTTAAAACTGATGATTTATATTGACTGTCATTTACACTACATTCAGAAACTTATTATTTTACCATTCTCAAGCTATACAAAAATTAATATTTATTTTGTATGGGAGGTACCACTCTCACTTATCCAATTCCACCCAGTTATATACAAATTAATGAGTCTTTATTTAAAGACTGTATACAGCTAAACTGCAGATTCTACAATGTCTTTCTGGAAGAAAGTATGGCATATCTTAATGGCTTGATTTGAACCGCAAGGGTACAAAATGGGAAAAATGTTAAAAAATTATAACTAATGGCGTTTTCTTTTCTGAAAAAAAATTTTCATTTCTTTTGTTCTTTGCCATAAAGCGCAGGCTAAAATTAGTAAATATCAACATTTTTTAAACGCAACATTTTTAGAGATAAACACAGCACTCTTTCTTTTTATTAAATTTGTTCAAAATGGAACATAAAAAAGACGAGCTAACAAAGTGCAAAATTTTTTTTTTTTAGAAAAGAAAACGCCATAAGATAGTAGTTCAGATAATGATTCATATAGGCGTAGCGAAGCATGCCTGGCTTCAGCTAGTAAGCTATAAAACAAACTTAGAAGGTTCGTGGCGCATGGATTCAATGTAATGACTGTTGGTAAGCACTGTTACCATATTTTTTTAGAAAAACTGGAAATTTTGAAGATTTCAAGATTTTTAAGTGAAAAAACTGCACATCCTTAAAAAAGTATAAAAATACATATGCATATACGGGTATTTTCTGCAAACGATATCAATTTCACTCGATTTCGGCTTACAGAACATAGCCGATAATATATTTCATAGCGTATTTTTTACAACAAATTAAATGTGAAATACATAAATTATATGATATAATGACCGTGCCCGAATTTGGCACTTTTCCCCGACATGTGGGGCACCCGGCGGGTAAACCGGACTCGAGTACGCTAAGTCCATTGGTGCTATCCATATTTTTAGGTTAGCTCTTGTTTTCAAAATATACCGATATTTCAAAAATGTGGGAGATTACACAACGTATATTCGCGTAACTTCAAAACGGCTTAATTTATTGAGTAAAATAAAAAACATAAATTCCGCAATAAAATTATCTGGTAAAGCTAAAGCTCTTGTTTAAATAGCGCAGTCGTTTTAGAAATATAAATTTTTGGCAAAAGAACAGTGGGATCATATTACTACGTACATGTATGAGCGCTATTTCATTAGTGAAGGAGATCTATCACTCATACGTACGTACTAGCGAAGTTTCTAAAGTAATCCGTTCTTTTTTTTAAGATAATATACTTCTAAACCTACGGCGAAGAAGAACGCAACTTTCTTAGATTTAAATGTGAGTATCACACACTGTGTTATTCTCTCTTTCTTTGCGATAAGTGGTCAAAAAAGGGATAATTACGTTGTCGCATTAAAAAAGGTACGAGTAAACCTTACTTCAGTTATATTAAGAAAAAGTGGTGAAATGCTTACATCATAAATTGTAATTAAAATAACAAAATTAAAAGTAAAATAACAAAATGTTAAAAACTGCAAAATCTGCACAGAAAAACTTATTTTTGAATGCTTTAAAAACTGCAAAATACAGATAAATCTGCACATTTGGCAACGCTGATTGGTAACCACTCAAACGCTATACTGCTAAAAAAATATTTAATTGAATTCATTTAAATATTGAAGATGAACCGATAGGTATATACAATTTTATTCAAAATAGTCCCAAGAGAGTAAATTTATTTTCAGAATTACAAATTTTACTGAATTATAACCCCAGAAGAATGTTGCATCCATCCTAAATGCTATTGTTTGAAGCTTCAAAGATAAGTTTTTTTTTTTAAATTAAAATCAGTTTTATTCTTCTAAATTTTCAGTTTTTCTAAAAAAAATTATGACAACGCTCATCGCTTAAGATTATTTTTGGATGAACTTCAGGATCAGTTTGATGCGTTTCAAGCACTAAATCAGCGATGATGTTGTTTATGGTCGGTAGAAGTGAGTTCTTCCGCTAACTGAACTTTAAAAGACTTAAGACCTAAGTCTTTATACAAAATAAAGCACCCCATTGCGCTTTCGTTATCTGGATCTATGTTATATTTCTGTGCTTCAAATTACAACAAAGGCGATTTAGTTATTTACACGTGCTTGACTAATACAACACACTAAACAAGCAAAATTATTTCTCATATGGACTATATAACAATTTGGCCACTTTTTCCACGATTTTAACTTCTCTCAGGACTAAATTTGAAAAAAGCATATCCTATACACTTTTGTTAGCTAGATCAACATACTTGTGTTTCAAATTTCATTCAAATCGTTTTCCATCGATTTTACGTTCTTTTGGGTCCAATCTCGAAAAATGAACTTTCATTAGCTAGATCAATCTGTGTTTTAAATTTCAACAAAATTTGCTATGGTAAGAACATTTTATTTAGGAAATAAAAAGTATGCCAAACTAATATGACCTAATTTGGTCCGTTTTCCCCTGGTTTCAACCTTACCCAGGTTTAATTTTGAAAAATGGCATACCCTAAAACACGTCGTATACGCGTGCTTAACTAATACGACAAACTGTGTAAACAAAATTATTTCTCGTATGATCTAATTTGGCCAGTTTATCCGTGGTTTTAACCACACCCAGGTCAAAATTTAAAAAAAATAGGATATTTTTGTTACCTAGATCTATCTGTGTTCCAAATTTTATCAAAATCGTTTCAGTCGTTTACGCGTGATTGAATAACAAATAAACAAACAAACAAGCAAATAAACTTACAAAAAATTTATAATATACTCGTATTTATATATGGGTTAGTAGTGCTGTACCTAACAAGCTCAAATTTGTAACGTTTTAACTTTCTTTGTAGCTTAGGAGCAATGACTTTAATTGCTCAAGTTACAGTCTTATTATTTTGTTGGCATTATATGGAAGCCACTTCTGTACTATTAGGAAAGAAGGCCTTAGATCATTATTATGAAACAAGCAATAATCCCCATCTATATTTAACTGTGCAGCTGATTGTGCTAAATTATCTTTTAGTTTCTTTGAGTAATACTTTTTTAAGTTTTAAATTATTGCAATTTTCGACTCCATTTAACGCCATTGAACTCCACACCATATGTCTGCAGTTACGCATGACAGCTTAGTTCAAATTTTTGTTTATAATAAAATACGTATGTATGTAGTGTAAAATAGACTTTTTAGTTTTACAGCAAAAAAAAAAAAAAAAACTGAAGCATATTTTATTTTTTGATCATTTTAATAAACCACTTTGATGATTTTGACGATTGTTGGCTGTAATTTTTAAGATAATTTTGAAGTATTAAGCTGATAAATTCCAATTTGCAAACTCTTCTTAAGCTCCAGCAAAGTAAAGTATTGTCAAAAGTTATAAATTATTCAACGTAATTTTTTCTGTAATTTAGTACTTGTGTGTTTGGATTTTTATTTTTTTTATTTTTCATATGATAGCTTACATATGTACATATAAATTAATGAACAAGGCAATCAGAAATATGCAATTGAATGTTTTTTGTCCTGCATCCAATCAAGTCGGATATAAGATATTCCAAATTCATAAAACGGATAGAATTTGGCATCGATTTGTTATCGCATATTTTGCTCATAACAGCATTTTTTGCATATTTTTCTTTTATTTTCAGAGCATGTTTTCGTAATTTTTTTATTATTTAAAGAGTATTTAATTTAATTTAATTTAATTTAATTTAATTTAATTTAATTTAATTCAACATTTTTAGCGCATATTTGGATTTTTTTCTAAAATATTTTTACAGTAAAAACAAGTTTTTGTTTTAATTACTGACCTAGTCATGGCTTTTTAATTACCTGCCAATTTTATTTTTCCGCACCAATTTTTTTTTGTTCTCTGTTGTTCCTCTAGGGAACAATATTGGCTTTCTATAAAGCATCCATTGCTTTTTATTTCAGTTTCATTAATCAAGTTGATTTTTCAAGCTAAGTAGATGATTGTGCGTAATTAGTGGTGATCGATCTAAGCATTGCAATTTTTTTCCAGTAGGTGGCGTTTTTTTGCTGATAATTCGTCTAATGATTTGTCATCATCGGCCCAGAGGTAAAGCTGGAATGTCAAGAGGGGCGGGCTTCTTTATTTTTTTTAGATGGAATTGTATGGAGGGAAATTTAAGCCTCTTTATTAAACACTCGAAACTATAATTAATTTTTTTTTCGTCATGTCCTCTGTGCTGGGGCTCGAACCTATGTCGCATATTTTATTATGCGTTCCCTCTAATCACTTCACTGAGCCATATAGATATAAGTATATTAAGTTTATTACCACTTAACATGCGAGTGAAGTAAGTAAAAGGTCAAAGGTAAATAAATTTTAATTTAATTTAAAATTAATAAATCTTATAAAGTTTTAAAATTATAGCAACGTGATGTTGCATTCGATATGAATTTCACTTGATCTTTTGTATCCTATTCTACATTGTGACAAAGAAGCATTTAGCCAAAATTCTTAATTTCACAATTGCACAACTTTTTGCTCGCTAAAGATATTGGAAGTAAATTTAAACTTGATTTTGTTTAGTGACAGACGCTGCACTGCTTATAATAAAAGCAGCCAAAGCCATAAAGATGTTTGACACTAAACTAACGCGCGTTACATGCATTGCTCATGTCTTGCATCGCTTATGCGAACGTATCTATAGGAGATTAACATACAAAAAAGATATTGTAAATGTAAAGAAATGTAGTTGAAAGCTCTAAAAAGAGTTGAAAAGTTGGCGTATTGGAAGAATGTAATACAAAACTGAATATTATATTCTAACCATTCTCAAAATATATAAAAATCATCTTATCTGATTCTGCCCACTTATTAACTAATGGATTATATCATCTAATCATTTTAATCGTTCTTTTCATTTTAATCGTTCTCTAGATACATATACAAAAATCAATATTTACTTTGTATGGGAGGCGCTACACCTACTTATCCAATTCGGCCCAATTTTTGACTGCTGATTTGTATTGACCACAAAGTTATTTGGACCAAATTTGGAGACTCCTACTTTTACTGTTTTAAAGATATAATCATATTAATACAAATTTCATATTGGTTTGGCTTCGTCAAGTTGAACAATAGTGAAGCCACACACCAAATGAAAGCTTTCTACATATGCTTTTTATATATGTACTCGTACACTGTATTAAAAATACTTTCTAACTCACACAAAGTTTAAATACTGTAACAAATTTCGTTTTCGAGTAAAACTTCACTCTAACGTCAATAACTCTCGAATCAATGGACCTACAAAAACCGTATATACATAAAAACGTACAATAAAATCGGTTGGCGCATTTCAGAGAACATCTATTACAACGGATTTTATAGTCCTCATTTATAAACATATATAGATATGATATTTTTAAATTTTTTTTTTCAATATATTTTTAAAGCTTACAATTTCAAAATGATTTTTTTCAAAGCGTCACATGTATATTTTATATGGATATTGAAAATATGTTTTATATATTATAAAATTTTTATTTTTATTCTACTATAAGAGAATATACGGTAGTCGTACCCACCACCACAGAATTTACTACAGATAAAATGATGATAACATTCCCAAAATGACCGTAATTAGATTCCTTAAAAGTTGAATTACAAAATTTTTATAAGCTATCTTATAATATGAAATAAAATAAAATTAAAATTATTATTTAAAAGAAGTATATCTCATTTCGATTCGTAAGAGATCTCGATAAAGTTGCGTGTTTCCGCTTTAGGCGGGCGCACAATACATTTTTAGTTCTGAATAACCACAAGGTCTTAGACAACATTCATGTATACGTTCAGTCTGTATAGTTCTAAAGAAAATTCCATCATCACTAGAAACACGGCCCAACGAATTTGAATTAAATGCATCGCTATTATCCGCTGATGGTTTAATATCAAAGTTGGTTATATCAAACGGTGAAGAGGAAAATAAAAAGAAAAAAAGAAAGAAAATTTGTCAATATTACTTTGGGATTGCGATTATTTTGAGTTGGAGGGAGTGAAGAAAAACTTACGATATTGAACATACTGCTGCGAACTAAAACGTCCACCACAGAGTAGGCGTATAACATCAGACAACGAATTACTGCAGTAACGTTTATATTCGAAATTAAGACTATTGCCTGCTGGAATTAAAGGTTGTGCCTGTATCGGTGCAACTATTACAAGAACTAAAATACCAACTATAAACGCTGATAAACTCATCAGATAACCTGGTGAGGAACTCGTTATTGTCGTGCCGGTATTTAATGAAGGCGAAGAAGAAGATGCTAAGCGTAGCCTGTGAAACACCATCTGTAACGATTGAGAGATTTAAGTATATGTACCTTAGTATTTAAGTTTTTTTGTTTTTAGTTTTCTTATGAATGAAACTTAACTCGAGTAAAGGTTATATGTACACATAGTCTTAACTTACTTTTTAAACAACTTTTCACTCGATATTAATGATTTCTCTTTAAACGGTAAACGACTATTACTTGTATTCTGCCAGTTGTTTTTAACAAATTTTAAACAATTTAAATAATTTGTTAAGTTATCAGATATTATTTATAGTTTTGTTTACAATTACGTCTAAATATAATTTTTTTCGTTTAAATTTAATCTTTTGAATATGTTTATATATATATAAATATTTTTTTTCTTTTTTCATTTAGACCCGTATTTGACGTATCATCAACTGATACAGACCACTCATGTAAAATTTTAT
The DNA here is from genome assembly GCA_023159175.1 of Wohlfahrtia magnifica. NCBI lineage: Eukaryota > Metazoa > Arthropoda > Insecta > Diptera > Sarcophagidae > Wohlfahrtia > Wohlfahrtia magnifica. The sequence goes on along the minus strand of JAKWBJ010000533.1, from coordinate 775,220 downwards.
CACTAAATTTTCTAGAATAGTCTATTAAATGGATAACTATAACTATAGATAATTATTAAATTAATAAAAAAAAACTTTAACTTACGACAAACACTTTTTAAAACACCATATAAAAATTGTTGAAAACTTCGTTCGTGATGTAATCGATTGATTTTTTCAAACAAAAATATCAATAATTATATTCAATTTAATAATTTAATTACAAAAAGTAATTCAAAAAAATTAATTGAAAATCAAAATATATTTTAGGGGTGAAATATGTGGTTAATGAATGTAAGCAAAAAAAAAAAAAAAAAAACAAAAAAAAACTCAGATGAAAAAATGCGTGTCATTTCAAGAAAAGTCATTAATTTGTAACGTCTTCCCCCGATTTTATTTTAGAGGAAAAGTCCTCCCAATTATAACCTCTCCTGGGTTCAATTTTAAAAGTTTTTACTTTAATTACAATAGATAGATCTTACTGTACTTCAAATTGTGACTAGATGTGCAATGTTAAAAACATTTGATTTAGGAATTAAAAAGTATGGCAAGCTTATGTGACCTAATTTGGACGGTTTTCCACCGATTTTAACCGCGCCCAGTGTAGCCTATTACACTTTCGTTAGCTAGATCTATCTGTGTTCCAAATTACTCGTACAACAAAATCGGTTCAGTCGCTTACGCGTGAATAACAGACAAACAAATAAACTAACGAAGAAATTTATAATATTGTTACATTTTAACCTTTTCGAAACGTTTGAGTTTTTTTACATAAATTGCGAAACTAAAATAAAATACAGCGGACAAGGGTTTTTCCCAAAATAATTTGCATTATCTTGCAGAGTTTTTTATAAATCAATAAACACATAGCTCGCAGCAGACTGCCGACTGTAATCTGTCAAAATTACACATGTGTATATGAAGACTATTATTTTAACGTCATCTAGTTTAATTTATATTTTCTTAGGTGACGGTAAGCAGATTAGTGATGCCAATATAAAATGCAGAATTAAATGAATATAAGCTTAATTGTACTTTTTTTAATCAACAGAAGAAAGCATTACAAAAATTAATAAACTTATTATATTATTATGCATATATGAAGTAATATATGTAAGTGTATTTTAAACTAGCGATTTTTTTGTAAATGTAAAAAAATTATAGGTCTATTACGTACGGCGACTAGACTTGAGTTCATTGACAGTTGTCAAAATGGTAGTACAAATGGTAACTATCAACTGATAGTTGGTAAATATTTTGGTAACTGTATTTTTATGGTTGTTGTGTAAATTCTTTAAGCAATTATGCACAGAAATATAAAAAATAAAAATGAAGTATATTTTGTTGTTTAATTTTGAAATACAATTACAATACTTTTATAATTTTAGTTAACAAAAGGTTTAAAATGACCACCAAGCAACATTTTGACAACAATCCATTTTGTAAGAATTATTTTGTCAATTAATTGTACCACTTCATTTAATACCGCCTTTATCTTCAAAAAATATATTCACCGAGCTTATCATTATTAGTTGTTGTTTAATTGTTAAATTATTGTTTATTTGTTTAATTTTTGGTTTGTTTTTTTTTAACACAACAATGCTATTCAAGAATTGACTTACATAATATACATTTTTATTTCAGTTGGCTGTCCAGCTGCCAACTAAACTCAAGTTGAGATGCCATAGGTAATAGGCCTATCAAGCGGTCCCACCTGGGTTTTGAAAATTGGAAAAGACACAGAAAGTGTCTAAAATATTTATTTGGGCGATATTTACTTATTGTCATTTACTTGTTAAAGATTATTTAACGTAAATGTTGCCCGCGAGTACGCCGTAGATGGATTTGACTGTAACGTTGACGCCGGTCGAAAAACCACACCAAATGGTGCATCTTCAGGGTGCATTAGGAGTTCTAGATCTGCCTTGGCTGCTCATCACACCAAATTCGTAGGTAAGATATACTATATGTATGTATGTTGTGAATTCGGCCAATGCGTTTATTTTGGTTTACGAAGAAAATCAAAATAAAAAACTTCTCTCTAATCAACTTTGTTTTACATCAAGGCCCTTTTGAACACAATGGCGGATAAAAATACTTCAATTAATAATGACGAAATAAATTTGTTTTGATTTTCTTTATTCAGGGTCTAAACATTTCATATTTTTTAAGGTTGTGTGTCAAATTGAATTTCCCCTTACTTTTTTACATATGTACTTGTGTACATATGTTAACCTGACTTATCAAAAAAAAAAAAAAAAAAAAAAAAAAAAAAAAAAAAAAAAACTCATACACTATATTAATATTACTAAAAATATGTTATTTTTAAATTTATACTAAATATGTACTTTATTAATAAACATTTATGTATAACGTGACCGCATATCGCTAAAACATTCTCACTTTTTAAACATAAATCCCACTATTTAGGAGGAACTTCTCCAATAGGGACTGAAAAGATGTTCTTATTCATTGCTATTAGCAGGAATTAGATCGCAAAATAAAAATATCCTATCATGGGTATACCTGCGACTAGAAGAAGAACGAACTGCTTGTTCTATCTTGAAAATGCCACTGCACTGCAGATTGCACCATCGCCAAAAACAGCTCAATGGCGAGATTCGATCGTTTAAGAGGAATGCATTATGTACACAAGAGGAAGGACATTTAAAAGATTTTCGTGACAATTTTGGTGATATTCGTCAGACTCTTCCAGTTATTCTTTCACTTTACAAACACGTAAGAGGAGCTTTTTCTTCTTAACAATTTCAAAGCCACAATTGTCTGAGAAAGCGAACAATATTAAATCGAAAACAAAGATGTCAATGATTTTTCCGAGACAGTTATTTTCTTCAAATCAGTCAACAAAACTTTTAAGTTGAGTGGAATTGCCTGGAATATCATTTCACAATTAACCATTGAAAGTAAGTTTAGTTGCCATCATGTTGCCTAACTCTAATCAGTTTCGACTACGCAGTGGACAGAGACTGGCTGAGAAAAATCTAATTAATAACGTCGTCGAGGTAATCATCATCTGGAGAAAACACAAAAAAGATGTGTTAATTCCACATACAATTGTATACCAATGACTCCAACAGATTTCCAATTTGATTATAAGCGTCGGGTCTTTGCGATGACCATAAATAAATCACAAGGGCAGCTGCTTACAGAATTACCTTGAAGTTTCCCTATTTCGCGCATAGATAACGCGCATAGATAACGCTATATGACGCTTGTTTGCACGTTGGGAAACCACCATCTTTGTATATTAAGGCAAGGTAAAATAAAACAAAGAACATAGTTTATTAGAAAGCTTTACATTGACTAGCTATGAATATGTATGTATACATACTTACATATATAGATATCAAGTACATAAAAGACATTGCATTCGTTTGAATAGTAAGCAAGTTATATTTAATAAACAAACAAAATTAAAATCTTATAAAAGATAGTCAGAAGGTTAATAAAGCTTAATTATAGCTATCGATCAAACCGTCTTTGAGCCTTAGCTATATTATTAAACAGCAAATCCCGATCATCTAGTCCTTAACAGAAATATACATATGTATGCCTCTATGCGATAAACTAGCACCAAAACAAAATCAATCCGAACGAGAATGAAATGCTGCGAGGTAATTACACTGGACGCCATTTCTACACGTGTTGACGTCATTGGAAGGTTTTGGCGTGCTTAGGTACTTGATACGGATAATAGACAGTTACTTCAGTGACCACATATTACGGTATGAAACAGAAACAGGTGTCATGAAATGCATGGTCACGGGCGGAGCCCACAGTTCTGTACTTACAGCAACTTTGTGGAATGTAATGTAGCTTTTTACATTTTTATTTGTTAATATCTTATGTAATTAACAAAAAATAATAAAAATCAAATTAATAATACAAATTAAAGGCATTTTTCCAAAAATTTTAAAACAATCAAAAAAATTATATATATTTCTGTACGAGATAAGGCTTTACTCTTTAAGCCACGCATAAACTTTTGGACACCTTTTTTACTAATTTTTTGAGTACCTTATTCTACTTGATGTACAAATGTTTTGCAGATTTGGCTACAGTGGATATTTTTCGAAGCCTTAATTTTACTTTAGTGCAAAATTTTTCTATCGGGTGAAGTTCGAGGTAGTTTGATAAATTACTCGTTTTCAACAAATCGTACATTATTTTTTCTAAACTATCCCACTCTTTCGTAGGAGTAATGGATTGTTGATAAATCAGGTCAGAATATTGACGGCATGGAGTAAAGTTTGTACAAAGGCAACAAACGATTCCAAGCACTCTTTTCTGTACATTTGCCAGCTCAATGTTCTTTTTACGTCAAATAGCATAGTGAATCTACCCTTTTATACTAAAATATTTTTGTTACACTTTCTTCCATGAATGCTCTGTGGTATTGAGACCAAGAAATATTAAGGTTCCGAGCAGTTACTCAAGACGTTTCAGTTAGCCTTAAAATATTTGAAAAAGAGGCATTTGGGTAAGGTAGAAAATTGTCCTAAAAATTTTTTACATTGTTTTTCTGACTTTGAAGTTGACTCCATAATCTTTCGCTTTAAACTAACAATATAGGAGGTATTTCATTTTTGGCAAATTAAGAATTTTATAAGAAACGGTTTTTTTAATGCTTTTTTCTTTTGATCGTAATATTCGCTTTTAAATTTGTAAAAAAAATGTTATTTTACATGCTTTACGGCAATGCTGCGGCGAGGATACAAAGGTGGCTGACTAATGCTTGGTGAAAAAGCAGAGAGAGTAAGTCGCTCTCTCACGCGGTTAATTAATGGAAGCCCGTGTAGCCCAGCAAAGGTGGCAAATTCACCACAACGCTAGATTGGCATATGCTCTTATACGCTGTGTCCAAACGTGGATTGCGACAACTCTCCATGCGTTCTCTGGCTTATTATCTTACATAGATTCTGTCTGGCCACGGGTGTTTCCAGCAATACCTTCATCGTTTTGGGCTATCAGAAATGAACTCGAAAACGCGAAAAACTTTGCATTCGTGTGTGATAGATGCACCGACGAACCTCGTGCATTACGGCAGGTTTGTGTGTTCAAAATCTTATTGGCGAAATGAGCTCATCGAGTACCAAATGGAATATCAGTCAATTGTTTGCCGGACGAGTTGTGCACAGACTCGGCATAATCGAAATGGAACGCATGGAGCTACTGCAGCAAACAGAGTAACAATGGAATCGACAACGGGTCGAGCAGACTCTGCGAGAATAAGATGGATCGTACGGAGACAATTGAACTGCGAACTTAGTGCTCTGGACGTCCTTTTGACTTAATATTTAATCGGTGAGAGGCTTTCAACTGATTTACATGTCGTAAAAAAAGCTCGAAAGTAAAATCAATCCCTATTGATTCTGGTATTATAATATGTACTTGATTTTTTCAACATTTTCTTCGAAATCCCGCTTTTCAAAAATCGTTTGGTCACGTTTAGTAGATGTATATATAAAATTTGTTTATGGATGTACATATTACATGTAAATACCTATGGATTTGTATCACAAAAGGAAAATTTTATTTTAAAGAAAACAAACACAGAGTGTGAGTGTGTGTAATCATGTGTGTTCTTTAAATAAAAATGAATTTTCAAAATCTTATCAAATACTTATTAAAACTGTTAAATTAAAGAAAAAAGGTTTGTATTTAAGCTTAACGTCTAGTGACGATTATGTTTTTCACTTTATAAAAAAGAATAATAAGTTATAAATAAACGTATGAATGTACGTACATAATATATACATATGTACACAGCTTGATAAAAATGAATTGTTTTAATGACTTTTATTAAAAAACGAGAAGAAAAACAAAAATATGGTAAATAATACATAGTGGCTGGACAAGTTATGAATTGACTTATGTATGTAAGTGTATATATGAACTCACTTGTATTTTGTATGTAAGAAATGTAACCTAAAAAAACACATTCAAAAAAAATATATGTATTTATATAGATATGTATGTATGTACGTATGAATATTTATTAATTTTTTGATAAAAATGTTGTCTTAATAAGATGACACGTGTGACATAGAAAACAAAAAATGAGGGTATGTATGTACGTATATCGATATACAAACCTACATACAGTTGCCAGCAAAACTAAGAACACAGCAAATTGTTTGTCGGATTTCTTTAATTTTTTTATTAACAAAGTAAAAGAGTAATAAGAAAACATTTAATAACACAAACATAAAGCATAATATTTCAATTAAATAAAAAAAATAAAGAACTTAATTTCTCTAAAGCAGACTTATACATAAAATACTAGGTTAACTGCTGAAATTTGCTCAGCAAAAGTAAGGACACATCTGTAAGAATAATATATTTATATTTGGAAAATTACAAAATCAGAAAAATTTTAGCCTCTTCCAATGCTTGGTTGAATAGCCTTTATTAGTTAACACAGCCTTAAGTCGCTTATTCATTGAATTTACCAAATTTTTCGTAGTTTCAGAGCTTATCCAATTCCATTCATTCAATACAATTTTTTTAGTTGTGGTTTGCTTTGGATTTCATGTTGTCGGAAATTTCTCTTAAAAATTTCCCATATATGCTCAATGAGGTTAAGGACCTGACTTTGAGGAGGTGTAACTAGCATGTGTGGTGTGTTAAAAAGGAGCCACATTTTCACATTATGGGCTGTGTGTTTCGGGTTGTTATCCTGCTGAAAATAGTAATCACCATCTAACCCCAGTTTTAAAGCACTTTCTTGTAAATTGTTTTTAAGATGTCCAAATAAACATATTAGTCCATTGCATTTTCAATAGTTACCAAATTTCTAACACCCGCCGTACACATACAGCCACATACCATGACACCTCCTCCTCCATGTTTAACTGTCTTTACCATATTTTTTGGATTTAATGCCTCCCCTTGTCTAAGCCAAACTTTTCAACGTCCATCAGAACCAAATATGTTATATTTCGATTCATCTGTAAAAATAACTTTATTCCAGAATTCCTGGGGTCTATTTTAATAGGTTTTTGCGTCTGTTGATTTTGTTTACTAATGGTCTTTTCTTTGCGCACATGACATTAATCTCTGAACAGTTAAGCATCTTCGAACAGTATCGGCTAAAACTTTTGTATTTTGATATCTTTCGAGTTCATCGGCAATTTTGGTGGCGCTTATCCTTGTTGGTTAATTTTTGTGGCCGACCAGGTACAAGTTTGGTTTCGAACCTGCTCTTTTTAATTTTGCGCTGAATGACTTATCTCACTGTAAAACGACTACGAGAAACTATTTTACTAATTTCCCCATAAGATTTATGTTCTGTTTCATACAAATTGATTATAATTTATCGCTCCTCAAGAGTTAGTTGTTTACGTGGCATTATATTAGCTTTTTATGAATATATATTATTTATTACCAAAACAAAGTTTAACTAATTTGTACATTTTGTGCAAATTACGCTTCTAATTATGAAAAAAGTTGACTTTTGATTTTCTACAGTGTCAAATTGTACTGTTATTTCACATAAACAACAAGTGTGCCCTTAGATTTGCGTTGCCATAGTTAGAGGTAATATGAATGTTGCCAAATTCGTTTTATTAAACATGCATTGTAAATAATAATACTTTTAATTAAAGTAAGTGGCAGACCTTAAATTAAAAATAAATACAGGTACTGTCTTCATAATTTTGTTAAAATAAATAAAAACTCAGTAAAAACTTGAAAATATGTTGCTGTGTCCTTAGTTAAACGTCATAAATTTTTTTTATAATTAATTGAAACGATTGATTTTTACTTCATTTGAAAGATAATATTATTTTATTAAATATTTTTAATGGTTTTTAAAAAAAAAAAAAAGCTATTGATGACTGCCTGCAGATTTGATGTCGAAATCGCTCGAGTTATTGATTAAATTAACCGCTTTCAATAAATTAATTGAAAGAATCTGTTGAAATGAGACACGAAAAAATTATTGACTCGTGTGCGTACTAGCAGCGTACAATCCAAATACGAGATCCATCATCCAAATTTTACATTTCTACTAAATTTAGATAACGATCTAAAATTGAAAAATAAAATTTAACGAATAACTTAATTAGAAAATAAGTTATTACATTTTCTTTTGGTAGCGCCTCTCATCAGCCACCCTGTAGTTGTCAATTAAAATAAATTTAAATCAATATAGTAGGCTTTGATATTTGATTTATAAACTACTAGCTGAATCCCTATATTAATTGTTATCTTAATTACTACAGTAGTTATCAGTTTTTACCTTTGTTAAATACACATTATTTTTTGTATGTACATTTACATTCTTACAGCCTTTAAACGGTGTTTTTCATTCAATCCTTTCAGCTTTTTGACTAATGTGGATATATAACGAAGCTTTAATTATTGTTTTTACATACATGGAAGGTGCCACGCGCACTTACTTAATTTTAACAATTTTTTGCCTGATGATTTGTATTGACGGTGAAATCATTCAGAAACTTTAGCATTAACGGTTCCCAAGATATACTAAACTCAATATTTATTTTGTATGGGAGGTACCATGTCCACTTGTCCAATTCCGCTCCAGTCCAATGACTGATGATTGGTGTTGACTATTAAGATATTCAGATCAAATTCAGAATCTTTAGCTTTAACCGTTCTGAAGATATTCAAAAATCAATTTTTACTTTGTATGTGAGGTACTAGAGATTGCAAATCGATTGTAATCGTAATCGTAATTGCGCTTAATTGCACTATTTAATCGTAATCGTAATCGCACTGTTAGCAGCGTGATTATATTTAATCACTCCCTGTTTAGAAGCGGTACAAAAAGCGGTTAAAGAACGCTATTTTACAGCAGGCCAGCGTAAAGACTCATAAAAAAGAAATAATGCTTTTTTAGGTGCAAAAACACGTTAGAATTCTATAATACCAATTTAAGAAAAAATAATCCTCTTGAAAAACTGAATAAGGTGTAGTTTGGATAGAGCTCTTGCTAAGCCTCTTCCAATAGAAGATTTTTCTATGTTGCGCCTAGAATTATTCAAATTATAAAAAATTACACCTTAAAATATATCTTTGCTATTCAAAGATATCCAAATGGTAAAGCCATTTTCAACAGAATGTAAAAGAGCATTTTCAATAGAAGGCAATTCTGCCCAAGAACACAATCTTGTCTTAGTAACCAATTACAGTGGCCAAAAAAACTATTCGACATGAAATTACAAATTATATTGTAATGAAAAACAATATAACGTGTAAATTAGAAAGAGCTTTATTGAATAAAAAATTTAGATCATAAAAAAAACTAATGCAAAAAAATCATTGTTTAAAGCATAAATAAAAAAATGTAAACAAAAAAGGATTCGACATAGAAAATATTTTTAAAATATAAAACACTTGTTATTGGTTTGAAAACGAATTGCTTTTCGTTGACGTTTTATAACCTCTTTTAAGGGGTCAGCATCAATATGGTCCCACTTTTCTCTGCAGGATTTCTTGCAACTGATTTTTATTTGTAAAGTCACATGATTTCTTTTTCTAAGTGACTCCACAAATATTCAATGGGGTTTAGATCTGCAATTATATAAAAGCCTAAGCTTTGTACTGATTGCCAAAAGCTTGGGATCATTACCTTGGTAGAATTGAAATTGACCGGAAAGTCCTAATTTAAAAAGTTCTTAGAAAGTCCTCTTTAGCAAAATCTGATCAATTATTCCTATTTTTCCCGGAAATGCGGGTTTCTTCCTGTCTAATATAGCACGGTAATCGGGATTTTTAAATATTTCTTTTTGTTTGTGGTGTTAATGAAATTCCTAAGTACTTTTGGCTAGTGTAGATGCCTTAATTTTGTGGTTCTTTATCACTTCACGCACGATTTGTCGTTCATCTGCTTCTGTAAGTCTTCGAGGGCGACCACTTCTAGCCTTACTTATCACAGTATTTCCATTTTTTTTATTACAAATGCACGTTATTCTTGATTTTTTTTATCTATTTCTGATATGGCATTTTCAGATTTTCCTTATTTGAAATTATGAATTATTAAATTTCTTATATCGACAGAGGTCTGTTTACTTTGCGCCACATCTTTACGATCATATACATATTAATGAGAAAAAGTCTTTTGAATTATAAGCCTAAATTCAAAAGGTACTAATAACAATAAAAATGTAAACTATAAACAAACCTATTAGGAAAATAAAATAGGAAAACGATGTTTGTCGAATACTTTTTTGCTTTGAAAAATTTGTATTTATTGTTAAATAGGCCAAATAATTGTAAAATGCACAATCTTTATAAATGTTTAACTGTAAATCAAATAACAGCTACAACGTAATAAAAAACAGTGACATTTGTATGCAAAATTTTTAATCAACAGTTTTAATATCAACATTTTAAGAAGATTCACGAAAATAATATGAGATGTCGAATAGTTTATTTTCCTACTGTTTATAATGCGTTATTTTTTAAGTCGTATTTACATATCGCACTTGTACCGCTAAAGTGAGTCTATTCAAAATTTTAGTAGTTGTAAGAAGGGGAAAAAAGTTTATTTTTTTTGTGAAAGAGTAGAGAAAATATGGTGTATTTATTAAAAAGTAAAATCTGATAGTCTGTCATGCATATGTTAACACTGGTAAAACAAGAAAATTAATATACATAGAATAGTGGTCATTAGTGACGAAACTAATTTTAAATTTATTTTGGTAGCGAAAATTTTAATATTTAATTTTAAAAATTGTTTATTCAGTTTAAAAATATCACAAAAATTTATGAAAAATCCCCGCAACATCCCAAGTGGAACAGAGAGACTTCTCTCTATGAATGAACTGCACTTGATTCTATTTTTAGACTCATCGAAAGGACTTCGGATTGAACCGATGATGTCTCTGTTGGTAGGCGTATATCTTACCTACCATACCACACCAGCGAAATTATGTTCAATTAACATAATATTATTGTTTTATATCAATTTTGGTTTATTCAAGCAAGAAATAATATTTGTGGGATATTACTCGTATAAGAAAGACAAACTCTTTAAACTCATATATCATTTAGGACAAATTAGTAACTGACAAAAATTTATTTAAAATATACCAAAATAAGTAGTAAATTGTCATAACCGGTTTCCGGAATTAAAAAACAACCAGTTTATATCTATTTTCTAGATTTTTTAACCCGACTTTAAAAACGACTTTTTTTCTTACAGATTTATATTGCGTAAGCAACAGTTTTGTGTGTGTCAAATTTCACTGTGAATTACAACGCAAAAAAGTGGACAAACAGTTTACTAGTAACGCAAATTTTTTCTGATATTAAATACATTTAAATGAAGCTGAACGTAATACAGTGATTCCACAACAGTTTCATTAGTTTCTTTAAATTTCACCAGCCAAAACAACTGCTGAAATATTAGCGAAAAAAATTGTTGAAGATGATCTTTCCGTTAATGCCTTAACCCATTTATAGAAAAATTTTTAAATTTATGTTTTTTATTAATAGTAATACAAAAAAGCAAAAGAATGAAAAAATAATTTAATAATTTAATTTAAAAAAGAATTATTTAATATTGTATTTAATAACTACACTTTTTACTACTAAGCCTTTATGTGTCCGGCAAAAAAAGACTTTCTATAGTGCTGCAAGATACCTGAGTACAGATATGATAGTAACGTATAAAACGAGCATTTTCACATTTTAACGTTGGGAAGATACACACACTAGAGAAGAACTAAATGCTCTTTTATTGGCATTTTGATGTACTCCAGTAAAAATCAAATCAAACAAAGGAAACCGACTAACTTGACAATGTACCGGCCAGCAATGCCATACAATAGATTCAGATTGTTTTTATGTTGTATAATTTTTGACAATAATGTAACTCGGGCAACCTTAAAGCAGCTGCTTTTAGAGACATTAAGATGATGCTAAATCCCAATTTAGGTCAAAGTAAGCAAATAATCCTATTGAATGCATAACTTTCTTGGGCTTGCGATGCAAGTAGGGTCGACAGATTCAACTTTGTAAAATTCTTGGCTTTTATATATATATATATATATATATATATATATATATATATATATATATATATATATATATATGCAAAAAAACATTATTGTATATATATATATATATATATATATATATATATATATATAACTTTCTTGGGCTTGCGATACAAGTAGGGTCGACAGATTCAACTTTGTAAAATTCTTGGCTATATATATATAAGTTCGAAGTTTTTCGAACGCCAATATTTTTGACTGTCAAGATTATATTTAAAAATCAATCTTTTTATATATATATATATATATATATATATATATATATATATATATATATATATCAATCTTTTTATATATATATATATATATATATATATATATATATATATATATATATATATAAAAAGATTGATTTTTAAATATAATCTTGACAGTCAAAAATATTGGCGTTCGAAAAACTTCGGTTACAAATTACATAAGTTTGCAAAAAAACATTATTGTTTTTGGTCAATGAATGAAACACATCTACATAAGTATGTACATGTATTTTTAAGAAGGTCTATTTTGGTGGTTAATTTCCTTTTTTGTTTGTCCGCGTACACGTCAGAGTTTTTTGATAAGTTTTTTTAGAGAAATAAATCTAAATATATTTTGTAGTATTATTTGTTTTTTAAAAATTTTTTAAGAAACACTAAATATGTACATCTGTATGTAAAGGGTCCGCCAAATAATTTTTTTTTTTTTTTTTGAAAATGCTATAAAAAAAACTACTAATCTTTTCTCAAATTTCTTTTTTTATTTGAAAGTACAATCCTTTCGGTTAATAATGGAAAATAATTTCATTCAAATGGCTGCCTCGGCTGGCCATGTAGTAGCCTACACGATCGGTCCAATTTTTAAGCACATTATCGATTGTGTGCAGCTGTATTTCACCAATGGCTTACCGAATATTGTCCTTTAAGGCATCAATTGTCTCTGGCTTGTTGGCGTAACACTTATCGTTGACGAAACCCCACAAATAATAGTCCAACGGTGTCAACTCGCAGCTCCGAGGTGACCAAACGACATCAGCTCTGCGGCTGATAATGCGATCTTCAAAAACAGGGCGCAAAACATCGAGTGTAGCTTCGATTGTGTGGCACGTAGCGCTGTCCTGTTAAAACCAAATGTTGCTAATATCCTCCTCTTCAATTTTTGTGAACAAAAATTCGTTCAACATCGCCCGATAACGTTCGCCATTGACTGTAACGGCCACTCCTTGCTCATTTTCGAAGAAAATGGCCCAATTATACCTCTGGACCAAAATCCGAACCAAACAGTGACTCGTCTTGGGTGTATCGGCTTTTCAATGTATGCGTGCGGGTTTTCTGTGCCCCAAATGCGACAATTTTGCTTGTTTACATACCCGCCAAGATCAAAATGAGCTTCATCTGAAAAGATGATTTTTTTTTTGGAAAAATCGGCATATTCTGTAAGTCGTTCAGCGGAAGGATAAAACTAATTATCTGTTAAATCAGACATGAGCTAAGTGTTACCATTCACGAAATAAGCACTAGTTTAAAAAAAACGTTAGATGGCGGACCCTATATATATACGCAACTTTATTCTATTCCGACGGCTCCTTGGATGCACTTTTCTATTGCATCTATCAATTTTAGCGTCTTTCAAACGAAAAGTGTGAAACGAAATGGGGAAAACCCGAATAAAGAACAAACAACTAACCGAAAACAACTGCACAGAATATAAATACAATTTGGTTAATGTAAAGTTTGCATTGAGCTACAGCTCAATAGCTAGTAAACAAAAATTCACTTAAAGTTGCTTATGTTTGTAGTTAGCTACTCATTATTCGACAGGTATTCTTTTTATTTCGGCTAAATACCGGTTAAAATCAAGTATTCCAAATTTTTCTAATACAAATTTTCGATCAAATATATTGACGAAATTTTCTATATACAAACATTCTTCATTTATAAAATATTTTGTTTTTCTATTATGAAGTAAATTACAGTCTATACTTTAAGTATTCTAAAGGTCTATGAACTCTTTATAATTTACCTATTATATAGGCTTTAATTAATTGATAAACAAAGCTTCGCTTATCTCGTCAATGCAGCGCCGAATTTCTTTTTACCGTATTTTTAACCACATTTGTTCTATAGGCCTTTTCCACAACGGCTAACAACTGGCGAAAATATTCACGAAACAGAGTTATTTTTCTCCATAACAAATTTTATTATTCATAATATCCTTTAAAAGGTAATCGACAACGCTTAGTGTACGTTTGGGTATCATTGAAATTACATCTCAAATGAGATGAGATCTGTTTTATCTCCTGGTAGATTAGCTGTAATGCCGGTCCTGTGCTAATATACCTGGCAAAACAATAGTGAGAAAAGTATTTCCAACCGACGAAAAAAACCTTTTAGAAATAATATGTATGATTTTGATGTTGTTTATGATAAAAAAAACTCCGCTTAAAAACAGTTACTTGTTTTACTATAAAATACACGTTGTTTATACGTAATTTATGTGCGTATTTTCTTGAAACCTTTTAAACTGTTAAAGCTTAGCACCATTTGACACTATAAATTAAACAGCCCTGTGTTAATACATTTGACAAAACATACATAGCATCGCCAACAACAGTTTTACCAAGAACAGTTTTTGTAACAACAAAATGTGTTATGTTAAACTGTAATATAGAAAACTATGAACTTTTAGACTTTGAAATGGCATTTTTTAACGAAAACATTAACTTCAAGATTTCTCATTATTTTCCGTCATAAGCGCTAGAAAATTATCTTTAAAATTAATCATCAATCATTAATTTTGATGCAGCAATCCGAAAGATGTTTGCAACCAACAAAAAATATATTTTATGCTATGTTCACACTTGTGTTTTTAAACGCGTTTAAGCAAAATGTTTTAAGAACTACACCATACTACATTTGAGATGTTTAAGAATGACGTTTTATCAGCTGTTATTAGTGCTTGTAAAAAATTGTAAACAATTATGAAAAAATTAAAAATATATAAAAAATTGAAAAAAATATAATAATGGAATTATCAGCGACATATTTCAGTTTTCTTAATGACGGAATTAACGGTATGATGATTTGTTTAACGGTGAGAAAAAGGAATACAAAATAAAAAAACGGCGCGCCATAAGAAAAGATATAAATAATTAAAAAATAACAACTAATGCTATTGTTTGTTTTGGTGTTTGTATTTTCGTTTATTTTTTTTTTTAAGTGCCGCCATTGAACACTACGATATGTGTTTAATAACCATAAAAAATTGACAGCTTCATCATTTACATACTGAACATACCATAAAATTAAATGCAACCCTATCATTTACGTGTTTAACGAAGTGTTTAAATCTAAAACATCTCGATTGAGATGGTAAAACATCTAAAAATCTAAATGTTTAATCTTTAAACACGATTGAGATGTTAAGCACGATAGATGTGAATATAGTAAATATTAGAAATAATATATAGGTATATATATGATTTTTCTCATACATGCATACTATGTATGTATAAATGTATGTACGTATATACATAAGTAACTGAAAATTAATAAAACGAAAAGACAAAGAAATGCAATTTAAATTAGTTTACATCGGGTGATTTTTTAAGACCTTCTGGATTTGATAAAAAAAAAATCACGAAATTTAGAGGAATGTATGAAATCTTTGTTTGAGTCGATAGAACGATCTATATAATTCAATGCTTAAAGATGATTCCATGTAAATGTTGACCGCAGCTACGGCTCTAAGGATTTACATATATCTGTGTCCAATTTAAGCATATCAATCATTTACAAATTTTATATTTTGAACGATATTAAAGGCAAGATTAAAACTATGTTCATTTACTCAAGTTTGGGATCTTTGTTCATAAAGCCCGTTTGAATACTAAACCTTTGAATAAAGTGATGTGATTTTTGCGATATAATATATTAAATTTTGTTGTTGTGATATTGACTCATAGCATTAAGAGTTACGACAAATTTTTTTAACCCGGATTTAATAAGATTATACAGAGCTTGCGCCACAAGCTTTTTCGACTCATATACCTTTGGATCAAAAGTACAACAAATTACAACAAATATACAAATATCTCTAATACTGTTTAATTTCGTTTGTTATTTTAAATCCATTTCAAAATAAATATAACTTAAGGCAATAAATAGCTTTCGACATTCAACGAAGATGAAGAAATACTTCAGCTTTTTTTTAAGGTAATTAGCGCAACAGTATCACCAAGAAAATATACACTCAACTGAAGATGTTCTTTATAATCATCAAGTATGTAATTGTTACACATTAAGACTTTGAGATGCAAATTTAATAATATCAGATACTGATTTTCAATTCCAGTCATAACGCTAATTTTTTCTATTTTATTCTAAGCATCTCTTAAGATGCTTAGTAATTTAACAGTAGACTCTGCTGATTTTTACATATTTTCATAGAAAACAAATCCTAAAATATTTTCAATTCCTAAAAAAATTTCTTCCATACAACTAAAGAGTACCCTAATGTACAGTGTGCCACGAAACATATGCATTAACTTAGGTTAATACAAAATGTTTCAAAAATCCTAGCAAACACTTTTGGATTTTAAACTATTTTATTTATTTATAAAGTTAATCATCTAAATTCACTAAAAAATAAAACAACACAGTTGAACACAGTTTTTTGAACGCGACAAAACATAAGCACGTCTTCACTTAAAATATTAATTTTACTAATATTCAGTTGCCTAGCTGTTTTTTAAAAGTTCTTCACATATTCATGTTATGAACTCGATTAGATTCGATAATGTTTCGCCAAAAATTTCATTCAATGCCATTTCTACTTGTCAATAAAGTTCGTCGTTACAAAACACTCTTTCACCCATTTATCTCTGCATTTTGGATTGTTGTCCTGTTGATATCTCCAATCAAGTCCAAGATATCCTTATAGACGAATCGATCCTATACGCCCTTTATTTTGTGTATTGGTCCAATTCCATGGTCAAAAATGCATTCCCAGACTAAAATACTTCCTTCTTTATGCTTTATCGTGCCTTTGGTATACCGAGGAATAAAACGTTATCCTTTTTATTCAGTTTAACAGACTCAACCCATAAAAACATCTCACATTAAATTTGGTTTCAACAGAGAAGAGTACGGTCTTCCATTAAAAGTATACCTAAGTTTACTTGCTGCTCTGTGAATTCTAGTCTGACCAATCTGTTTTTGGCAGTAGTAAATAGGCTTTCTGCACTTCGTCATGACACTAATCCATTGTCTACAGATCGTTTTTGTATACATCTAATCGAAAGATTAAATTTTAATTGATTTGCAATAGACTTTCCTGATTTCCAGTTAATTACTCTGAGCCATTTTTGTAGAATATTGCAAAATATTGTCAGTAAGGAACAGATTTAATAGATTCGGTACGATTATAAAGACGTTCAACTTTTCTCTAATTATTCCTCTAATGTTTTTGTAATTGAACAATTTTAAATAGAATTAAAAAAGTGTGATAATTAAAATTGCGTCATTTCTAAATCCGCACATATATATTAGCGTATTTATAATTTATTTCTAGATAAGTTTTGATTAAAATACATTGAGAGTACAAATGTTTATAAATAAAAAGGATTCAGACTAGTAGACATGTCTGTGTATGTATGCAAGTTTTACTCACTTTTGCGGTTTTCTAACTGAATAATCCTCAGCATTTAGAAGTTGACACTTTTGTTCATTATACAGCGGAAGGACACTCAATCAGAAAGTCGAAAGTCGCCGTAATGATATTCGAATCAATTTAAATATGGTTTAATCTAGATACAAGGTGGTACCTATTTGATATTTGATTTTTTTTATTTATTTTTTTTTTTTGTAATCACTTTAATAAGGAACTTTTAATTCTAATTTTTGATTTTATTTTCAAAATGATTACGCGGATTGATATATAAAATGGACAAACAATATAAAAATTCCTTACAATTATTTGTCTATCACACATAGGAAAAATCACAACTTTTACGAAATAAATTTTATTTTTAAAAATCACAAACAACTTTTCTAATTTATTTATTTATTTATTTATTTATTTTTTCGCTTTTGTTCAATTTATTATTGAGTTAAATCGCTTGAGACTTGAAGACAATTATTTTGATTAAAGAATGTTAATCATTTTTTTTTTTTTTTTTGTTTCTGTTGCAGTTTACATACTGTGCCTGGTATTTTTGTGAATGATTCTTTTCGAATCAGCCTTTGTTGCTAAAGTTTTAATAGACGAAGAAGAAGAATAATAAGAATATGTGATGGTGCATGGTGCGAACACTACACTGTCTTGCATCGAGCTGTGCATAACTCTGGTTGTTGAGATCGTTTACAACGGCCGTCGAAACCTTCGCCTGTAGTGGTATGTGTTATACTTGTTATTTTGTTGCTTTTTGTTGTATTGTGTTTGATTTTTTTTGTTCTTCTTGTTATTTTTCATACAATTTTCGAGTCGAACAACGCGCCTTTTTTATTAGTTTTATTGTACTTGTTGTTGTCTCTGTTTTCTGTGATTTTCCAATGTTTGCTGTCACCGTGTCGGTGTAAAATGCAATATATGACTTGTTTTTTTTTTTTGATTTAGTTATTTTGTTTGTTTATTATTTACATTTTGTTGTTGTTGTTGTTATTGGTTGGTAATTTTTATTTATCTTTATTATTGCTGTTGTTGTTATTATTATAATTACATACGCCTGTGCAACAAACATTCATTTTATTTTTAGATTTTTCTTTAGCAAACAAATGAAAGCAAACAAACCAAAAACACGAAAACAGTATGCGAGAGAGATAAACCATGCGATGGTTGTTTGTCACACTGATATTGTTTACAACTTTTAAAAACAACAAAATCAGCTGCTTGATTATTATACTAACATGTATGTATGTGTGCATATGTTTGTTTATTATTATTTTTATGTTTTATTTTTAGTTTATAAAAGATAATGATTAAGTGGTTGTTTAGTTTGTTTGGCTGGCTGGTGTTTGTTGATTATTAAATTTCCAATGTAATAAATCGAGTCTGAGGCTATTTTTAGACTGGCGCCTGGCTAAAATTAATCAAAGGTGTTGTTCGATGTTTTCTCTTAATTTGTGTGTGTGTGTGTGTATATATATATATATGTGATTTTGTTTATTAAAAAAAAGTTTTTTTGCAATCAAACATTTCTTTTATAATATTTTTGTTTGAGTGGTAGTTTGATGTGTAATCTATTATCTTTAAATTGGTTTATACCAGTTTTCCATATTACTGATAAAAACTTTTGTATTTTTATTTTTTAATTTGAAAATTTATTTTTAAATTTTTAGTGTATGCCCATATACAACATTTAGTAAGATAAAAACGTATTAGCTATATATAGCACCAAAGTTGTTATAAATTTATTTTTACATCAACCCAGACACCATATCCGCGATTACAAGTGAGATTAATTTATGACCGCTATAAATTTTTATTATTATTTTATTATAGAATTTGTTTTCTTTTGTAAATTTATATTTTTAAATGTTCTTAATTTGATTAGATTTATAATAATAATAATAAAATGCGCTCAAGACGGTTATTTGAAGCGCTTTCGTTCACAGCCGTTTTATAAAAGAAGATCCGCTTATGTTTAAATGAATATCTGAGCGAGCAGCTAGAGGCAAACTTTTATTCGTAGCCGTTGGGCCAGACGACGTTGTTATTGTTTTCATTCATTCATTATCAACAAATAGTAGAAGTTTGATTAACTACTGGTTGTGTATTTTTTATATGTTTACGTATTTATTTTTGTATTTTATGGTACATATGTATATATAAATTTATTTTAAAACCGAATGCACTCCAGCATGTTTGTTTTAACGCACCTAAAAAAGTAATCGTATATAGGTACTTACATATACATATATATATGAATATGTGCTTGTATGTATGTATGTAAGTTTGGTCTTTATATTAATCTCAAAAATTCCAACTGGGCGGTGTCACGCCTATATAAAGTAAATATTTATTTGTCTATATCTTCATAATGGTAACAATAAGACTCTCTGAATTTGGTCCAAGTAGCTTCGTAGTCAATACAAATCATCAGTCAAACAGTGGCGGAATCGGACAACTGGGTATGGTACCTCCCGTACAAAATAAACGTCGATTTTTGTATATTTTGAAAACGGTTAAAGCTAAAGTTACTAAAGTTGGTCTGAATAACTTCATAGCCAATATAAATCATCAATCAATAAATGGACGGAATCAGATAAGTGGGCATGGTATCTCACATACAAAGTGAATATTGATTTGTGTAAATCTTGAGAACAGTAATGGTAGACATTTCTAAATTGAGTTCAAATAACGTTGTGGGTAATACACATCCTCAGTCAATAATTAGGCGAGATCAAATAAGTAGGTGTGACACCTTCCATTTATACTATTGTAAATATGGAATTTTTTATATGTGGAGAACAACAATTAAAGTATCGGATTCAGAAAGCCACGGAGACTTACTATACCAGTCGCAAAATGTGCGATTGTCGCTGGGGTCTGATACCTAAGGTTGTACTCTAGATGTACAGCCTCATAGTTAGACCTATAATTACTTACGGCGCGGTGGTATGGTGACCTGCTACGGGGATTGTAACGGCCTTCAGAGAACTAGGAAAGGTGCAGAGATCGCCTTGTGTTGGTGTCCCTGGACCTATACGTACCCTTGCCTTTCTGTGATTCTTAACATGTTTTTGCGCCTACTGCCAACTGACTTGTATATTTTGGATATGTCTGCCTGTGGCGCGGTAAGATTATCGTTGACTGGAGATAGTAATGCCAGCATTCTGCATGAAATCCCGATCGAACTGCATTCTATTTCAACTACTGCACCCCGGAGCTCAACTTCAACAGGAGATTCGGGGTGAAATTCCTTGCCGTTCTGAATGAAATCTAGGCAATCTACTCAGTGGTTTTTACACTGATCGCTCGAAGATGGGGTGTGGTGTTGGTTTTGGGGTTTCTTGATAGAAGCTAACCTAAATCACAGATGTCTCGAATGATTTTCAACCTGAAATATTAAGGGAAGCGTGTTCACTAACATATCGTATTAGTATTCGATGGAGCGGCCATCCTTATCGTTAGATAGCCGCAAGCCATTCACTCTTCAAGTTTATGTGGTAATTGTCAAAACAGTGTCCGAGAACACTACTTGGCATTCGTGGTAACGAAAGGCGGTCACATAAACTAACCAACCAATACATTTACTTTAATGGATTGGTCTAACTCACGTTAATAGTATGTTCTAAAGAATTTATGTTACTTTGCACATGACCTTCTTTGATGAGAATCAAAGAAATATTATAATACTTACTTTGTGCAGCTGTGGTAGGTATGACACCCGACTAAGAGGTCTCCGGTTTAATCTTAGGCCAGACCAACTGACTATTTTCAACAGCAAGAGATATTTCAAGAAAACATATCTGATAATAAGTTTATTTTCCTAACTTCATGCAACGTAGCTGCTAACAAAAAATGTTTGAGACCTAACTTGGCTAAATATCATCGTAGTGCGCTTATTATAATTTGCATAGTGTATGTATTTAAATTTTTATTGTTTTGTATTGTTTTTCATTCAATCTACAGACAATCGTCTCAAACATTCAGAAATAATTGCTTTTAATATTTTTATTTTCATTGCTGAATGGTGGTATCAATTCAATACACCCGATCCATTTTGTCTCTGCATGTGAAAATGTAATAAATATTTTTAAGATTAATATATAAAAATAAACAAGTACTAAAAAATTTATAGTTGATCAAACTCAACAATATGATAACCTACAATTTACTTTATGAAGTATTAAGTTGCTTTTATGATATATACATGTATGTAAATATAATCCCGTCGTTCCTATAAGCAACATAGGGCTTTTATGATATTTTGTACAATAGCTGGTCTAGGTTCTAAACCAATCCAATTTAAGAAAGTACGGAATTTATTGAATCTCTGATAAAAATATGTATGGCAGCTAGGAAAAACTAAATTAATCTTTATCAGCATTTGAATACCTTTAGAAGGATGGTAAAAATCTCTGTAGACCAAAAATTAGTTAAAAGAATTTCAATTTGTGTGGCAGTTTGCTCGATTATAAACTGATCTTTATCAGATTTGACACAATAGGACAAAATTACGAAATATGTATTTGGGCTATAATACCAGAAACCCGGGGTGCTTAGCTACCCCTACATTAACTGTAATCTTATCTATATTATTATATACCTTAGTTATAATTTTTTACCTTTTTTTTGATGATTTGTATTGACTTTTTGACTGATGATTTTTATTGACTATAAAGCTATTTAGACTAAATTTAGAGATTCTATATTCCTATAATTCCATCCAAGCATACAGAGAGATACTGTAAAAATTTTAAGTGACCTTTTTCCCCTTCCGGTCCAAATCCAAACATTTAAGATAGCCTAAAATTCCTTCCAGAAAGACACTTTGCAATCTGTCGTTTAGCTGTATACAGACTTCAAACAAATACACACTCATTTTTATATACAAGATACATATATAGATAGCTTTTATCCAGTGTGCTCTCTGCAATACACGTTGTTTGGCTAATGTGGATATATAATGCTGCTTTAATTGTTGCCGTTCTTCACATATACAAAATTCAATATTTAGTGTAAATGGAAGGCGTTACACCCACTTACCCAATTGGCCCAGTTACTGGCTGATAATGTGTATTGTTCACGACTTTGTGTGAATTTAATTTCGAAATTCGACTATTACTGTTCTCAAGACGTACAAAAAACAACATATACTTTGTCTGAGAGAAACCACGCCTACTTGTACAACTTGACTCTTTAGCTTGAACCGTTCTCAAGAAATATAGAAATCAATATTTACTTTGCATGGCAGGTACCACAACTACTTGTCTAATGCTACCCACTTTTTGACTGCTGATTTGTATTGATTATGAATCAATTTGGTCCAAATTTAGAGACTTTTTCTGTTACCATTTTGAAGATACAGAAAAATAAATATTTACTTTGTATGAGTACAAATATGGACAAATAGGGACATCACAATTCATGTAAATAAAACTCCTCTTTTTAATTATTATGTTAAAAGTATTATAGAATTGTTTTCCTATTATTGCCAAAAACCAAAAAAGTTTGATTATGAAACAGAAATAATGATTGGACCTTTTGAAGTTTGCCTTACACTAATACTTTTAGGTTCAAAGACATATTAGCATACCGATTACACGATCAATCAGTTTTATTGACATTAGGTGTAGGCTGTTATTATAAGCAGCATTTACTTTAATTACTGTACCAACTACGGTTATGTAGGGTATTAAATGCCTAATGGTGTGAACGACAACGATGCAACAGTATCTCGTTAATTAAATGTTCGTTTTTGTTTATAATTTATAAATTAATCACTCCATCTATTCATCTATCTGACTACCTATCTATCAAATGTACTTTTCTTACAGTTCGCATGCCAATCATTTCATTAATTAATTTTATGAAAAAATAAAATATAAAGACAAGTGTAAGTGGGAACGTGTGCGGGTTTATATACATACATATGTATGTAAGTATATGGGAGGTTCGTTGTCAACTAATTATTCTCTTCAATGGATTTTCTTTTATGAATTGCAAAGAAAAACATTAAAAATATATTAAAAGCAAATGAGTTACAGATTATGATACTATTGAGTATTTGTTATCGTCGATAAATATTTTCGAATATATTGGAAGTGTTAGGTGTACATACATACATATGTATGTATGTATGTATGTATGTATGTACATATCTATGTATGTATGTATGTACATATGTATGTATGTATGTACATACGTATGTATGTATGTATGTACATACATATGTATGTACGTATTAATTATTATAAAAATAGACAACCTTGCAAGTTATGCAACCTATCACAGACAAACTCCTTCGAAGCAGTTAAACAAAATCCATATTTATATTCATTCATGTGAAGCCAAAATGCAACCAAGAAAAAATCTATAAAATGCTAAAGAACTACTCCTACAGAAATAGAAGAAACAAACCTAACGTTTCTTCCAATTAGGACTTCAAAATTTTGACAGTTGATAGCTGGGCTGATGAATTAGCAGCATTGATGGAAAGGTTGATACGAATGTACTTTTTTTGTTACTTGCAATTTCTACAATTTTTATATACCTTTGTTTAAGAATTTTCCGGATTTTATTTTTTATACTTAGCGCCAGTGTCGTCAATTTAGCGCCTTTAGCGCTTTATAATTACCGCGCTTCAATTACCGAAAAGTCGCATTTTGTGTCTTTAGCGCTTTTTTCAAAAAACGCAGTAGGTTAGAGCTTACTATTTGAATTTTTTGTAAGAAATAAAAAGTTAATAAAATCAGTAAGCTATGGAATTAAAATGATTTATGCTGTGAAAATTACTTAATTTAAGATAGTATTTGTATAAAAATTTATAAAAAATTGTGTTTTTGAAACGTATCTCAAAACTAAGGGCCAAACAATAGATATTTTACATAAGAGAGCTAGAAATTTTGATTATTTAATTAGAATACTAAACTTTGTTATTATTGTTATTATTAAATTCTTTAAGGATCCCAAGGGGATTATGGGGCCATAACGTTTATCTAAAGCCAATGATCTTATCTGGCTCCAAGTCATTCTATGGGAAGCAGCTTCTCTTTCAATCTGTCTTTTTTAGGAATAGGCTGGCCTTCCGATTCTTTTGATTCCCTGCGAGTTCCATTCAATGACCCATTTCGCTAACCCGTAGTTTAGTTATCTCAAAGTGTTCCAGATCCATTTATTTGCTCACAATTTCCTTCATTACAGAAACTTGATGTGATCTTGTTTCTGGCCAAAATATTTTCAAAATGCGCCACAGACAGCGATTTATATATGAATGTCTGAATTGAATTGACATCAATCAAACCCGCATGCCATAACCAGCAACCATGCAAAAAAAGACTTCACACACGAGTTAAATATGTTAACTTCCGTTTTTGGATAGATATGTGAAGAACATCCTACAGCATTCAGTCGACCAAAAGATTGACTGCATAGGTTCAATTTGTTCCGAATATCAACACTGGAATCGTCGGACTTTGTGGGGATATTGACGAAATAGCAAAATGACAGGACGTCTCCCAAATTTATGTTTCCTATCCAAGAGATCGCTGTGTTATTAGCGTTGATTTGCATAATTTTGATTCTAATGTTGCTTATCCCCAAGCATGCTCTGTATGTTTCTGACTGTATAGAATCAAGTTATCCTAGCATTTCACAATGTCTGTGAGCCAGGAGATAGATGTCGTCTGCATAATCCAGATCTTCCAACTTTGTATTAAGTCCCCAGGTTATACCACGTTGCACCAAATAATGGAGGACAGCGTTAAACAGCAGTGAAGATAGAAAACAACCTTGTCTAATAATAGCTCTGATATTTATTTTCTTTATGTTATACCTCAAACCAAAAATTAAGGAAAGATTTCACATTGTTTTTCGTTTTAAATCATTTTTGATCTTATTTGTTAAGCAATCGTTCAAATTATTAAGAAAAAAGCTTTTTAAAAATGAAAATTTTAACATGAATTTTTTTACAATTTTAGTATATTTTTCTCTCTTAAATATTATTAACGTTTTTTTACAGTGCGGTTTTGATTACAAATGGTTACATAAATTATAATTTAGCGCTTCTTAGCGCACTGCCTAGCCCGCTTTTACACTTGGTTGATCGATGGGCAGGCAATTTTTCAATTCTCTTTTACTCTTGCTACCAGGCCGGACCATCTGAAAAAAGAAAAAGGTTTTTCAACAGCGGTATCACCTCATAACATTAGCTAGTAAATGGTTATGAGTAGAATTACTACTATTGAAAACTTCTCTAATATATTTACCGTTCGAAGCCGGCGTTAAGCTGTAGGTCCCTTTCAATAGAATAGAGAAGAACAATAGCCCGCGATCAAAAATGAAAGTAGTACATCTAGAGCGACTAGCGAGATATGAGAAGAAATATAATAAGCCTATTCGGGACGGACAGGTTTAAGTGGGAGGCAGTGTTACGGAAATAAAAATGCCTAAAAATAAAAATACACCACACCAGCTCCTTTAAAACTGTATTGTGGTATTTTGGTATATATAGTGTCACTATGTTACATTTGAATTAAAGTAAATAATTCGAATGTTGTAGCAAGAACAAGAACATTAGGAAATAATGTCAATTGTATATAAAAGGCGGCGGCTTATGCATCAAAGCATCATTAAATACAATTTACTTTATTATAATTTTAAATACATTCTAAAAATTAACAATCCTTAATGTGAAAATTTGGGATTACAATAAAATCATTTGCAGTGTTTTACAACACTGTCTACGTGTCTTACAGCTCATACCACATTGGACATTCTGTCTGAGCTATATGGGTCATGATCATCTTACGTGGAGGTTCTGTGAACTGGTCATAGAGATCATGCGTTTTGATCCGGTTAGACTTATTCTTGTGAGGTCTTCTTAAGTCACAAGTCTGTGCTAATAAGCCGGGTATCACTGCCATACAGCAGAACTGATTTAACACATGAATGTTAACTCATGACTGCAGTCGCCTGAATATCGCTCTCGCTTTATAGAGCCTGTTGTCTAAGTACGTCTGTTTCTTTGCCGCCATTTGTAGTCATTATACTACCTACATAGAAAGCCAATTTTTCTTATACCTTCATATGCGTCAACTAAGCATCTACGTGGCTGCTGCCTAGACGGCAGTCAAGATGTATTGCCAAATATTTAACCTCACAACTTGGTTGTTGCCAAACAGGTGAACATTATTCACTATGTATGGTAGTTTGAATTGGACGTGAGTTAATTTTTGCGTGTTTTAGGCCTCCAGCTATGCTATATGATCTTGCAAATACAAAGTTGATTTCTGCAGGTCTTCATGGATGCTTAAGTTATATGTATCATCGACGAATGTCGAGGTCTTTACTGCAAGTCCTTAATTAATTGCATGGAAAGATGTCTAGTCTGGCATGAACCCCAAATAGTGCTATAACATCTAAAGGACAGAAATGTCCAAGATGCTGAAACACCTATGCGTATGGGAACAAATCAACATGCTTGACCATCTGATAATATTAGCTTGCCACCAACATCCTCAGGACATACTATATAAGTTTGTCGGCCACAGGCCCGACCAGAGAATTAGGAGTAAATATGAGCGAAATTTGAGTTCTCTTCTTAACTATTGTACCTCGAGCTCAATGGGCTCGATAAGAACTCCACGTTCTGGTAGATAAACTCCTTAACGCGCTAGACCTGATATACGTACAGATAAAAGAATGCGTCAGATAGAAATCACTAGAACAAGCTTGGAACCAATTCAATAAGGTGTATCGGAAACAACCGACCCTGCATCAGAAGCTTCTTCTATTCCCCAGATGGTAGTTTGGAGTACAAATGTTGTTGTTAGCCTATGTATAACAAAATTTAAACATTGATCCTATAGCGGAACAAGATAAAATATTATAAAATAATTGTATTTACAAAAATTGGAGGAAAGTCATACTCTTGAGGAGCCCTACTTGAATTTAAACTGTTCCCATTGAAGACATTAGATGGGGCCTTATATCGCCAACTGATTTGCTATCTCCAAGAACTTATTCCCAACTTTGATATGGCTGTAAAACAAATGTGTTTTGAGTGCTATCCAGCTGCTGTTTTGGAACACCAAATTCTCATTTAATAGGGATAAAACTCGTAATATGCGATCTCTTAATCCGGAAGATATGGACCAGTTGAAAAGTATAAGTGGCATCGTACATCAAATGTTATTCCCGAAATGCGCAAAGCATTCTTAAATGCATTATTTGTGATTTTGTGACCACTGTAGAAGTAAAGCCCGCAGTGCTGAACCGATATTGTGTGCCAATAGTAATACTAATCACTGTTCCCGTTTGGTACACAATCGCTCAGAATTTACTGACAAACAATTAGTAAAATAACAAAAGTCATCGGGCGATATGACAGCTTGTCAAACACCACAAAATGTTCTATTGTATGCACATAATAACTTGGTTGACAAAGTTCAGCCGGATGATCTCGTTACTGTAACTGGTATTTACCGCGCTATACCCATGAAAAATAGGAATACTTCATCATGTGTGAAGAGCGCCTATGAAACTCGTGTTGATGTTGTTTATTTTCGTAAAGTGGACAATTAAATAAAGGTTATACGAAGAAGAGGAGGGCAAAGATCAGACCAGAGCGGGAAGATAGCAGTTGCTACATGCTATTGCGCCATATATTTATTCTATTGCAGCTGTTTGACGGCACTAAAAAGAAGCTTTCTACCTTAGGCCGACAAAATTTTAGATCTGAAATTCATATGTTCTTATGTGGCGACCCGAGTACTTCGAAATCTCAGATGCTGCAATAAGTCTACAATTTGGTTCCCCGTTCGCTATACACATCAGGACGTGGTTCTTCTGCTGTTGATTGATATGTAACGAAAGATCAAGAAACTACGAAATTGCTACTATAAACTGGCGCTTTAATATTATCAGATAGTAGTGTCTGTTGCATTGATGAGTTCGATAAAATGAAGGACGCCACACGTAGTGTATTACATGAAGTTATGGAGCAACAAACCTTAAGCACTGCAAAATCTGGTATCATTTGTCAACTGAATGCGCGTTCATCAATATTAGCCGCTGCTAATTCTGCAGAATGTCAGTAGAATAAAAAGAAGAACATCATTGATAATGTACATTTACCCCACACGTTGCTATCACGTTCTGACTTAATTTTTTTGGGTCTTGATCCACAAGATGAGATATTTGATAAACGTCTAGCGGGACATTTAGTTTACCTATACTACGTAACACGACATGCAGAACACGACTACGACTTCGAGAATCGTAATATGGCTGATTAAGTAAGCCGATTACTTAAGTGATATCGTGGATGTATGCGTTGTATGTATGCGATGTATGATATAAAAGTATTCTGATCTCGCAAATCTTTCAACTCCTACCCCTTGCATGGCAAGTTGTATACTAGATAACCAATACAAAACTAACGTCGGAAAAATAGTGGAGAAGGAACAATTTTATATCTCGTTAGTTCCTAAAGAAACTCGGGAAAAATACCCGATAATTTTTCGTTTTACATCGGTTGAACTGTAGAAAAAGATTAGTTCGTGGCATCTAACGCTCGTCTAATAGTTGGAAAAAACAAACATATATTTCAGGAACAACTTTCGACTTTCGACTTAAGCAAAGAGGCAACTTTGTGTTCTTATGTTCCAAAAAAGAAAACAGCAGTAGTAATTATATCTATAATCCATTTTTATCGCTATATGATGGTAGCATTGGTATCATACATTACTTAAGTACATATACACTTTCACAATTCACTTTCACAGACCGCCGTACAGTGGCTCATGTTCCCAAAAATCATGGCAACAATACAAAATTTGATGACAAAACTTGTGAAATGAAAGAATACTTTATATAAAAACTTCACAATGATATAAATCAAAGAAAGAGTCTGATCATTACCTTTTATGCATTTTTAAGTATGTTTTTTGTGTATTAAAAAAAAAATAAGAAAATGTTCATCAGGTGCCCTACTTTTTCGGCAGTGGCCGTTATTCAATTACCCTATATTTAGGAAATTTTTGCAATAAGTAAAACCATAACTAAAAATATTCTCAATTGTTCAGGCCCATATTTTTCAGAGCATATTTGCTACACAATACTCTAACTAAGCTTTTTCACAATGAATATCCAGTAGTCGTGAAATAAAATGGAAATTGTTACAAACACATAGCAAATACCAGAATAAATTCCCATTTTTAAAGTATGTAATAAAGATGTGTTCGAAATGTGAAAAGAAGTTAAAAAAACTCTCCAAACTTTTTCCCACATTCAGAGGCGTAGGTAGACCGTTTTTAGTGGGTGCTAAGCCCCTCTCCCTCTTAAGAATATATTTATTTAGCCCTGGCCCCCTAGAAACCTTCAGTTTTGTATTGTTTTGTATGTAATTTGCATAGATGAGCTGTTATTGTTCCATATTTAGTATTAATGGTAGATGCCACGCCCACTTATCTATCACTGAACACGAAGTTGACTGAACCAAACTTCTATTACCGTTCCAAAAATATACACAAATTAATGTGTTCTATGATATGTATGGGCTATGCCACGCCCATATATCCAATTCCGCCCATTTATTTTGTATGGGAAATAGCATGACCACTTATTCGATTACACCCACTTTTTGACTGATTATTTGTATTAACCACGGAGCTATTTGGACCAAATTGGACACTTACTGTTACCATTTTGAGATTATAGACAAACTATATATGGGTGTAACATCGCCCAGTGGGTATTTCTTGAAAGGAAAATAGCCTATATTTCCTTCCAGACATAAAGAGAGATACGGCAAAAATTTATAGAAAATGGATTGAGCCATTTAGCTGTCTGTAAACTTCAAACATACATATACACGTACTTACAAACACTCATTTAATTTTTAATCATTACGATGATTGATTAATTACTTAATAAAAATTAACTTGGACTTTGGTATTAAAAACATTAAAAATGTGTATTTGCGATACAAACAATTTTCTTTTATAAAATGAACATGTATAATTTATATCGGACAAATTATCTGACTTGGTCCCAATTTTTGGAGCACCCTGTGCCAAACTTTATTATAAGTCTAAAATGTCCTCATTCAATATAATTTGTTAATTTTTTGAAATATCTTAACTTTTTCAAAATTATTTTTTTTTTGCAACAAAAATTGTTTACGTTTAGAGCACTTATCTATGAGAAAAAAACGTGTTGTGTTATGCGTTAGATATATTGTATACATAAACGAATTGAATTTAGTTTTTATACTTTTGTGTAAACAATTTAAATATCTTTTAATTAACGTACTTAGCAAATGTTAAAACATTTTAGGAAATATTTAAAAAGTATTTAGTAGTTTAAGCAAAAATCTGTTTATGTATGTACACATGTACATACAGTGCACTAAGGATAACGGAAATACTCGTTTCCGTCACTATTCAAAAACATCATCCCTTTTTTCTAATATTGTCTACTCTAAGACGTCAACCAAACCACCAAGCTCTAATACATCAAATTGAAATAAAACAAAATTTTAGTTTCAGTAACAGTTAAAAAACATACATATGTGCGTACATACATTTATTTTACGAAATTATTATTATTATTATTATTATTCCGCTTACAACTATTATAGAAATTAAGTTACATATGTATTGTCTTTCCCTATTCGGTTAATTTTTGGTCTCGTTGGAAGCCTTTTTTATTTGTTTGGATTAACTTCTGTTCGGTTTTAGTTTATAAACAATAAAAACGCTTTAAACTACACTACCAATATGTTTCTTATAATAAATTTCTACATTCATAAACGTTAACAATCTGATAAACGTCAACACCCGCGGTTTTAATTAGTTGACGTTATCCCGAGTGCACTGTATTTATTTTCTATTTTTGAGGGATAATTGTCATTTATCTCTTTTCTATTTTCACATTCTATTATCACATTCAAGTAGAACAAAGTTTTATTATTCCAAAAATTAGAAAACAATCGTTTCTATTATTTTCAGAAAACTTTCCAATGTTTTTCACTAATATAGATGATGGCAGTAAATACTGGTTATTATTTGAATTGTTCTACTAATAAATATCTAGTAATTACTTTAAATTAAGTGTACATGTGTCCATTTGATTTGGACCAAATGCAACTAGCTAGAAGAGAATAATAATTATTAATTTTTTTTTCTTTGTACATTCTTTATCTTTATACTTGTACTAGCCAAAAACCCGGCGCGCTTCGCTACCCCCATCTTTTTTATTATCTTAAATGTTATTTTAGTTACATGCTTTACCTTTTTTCCACTTTATATCCACCTCCGGTCCAAATCCAAACATTTGATATAGCCTATAATTGCTTCTAGAAAGATACTGTAGAATCTGTCGTTTAGCTGTATACAGTCTTCAAATAAACACACATTCATTTTTGTATATAAGATACATATATAGATGGCTTTATCTAGTATGTTTTCTAGGATACTTGCTTTATGGCTAATGTGGATTTATAACACTGCTTTAATTGTTGCCGTTCTCTACATATACAAAATTCAATATTTATCTAAGTCACACAGTTACTGGCTGATGATGCGTATTATTCACCACACTGCTTGAACATAATTTTGAAACTTTTACTATTACCGTTCTCAAGATATACAAAATCAATATGTACTTTTTATGAGGGTACCCCGCCTACTTGTCCAATTCCACTCATTTTTTGACTGATGATTTGATTTGAAGCAAATACTGAAACCTTAGCTTTAACCATTCTTAAGAAATAAAGAAATTAATATTTAGTTTATATGGCAGATACCACGCACTCTTTTCCAATTCCGCGCAGTTTTTGACTGATGATTTGCATTGACTTTAAAGTCATTCAAATCAAATTCAGAAGCTTTTGCTTTAACCGTTCTCAAGATATAAAGAAATCAATATTTAGTTGGTCTGGGAGGTACCACGCCCACTTGTCGAATTCCGCTCAGCTTTTGACTTTTGATTTGTATTGACCGTGAAATCAAGCAGACAAAATTCTAAAACTTTAGCTTTAACCGTTGTCAAGATATACAGAAATCAATATTTACTTTGCAGCGCAGTATCTCCCCTACGCTCACTTATCTAATTCCACGCCCACTTATCTAATCCTGCTCATTTTTTGGCTGATGATTTGCTTTGACTAGGAATCTATTTGATCCAAATTTATAGAATCTTTCTGTTACCATTTTGAAGATATAGACAAATAAATATACACTTTCTATGGGCGTGGCACCGCCCAGTTGGAGTTCTTGCAATTTTTGTAGCCCAAAGTTCCCCCCAGATATATAGAGAGATTCTCTAAAAATTTCAAGAAAATTGGTTCAGCCGTTTAGCTTTTCATAAGGCGCAAACTAACCAACAGACAAACATGCAAATATACATTGATTTGTATGTACATTCATACATAAATATTTAGATATGCATGTATGTATATCTTTGGGGATATTTTCTGGAAATATAAATAAATGTAAATAAATTTTTCCATATTTCACATCTCTTTTACGCTGCTATGCCTTAAGTTTATATATAAACTCTGCTTGATAAAAAAAAACAAATCATATTCATGACAAGCAACAAGATTAAGTGATTTAAGGTAAAGTTGTTAATCATCATCAGGGAAACCAGAAATATGCAATTGCATGTTTTTTCTCATGCAATCAATCAAGTCGAATGTATGATGTTTATCCATTTCATGAATTTTTATGAATTTTGGCACTGATTTGTTAGTGCATATTTTTTGCATATTTTGCTCATAACAGTATTTTTTGCATATTTCAGTTTTTAGAGCATGTTTTCGACATTTTTTGTGCTCTAAAATATTTTACTAGTGAGAACCAAATTTTTGTTTTATATTCTGACTAAGTTATGGCTTTTTAAATTATCTGCCAATTAATATTTTGCACCACTGAGATCTCACTTAACTTTATTACCGCTTCATAGCGATAAGTGAAATTGAAATCGAGTAAAAGTTCAAAGTCAAATAAATTTTAATTGAAACTATTGCTTCGAAGTTTTAATAACCAAAGAAGTTAATCTTTAGAGATGTGATGTTTCATTCGATTTCAATTTCACTCGCTTTCGGTTTACAGAACGTACCCGAGGATCTTAAACTGAATAGTGCGATCAGACAGCACTTAACGTTCAAAATATGTTTATATGTCAAAAAATATTTACCAAAAATGCTTAGATGACATACGCCAATGCATTAAAGACCAATAGTTATGGATTTCAGCAGTTGAAACAACTTATGCCACTGACAAATATATCACAAATATTTTACATTGTGACAAGAAAGCATCAAACCAAATTTAAAAAGAAGTATATCCAGACCTTCAATTGCCGCCCGAACCAGTTAAAACTGTTTGGTGAACTTTGCTTGTGGTCATCAATTACTACGCTTACAATTATATAAAGATCTTAACGGATTAAATAGTGCGCAAATGGCAATAGATGAACTAAAAAATGCAACTATAAAATATGAGCTGATTTTTATTGCTGCAAACTTCGGTTTCATTGATATGTTACTAAAAAACTGCAAAACAATAGCCTAACATTAGTTGAGCTGTATGGCATATTAACTGAGACGTGAAGATGAAAGATTATAATACAAAATTGAATATTGAAACTAAGCTAAAACAAATTATAGCAAGCAAGAAAGTAGTTAATGCACTAAAACTTATATGCCAGTATCTAACAAAAGATCTTAGCGCAACTTCTTCAAATCAAGTTTTATATTCCGATCTTAAGAAATTATTATTCTTGATATATGCCTCTATTACATTAGTAGACATTGATATTTTTTATGTTAAGTTTGTTTAAATATATAATAGACAACACTTTACATTTTAAGTCAATGTTATGTTGTTTATTACAACAACAAATACATACTAATAGAAAAATCTGCTTTATTTTAAGCTATGTATTCAGATCTCCTTAGAAATTGAAATACAATTTTTGTTATTTTATGATTTTATATTGAATTGTTGACTAAGCCTTTTTTTCTATAAACAAAGAAGAAATTTTTGTTTCCTTAGAGCAAATGTTTTAATGTTTATTTCATATTTTCGAATTTTTACTGCATATTTTATGCGCAAAACACTTTTCTAAGAGAATATTTTTGGTTTGCCTGATTGTCACCAATAAAAGCAACAAATTAAAATAAACTCTTTAATGTCAAGCAGAGAAATTTAATAATAATAAAAAATCTGTTGCTTGATCAAATGAGCTGGTTTCAAAATTTTAATAACGCGAAAGAAGCATCTTACTGGGAAATTTAATAGTTATAAATAAGTTATTAAATTTTGGCATCTTTTTTCAGCATTTCGCCCGGAATCTTGCACATGCCACAAACCGTACCAAACAGTGCATTACATACAACTCTTGAACTGCATCTGGGTGCTCTTTACACCAAATTCGACATTTCTGTTTGTTGGCGTACCCATTAAGCCAAAGACAATTCGTCCATTTGGTCATAATTTCTAACACTGCGCGAATTTTGCTTATAAAATTCAATGATTTGCAAGTGTTATTCGTTTGTTGATCTGTTTTGTTGAGAATTTTTGGAATTGCTACGTGTCACGGATCTTTTTTTAAGATGAACAAATTAAACTGGAAGACTAAATACCAAAAAAATCACCCGTTATGTTTATAGTCTTTGTTTGCCTCATTAAACGACCAAAGAAATAATTTTAAAAAAAACATTTTTCTGATTGGTAGCTTATCGCCACAAAACATTTTTACGCTATTTATAAGACATCAACTCGTGGAAATGATTGTCACAAACATAAAGATGCGTTTATTGACATTTTGTTGAAAACAGAATCGTAAACAAGTGCAAAAAATTGAAAACAGATTGGGAGTAAAATATTCAAACACTTTATAGTATCGATTTAACCCATCCATTCATCATCCAATATGTACTCTTTTTGTTGTTTTTTTTTTTGACAAATATTTTTATTATTAATTTTGAATTAAAGAAAGACGAATGAACCACAAGGGTCAATATGACAATGATGTTTTTATTTTTGTTATTTTTAAGGTGAATGCATTTCAATAATAAACAAAATCTGCGATTTTTTTCCAATTTAATTTTAATTATAAATAATCCACCATTAAAGAAAAAATATTTTGATATGTGTATACATATATTGTATATAACTTTTTTCTTACAGAATTAATGTCCAAATTTAGTCGATTTTTTACTCCTGAAGGAATTAAAAACTTCGAACTGTGAAAAGTTAAAATTGATAATTGTTTTAAATTATTTTTTATTGTGTTATTTTATATTTTCGTAAAATAAGTTGCATGATCTTATTAAA
The DNA here is from genome assembly GCA_023159175.1 of Wohlfahrtia magnifica. NCBI lineage: Eukaryota > Metazoa > Arthropoda > Insecta > Diptera > Sarcophagidae > Wohlfahrtia > Wohlfahrtia magnifica. The sequence continues at coordinate 739,207 of JAKWBJ010000533.1, read as the reverse complement.
TGTTTGCTTCAAATATTCACATAACTTTAGCCAAAGCGAATGTAAATATCAAATCAAAGCAAATAGTATGCAAAAGTCAATGTTTGTCCCTACATCATACCTATAACTAATTATATATAAAGAAGAGCCAGAATTATAATTAAAAAATCATTGGGGAAAATGTTTGTTTTACTAGTTCGTTCAAATATGTACAAGAAGCCAACGGCATAAAAAGTGGTTCGCAAAAACATCGAGGCTCAGAAACAGCACAGACTGAAGGGTTGTTTATTCAACGAATGATGGTTAGAAGGAAGATATGGTCACGGCGTTTGCCCCGTAGGCCTCAGTACTTGGGTCCCTCTGGCCCCTCTGGAATATTATATCCGATAAGTTTCATCAGTGAGAAGAGGTGTATGTCCTAAGGAGCACTAGCAATATTGGAGGACCGAACCACTTTTGCCAAGTATCACGTTTCGCATCTTACTTTATCTGTTCGTCTTTTGAAGCAAACCATTTCGACTTCCTCTTAGAAATCGAAGTGTTGCTCAGCCAATGAGCCACATATGCCTCGACAAGCATTCGATGCGACTCTGCAGCCTTTTTCTTCAAATGAAAACAAAAATTTAATGCTTTCAGCAAATCATCATTTTCTGGTACAAAATTCTCCATCTTTAACACGATGAAAAAATAATATGCCAACAACAACAGATATCATTGCCAACACAAAAAAAATCCACGCTCGTTCACAACAAATGTTCCCCATGGAGACATTAGTATCTTGACTCTGACTTTATACCGGTACACCTGGTATATTGAACTATAGCGATATTGCTATGCTCATTGCCAGACCCGAGCTAATGAAGAAGTTGGTAACGGAATATCTTTTTTTTCCGACGAAACCTATAATGTCACCCCTTCAGCATGATTTTTTAAAGGGTAGGTAAACAGCAACTAACCTTCTTCAAATTACTCAGAGCATTTTTATGGGCTTTGTCGGTGTTGATCGAACTGATATTATTTATACCGATTTTGGTAAGGCCTTTGATAGAGTTGATCATATGATATTGATTCTTAAATTGTAACTGATTGGTATCCCTGATAGACTTCTTCGTTGGATAGACTCTTACCTCTCTTCCAGGAGTCAGAAAGTTTTGTTTCGGAATATATTGTCTAAGTCGGTGTATGTTTCTTTCGGAGTTCCGCAGGGTACCCACTCAAATGGCTCATTAGGCCGCGTTTTTTAGTATAACTCTATTATTTGGAATACTTATTATTGGTGTTATATTGATCAATCGCGTCCGGACAGAAGCAGTTTTTCTTATTCTGTTTACGTGACTAAAGATGGAATTATTTCGATGGATCTCGTGCGTATGGAGCTAGATAAGATCTGATAAAACTCATAGGAGCGGCGAAGGAGAGTTTTAGGTGTTTGTTTTGTTAGTAACCTTTTTGAATTTTATAGTTCAAAGCTTGAATTATAGTATTCTAGTCAGATTTTCCCACCATTTTCGTCCCCTTGCACTGGACTTTTACAGGACAAATTGTGCAAATTCGTTTCCTTTCCGTCGATTGTGCAATGATTACAATTTATATTATAAGTTTAATGTATTTAACTGTAACGTCAGCAATATTAAACGTATTTTTTTATGTTCAACTTGTGATTAAGTTCTATAGCTGATTCCTGTTCTTGTCGCCACAATTTATTTGGTTGTATCCGTTGCATTTCGAAGACGAGCCCTCCGCGGACGGCTGATGATGCGTAAGTGAATGACTGGGGATCGTACAAAAAAATAAATAAGTAAGTAAATAGTTTTTATTGTAATTTTTTTATCAGACACAACTTATGTACATATTGGATAAGCCACTAGGTAAAATTAGATAAGTCAGTTAACCATTTCACAGCCCAGAGGTTGCGTTTTCTTGCTAATGTGTCATATTTGTTTTGTTTGAATTATAGCGTTTTTGATAGAATGCTTCCAAATTTGAATAAAGAGTGAATATTTAATCTTTCAATTTAAAAAAGTTTAGTCGCAAAAACATTTATTTTTTACTTTAACACTAGACTTTAAATATTTGCCAATTGTTTGTCTTGAACCAGCTTATCATTATTTTTATTAGAGATATATATTAACAAAAGTAAGGATTTGATATGTACGCTGATTAAAAATTATTTTCCGTAAATTCTAGTTTCATTATCGCTAATTTTTGTGTTTGTGGCAGCCAATAACTCTCTCTTTTACTTGATATGCAACGGACTTACAAAAATGGCGCCAAACAGGCGCAAGTGTCAATCATTTTTAGTTTTTTCACTTCACATACTCGTATATACTCGTATATATTTTTAGTAACGTGCCTTCAGTTTTTCTTTTCCCATTCTGACCCAATACGCAACAGAATGGAAATATTTAAAACTATAATTAAACTGAGCAGATCAACAAACTAAAGGGAAACATCTTTTAAGTATGAACACTGACGAGCATAAGTCAAAGTACACTCCAGTTGGAATACGAAAAATCATTAGTTTTGCAAAAATATAAGAAAATAAATTTAAAAAAAAAACTACGTTCAAACCCCTTGTAAGTCCTTAAGAAATAAGAATGTACTAAATTCATTATTAGACAACTTTACAAAAGTGTAAATCTAATAAAACTTCGTATAATGAACTCTGTTATAACGAAAACCTCAATGTAAAGAATTCTTGCTTTCCTTTTTATTGGAAAGTTTTTTTAAGAAATTCTCCCAAAGATTTGTTGTAATTCAGTCATAAGCCATGTTTACAGTAGTTTTTATTGTATTAGAAATTTAATGATTACACAAAAATGTCTTAAATGCTCAAAAGCTCATAAATCTGGATTTTGTGGGGAATTATTGAGCAACTGGGAGTGTTGTATTCCAGCCACATCCTTACATCTTTTGCTGGCAAAGTCTTTCGTATAACTTTTAACAGAGAACATTTCTGGGAAGAGTTATGACGAAAACTTTGAAAAAAAAATGGCCAATCATATACGAGTATAATACGAGTATAATACTCGTATATGATTGTGTATATATTATAAATTCCTTTGTAAGTTTATTTCTTTGTTTGTTTGTCATTAAATCAGGCGTAAACGATAGAGCCGATATTGTGAAAATTTGGTATACAGATAGGTCTAGCTAACGAAAGCGTTATAGGCTATACCTTTTTTCACAATTGGACCTGGTTAAGGTTAAAATCCATTGATCCATTTGGAAGTTTGGCATACTTTTTAGCTCCTAATTAAAATCTTTTTAACCTTACCAGAGAGGTAAAAATCAGTGGATAACCGGCAAAATATATGGCTTTTCATCTAAAAAAAAATTTTTTTTTTTCAAAACAAAGTTTTTTATTTACTAACATTCCGATTTTGATGAAGTTTAGAACACAGATAGTTCTAGCTAACGAAAGTGTTAAAGCTAACGCTTTTTTCAAATTTGGACCTGGAAGAGATTAAAATATGGGGAAAACGCGCCAAGTTAGATCATATGGGAATTTTGTTTATTTGGTTTGTTTTTGAGTCAATCACGCACAGATGACTAAATTGATTTTGTTGAAATTTGCAGCACAGATAAATTGATCCAGATAACTGAAGGCAATATTGTGCGTTTTTCAAAATTTCTTTTGAAATGACACATTTTTTCTCCTTAAAGCAAAGATTTTTATTTTTTTAACATTCATATGCTGCACAAAAGTTCATTATCAAAGATTGTTCTTGAGGGGCTAATAAGGGGTAAAAGGTGAGTTTTTGGTTCTTACTGAATTCCTACGAAACAAGTGGTTATTACGATATATCTTGGGAACAATAAACGATAGAGCCTTCAAACTTTTTACATGCTATTTTATTATCACGTTGCACATTAAGATTAAAAATTGACTTCATAGAATAAGTGGGACTGATACCCCCGAGTATAATAAATATTGTACATCTCAATAAATACATCAGCGTGAGACTACAAAAGTCGTCTTAGCATTTTCTTTATATAGACAAACAGGCCACCAAAAAAGGATAGGATCGGAAAAAAATTGAATTTATCTATCATTTATAATACACATATGCATATAAGTTAGTTCATTTAATAATGATATGTATTTGAAAAAATTTAGATTTTTCAGTTGGTATACCTTTAATTATGCTACACACTGTATGTAGTTACATATGTATTTATTTTCATTTACAATAAGGAAAAAATAACTATTATAAATGATAATAATTAGCAACATTGTATTTCAAAGAAAAAAAATTCAAGACATGTAGTAGACAGATATAGAGACGGGCGGACAGATATACGACACTACCAGACAAATTGCACAAAAATCGCTGTATTAAAGTAGAACAGAAAAGTGCATTTATTATTGATTATACTTACGTACATATATGTACATATATTATGATGACAAAAAATGTTTTATTTTATACAAAAACGGCACTCAAGTGAATAGATGAACCAATAAACAACACCAATAGACTTTGATCCATATAAAGAATATGATCATCAGTGTTGACAAATAAGCGTTTTTTGTATTAAGCCCTATTAATTTAAAATTAATTAAAATTAATTTATTTTAATCCAAATATATTCTCACGAATATATTAGTCCAAATATTGATGTAAATACAATAATAATTTGCCTAGCAGCCCAATTGCAATATCATGTGTCTTAATATGTTTAGATATCTTTTTTTCGGTCTTATTGAAGTATAATGTAAGGACAAATCCGCACATGAGTGGAATTATGAAAGTATATCATGGCACATGATTCGTGACATTTCAAAGGAAAAATATAGTAACAATATATCGAGCCATAACCGCCAAAAAGACGTAAGCGCCATGATTATCGATTTACGTTTTTTGATAAAAATCGATAGTACTCGACCATTCCCACCAGTACGCAACATTTTATAACTGTAAAATGTGCCTTTATGATTTTACAGCAAAAACGAAAAGTCTTATGAACTACACTAGAATAAAAAATATTAAGAAAAACTTTCTCTTGTATATTTATTTTTTGTCACTTATATTTGAGTTAAAAATATATTTTTTCAACGTTTTTATTAGTGATATATTATCAACACTAGTGAAAAGTTGTTATTTTTTTCGATGTCTGCACACAACCATTCGGACGCAGTTGCTTGAAGAATACAAAGCTTTGCCTGTAAGATACGACCAAATAAAACGATGGGAACGATTGATTGCTTAATCAAAACAGTTGACTGACAGGGCTTGGCATGGCATGGCGCGTGCTAAAAATAATTTTTTTTTTAAATTATCGATAACATTGTTGTTATTTTCGTTAATAAGAACTAGATCACGACTTAATCACGTTGAGTGGCTGCTTGATGTTTAATTCGGTTGGCGTATTGTTTATTGATACCTACTTTAATAATATTCTGAAAAATATGTAAATTATTAAGAAAGAGTGGTAACTAAGTGTGATTTTTTTTGAAGGATTCGAACAAAACTACTTTTTTTTTGATTAGTTATCGATTATTGTAAAAAATTGGTGAACCTGCAAATTCACATTAATAACACAAGAACTTATATGTAGCAAATACGTGTGTTAATTTATCATACATCTGTGTAGTGTAGGGTGCACTGAAACAATTAATTTCTTGAGAATTATTATCAGTTCTATTGTAGCTTTTGCTTGTATAAACACATACATATAAAATTATGAACATAGTGCATATTCCTGGGTTTGTTTACATTTTTATTTAATTTTTCATTGCTATGCCCTACTCTAAACCTCTCTGGGTATTATGCTGATTTCAGTTTTGTTGACCTAGACCCACTTTTGTATAAATATTTCTCAAAAGTTATATTCTTCCAAATTAAAAGTTACCATGTTTTTTTTTCTATATAAGATCTTATTATTTAGATCTTTCAAAAAATAATAATATTTAAAATGAGCTTTAAGCTTTTAAAGTTAAACTTTGATGCAGATCAGGGTAATGTGTAGTCTACCAAAGTCATTGTAAATACATTTAGCAATTCATTATGTAGCCTGAAATAATGGTGAGTAATTTTTCTATTTATTTAAAACGCTAATCGTTCTATTTTTAGCGGCTGTTGTTTTCGATCAAGAAATCGGAAAGACCTATCTTTGTTAACAAAAAAAGTTCAAAATCTACTTATAGAGGTGGACAACCTTAAATGTTATAAGGTCCGAGTGAAAAATTCTTTTGTAGATAAACAGCATTTGCAAATATTTTTTTGTATTAAAAATTATCTTTTCAATAAATGTAAACAAATGTTGTTGTAAAACAGCATAATTCTCTTTAATAATAAAAATTAATCTTTAATTATTAAAAATAACCTACTAAAATACAAAATAAAATTCATTGTTATAATTATGGAATGTTTCCGAACTTTAATTTTAAATAAAACAAAAACAAATTATTGAATTAAATGTAATTTTTATTATGTTTAGAGGAATATTTCATTGCATTTTGTATATTTTAAAAATACTTAGATAATATCCCAATTCACGATTATGTGTATGTATTTGAGATTGTAAGCTTAAGCAATCGATTATGAGCGCTCTTAGTTTGTTTAGTTTGCAAGACTTTTAAGAACACATAAATGTCCAAGGCTTATTTAAGACGGTGGTGTTGCTGGTTCGGCCAAATGTTTTTTTCTTTTATTTAATGTATGTTTCTTGGTTGCCACTAGTATTATTTAGTTTACACCTGATCCTATTTTTGCACGGTTTCGTTTGGAACATAAGTACAATGTACAAACAGGCTCAGGTATATTTTATTATTAATGTCAAACGGTTCTTTATTTTACACCTAATCCTGTTTTTCTACCGTGTTTTGCACGATATCGTTTGGAATTTATTTAACGTGTAAAAAAAGGATTGGATATATTTATTAAAAATTAAATCATATTAATATATCAATATTAATATATCAATATTTTTTACATCCAAAATTCACAAAAAATAAGCAATATATGTATATATGTTTTTTTTTTTTTGTTAAAAATTAATTGTTGTACAGGCAACACTACTTTGTTCAATGTGCCTTGAAATGTCAGCTGATTGTAAAGATATACATTATTTGTTTATTTTAAAATTTTTTTTTTCGGTTTATCACGTTTTTCAAATAATTTAGATTAGGATAGGTGACAAACGCTCTTTGAAGGCTATCGTCCCACTAAGGCAAAAATTTGAGTTCATTGTAATACCACATCAAGTCTGGTCGTTTCATAGTAACAAATGGGGATCGTCACAGGAGATGGAAGATAGTCTCCTCTTCCTCTTTAGAACCACAGCTTCTGCAGAAGTCTTGCGAGGGAATGTAGAGCCTATCAGCATGCCTTCCAATATGGCAATGTCCCGTGAGAACCGCAATAGAGCGATGGATCGCCATTCGATTTAAGAAAAAAAAAATGCATTTAATCCAATTCCTATCTGTATCGGCCCAACAGTGTTTGGCAATACCGCACGTGATAGTTGGTATCTCAAATCAAATTTGGTATCTGTCTGTCGAAAAATTATGAGGGAGCATTTGCTCGACGGTATTACATTGGCTCGATAGAGCCACTGGGTAATAACAGGTCTAACTACTAACCCGACCTACGACCCCTTACAGGTGTGAAGCGCTATGGTCGTCTTCTTCACCTTGTCCTAGGAGATTTTGGTGTCCAGAATAACACATAGATACTTTAGCCTCGTTTGTAAGGACACAGCGCTCTGCAAATCAAAGGAATGTATCTTGTAGCGTTTCTTATGGATTGTGGGGATTGACTTCAAGATCACACGACAAAGACCATTTTGTGCCAAGCTTAAAGACCCTAAAAAATAGCCTTAATCCGTAAAAACACATCGTTAGAACTCCTCCGACAATCCCTTCATAGCAGGTGCAAAAGAACTTCTCCTAGCTGGGGGCCACGTTTTCCACTTTTACCAATTGAGCCTCCCCAATGAAGGTGGTTATAACCCTGTCGGTCAAAATTTACTCTAAATATCTCACATTGAACTCACAAACTAAACACTAAAAACCCCTACACGTTAATGAAGGCTACCAGTGAGAAAAACTTATTCATCAAAAACTTCTCAACTTAGCTGATCAGGAAACTTAGTGTTGTCACGGTGGACCGATCCCTCTCGTTTTGAGGTCCTTCGTAAACCATTGATTTATTCGTTTTCTGTTTTTTATTGCTTGTAAGTTTTTATTGAGAAATTAAGTATTGCAAGCATGTGTAGCAAATAGAAACTAAATTTTTAACCCTTTCCACTCCAAAGTTGTCTTTGAGCAACTTTAAGTTTTATCTCTTTTATTTTAAACAAGAGAGGCCAGCTTATATATGTCTATTTACGCCGTAAATAAGTTAATTGTAGTTTCTAAAGAGGAAAAACAACAAAAAATAGCAGTTATTACGCTATCGACGTAAGTAAGAAATTTTTTGATTTTGTTAGCGTTGTCCATTTTCAGCGCACAAAAAAAAATTATACGAAAATATTTAAAAAGCATATCTCTAACCAGAAACCACATAATTTTATTTTTAAAATAAATAACGTGCTTTTTATTAAATCTCAATGTGCCACATTAGTGTTACTATTACTTTTCACATGACTATACGTTACACTAGTATGTTTTTTTTAGCGTCTATAGACCCTACATCCAAAAGAAAAATGATAACACAACATTACCGGTTTCACTTCAATCAGAATGTACCTTGGTCAATATATTTAATTAGGAACTACTACATCGTCAAGCCTACAGCTATAGTTAAAAATTTATTATTATTTTTCTCCGTTACTCCTCTAGGGTGCATATTAACCTCCACAAAGTATCCATTGCTTTGTTTCATTTTCATTAATCAGGTTGATTCTCTAAGCTAAATAGATGATTAATCCACTGTAGGTTGTATAGTCGTGAAGTTCCTTGCTAAGTGGTGGTGGTGATCAGAGATCGTAGAAATGTCCAAGAAATTTTAATGGACACCTTGAAAACACTGTGAACTTTCTATACATTGAAAACATTGCCTTTCTTTCGGCATGTACATCTGATATTAATGTGTGGCTATGACTGTACTTGTGTACATCTTGTGTATATGCTTTAGCAAGCAAACACATGTGTGGGAGTTGCCATATTAGTGCTTTTTTAACTTTTGAACTAGAGACATAAAACTAATATTAACTAAATTGAATTTAGATAATTTAATCCAAAACCCAACACAAATATAATGAACTTTTTAAATCTTAAACGCCAAGATAAGGTTTCTAGAAACTTAATACATTAAATCGGTTTAACAAAACATTGTATAAAAATAAATCAGATCTCTCACAATGATATATTGCTAGATACGAACTCAAAAGTTTAAACTTTATTTATTTAATTTGGTAAAAACAAGTCTAGCGGAAAACCTCAAAATTCTTAACAACTTGCCAAAGCACTGCAAACAGCGTTAATTGTTTTCTAAAATTATACAAAAATAGTCCGAAGGACCGAGTTCAATTTTATTCTTTCAATATTAAATCAAATGTTTGTACTGATTTACACTTAATTTCACCAAAGCGAAGTATTAATAAATAAATAAAAGTATTTTTTTATATTATTTAAAACATAAAATAATCTATATTTCAAATTCAAACCTCTCATACAATTCCTTAGAAAGAAGTAAAATATTCATTAATTGTTTTTTCTACTTTGAGAAAAAAAACTAACCAAATTTACATAAAAGTACACATCTACACATCGAAAAAAATTACCCGTTTTGGTTAGAAATAATCAAAAACGGCAACGCTGTTTGCTTTTACTGCGCACACACACATTAATCTTATGAAGTTACAAAACAAATTCAATGGTATCTTCACCACGAATGTGCATACGTATATAAAGTTAATTCGATGCTTTTAATGCCTTCAATGTACACATTTAGATATAATGCACATAAGTGGACACTCAAGAGTTATTCGTGTATAAAGTGAGTCATGCATACATTTTTCAATGTATTTTTTTTCAATGTCCACTGTGTAGCTTTGTATATATAGAGGATAAAAAGTGTACACTAAATTAATCTCTGGTGGTAATCTTTATTTAGTATTGTAATTTTTTTGCAGTAGATGGCCTGTTTTTTTCCTGATCATACGTCTGATGTTTGTTATCATTCCTAGAGATAAGCTAAAAGGTCAGGCGGCTTCTTTATTTTTTGGATGGAGTTGTCTGGAGAAAAGTTGAAGCCTCTTTATTATAAACCCGAAACCACAATTAAATTTTTCCTTATGCCCTTTGCTTGGGCTAGAACCTGAACCGCATGTGTAGTTATGCGTGCGCTTTAACCACTTCACCACGCCACCTCAAAATTGACTAAATAAGAGCTAAAATTTAGTTAAATAAAATTAGGAGTTTCAGTTATTGGGTTGAAAACAGTAAAAAGCTTCCAAACACATACATAAATATATGTATACTTAATGACCTTAAAGAGTAATATGTTTAATTTTGCAAAAGAATGTCAAGGCATTAAGAAAATTACAATAATAAGTGCGGATATTCCTAAGCGTACAACTTTTTTCACTGCGTATAGCACATTCATACATATGTACATACATATTTAATTGAAACAATTTTTTCTCTTCTAAAATACAAAGTTTATCAGAAAAGCTCACAACTAAAGCAAATTATTGGACTACTGGGGCTTTACTTTTTTTCAGAGAATTCAGGTCATTTGTAGTTGCAAAAAATAATAATAATCTAGGCTTTGATATGATCCATAAACTTAAAAAAAATTGTTTACAATTAGAATAATAACTAAAACAGCAAAAAAAATAATAATAATAAATCATTTTGTGTTCATTTCAAAACTGGGTGCTATTTTACAGTCCCATATATTTGTATGTGGGACAAGAAATTTTCGATTACAAAACGATTGTAGTGATTGTGATTGTAGCATTATTAAAACGTACAGTGATCCCAAGCCAAGCTCGTACATGATGCCATTTTTTTTCCATCTTCAGATTCTAGTTAAACGATACGGAATACAAAAAAGTTTTTCCTAGGTTTTATACATAATATTAGTCTTTATTAAAAAAAAAAACAATAACAATAACAATAACAATAACGAAAATTTAAAAAATTCAATAGCATTAAACTGCAATTAATTAATTAATTAAGGTTAAGGTTAAATTGATGTAAAAGCCAAACTCATACATGCTAAATCATTAAAATTAATAATACATGTGAAGACTTTTAGATTTAAATACCATTGGCATGATGTCAAATGAAAAGCTAGGTCTTAGCAGTAGCTGTCAGTTCTACTGACGATCTGAAGCAGAAAGCATATAATGTAAGGTTGTGTATGATATATAATTGATCTAGTGTGATGAAAACTCATACACAGAGCCCTAACTAAATTCAATAGTCACCTTTTGGCATTATATTGACAATGAAGTGAAAAGACAGCATACTTCTTCAAAATCTGAATTGAAGAAGAATACGACCAAATTAAGCCAAGCTTTCACCAAAAGTTGGTGAATGGCATGGCAAAGAGGCTGCATATGCTATTTTAGCCTAAAAGTCTTTACACGTATTATTATTTTTAATCCATTGTACATATGTTTTAGTTTAGCTTGTACGAGTTTGGCTTTTACTTGAATTAACTTTCATTTTATGTTAATCCTTAATTGAAGTTTAATGCTTAATTTTTTAATTTTGATTATTATTATTATTTTTTAAATAGAGGGTAATATTAATTAATATTCTGTGGGTCAGCTCGGACTCTAATGAACGAGGATGCGACCTTGGTGTCGATTCTGGCATAGGTAGGTTCATAGGGCTCCTGCTTAAGTCTCGACTGGTTACCTCCTCTTTTGGGGACGTACGGAGACAGAGAAAGTGGTAAGTAGGGACACTCCTCAGGGGGTGTCCTTTCATCACTCCTATGGAATCTTGCGGTTAATACGCCATTCACTTGGCTTGATTCCTCTGGTAATAGAATCGCCATCGCAGTGTCTGGCATCTCTCCACAGATACTGTCGGACACTACCAGGCCAATTTTGTAATTGCTTGGTGAGGGAGTTCTTGTAAGACAGATATAATGCTCTTCACTAGGAGATACCTCGTTTTACACTGTCCAGTGTGGATGGGATCGGGCTTAGTCTGAGTCCGACCGTCAAATACCTGGGCCTTATTCTTGACCCCAAGCTAAGTTGGAAGGCTAACTTGGCTGAGAGAGCTCGTAAAGCGTCATGTGCGACCTACTACTGTAGGAGAGCAGTAGTGGCTAGATGGGACCTCAGACTTACCGTCATTCTCTGGATCTATTCGACAGTTATTGAACCCAATCTTCTATGCGGAGCGGTCTTTTGGTGGACTGCCCTCAATAAATATTACAACTTTAGGCTTCTAGAAAAAATCAGGAGGTCTGCGGAAATTCAAATTACAGGGGCGTTACGTACTAACCCTGCGGGAGCGCTTTTTGTCATGCTTGGTTGGCTTCCTTCGGGTATACTTGTCAGACAACAGGCAAAACTTGCAGCGGGACACTCTTCGATTTTGTACGAGGAACCACGAGTTTTGGATGATATTGATGATGCCACATCCGGACCGGTGCTGGCTGGGGGATTTCATTCCGTGATCCCTAGTATTGCACCTATAAGTATAAAGTTCAATTTCAATGAGACACGAGTTATAATTAAGATATCGGCTTCAAATTTTCACAGAATATGTTTTTTACTAAAAAGAACATTTTAAAAGGTTCCCCATGAAAAAATTTGATTTTTGAAAATATGGACCAGCCTTTTTGTACATAGATTATAGATTCCCACGAAAAGTCGGATAGGTTAAGCTGGTAATAATATAAAATTTGTTATATATTTTAAATTTATTTTGAATTACTATCTAATAAAATTCGACAGTGTACTTAATCGATTCCGCAAGTGAAGTATTCGTAAATGTAATACTTTTCAGTATACTAAAGGAATCGGTCTAATCGAATATTTCTGAGTGTATGCCATTTTGTGTGTACAATTCAAAGAAATTTTTAAAATATAATTATACTTTTGTAAAATCGGTTAAATGTAAAGATCTTCCAGTTTAAGTCACAAAAAAAAACAATAATTTATTCCCATTTCAAATGAGGATTTTTATTAAAAATAATTACATATCGGTCAAATGCATTAATTTAAATTTATTTAATATTTATTTAATATAGGTATGTATTTTCTTATTGTAAAGTGGAAACAAACAATATATTGAAAAATTATTTTAATACGATTTGTTTAATCTTATATGAGGATGACTGCCTGTTTGGTGATCAATTCTTTGATATTGTCTGAGTCTTACATTTTTGTTGCAAGTAAAAAAAATGTTTAAATTTTTGTTGTTGTTGTTGTTGTTCATGTTTATAAATTAATTGACTAGTCAGGGATTCCTAGAGAGAACAATTAAAATTGTAAAAAATCTTGTTATTGGCATTATTTGTTTAAATATGAAATAATACTATTTTTAAATATTTCATATTAATTAATCACGCATCTAGGAAGTGATTTTTTTTCATCTGAGATGAGAACGACAAACAGAAAGCACCAACTCTTCGTTTGTAACAAGATTAAAATGGAAATGGTGCATAAAATGCGAAGTAAACAAGTATACATAAATAAAAAATATTTTTCCATGAATAAAAATAAATGTTTTTTTGTTTTAAATAAAAACAACAACAACATCAAGAACAATAACAAATAAAAAACTTAATAAAAAAAAAACATTTGCTTATGTTTGCAATGCCACATAATTGGATTGGAATAAAATATTATTTCACCATTTAGAAATTAAACATTAAACACATAGACCACAGTAAGCTACTGACGGCAAGACGTTCATATGAAGACTATGCATAATCAAACCTAAAATTTGGTCATGTAAATTTCAAGGATTTGTGTGCTTGTCATGTATATTATGAAATTAAAAATTACCATAAGAGGAAGAAAATGAATGATGTGTAATTTAATAAAATTTTGTAAAATGGTTACGGTTTAACCTTTTTAAAACGTTTTTAGTTCGTTTAAATTGCGTTAAAATAAAATAAACACCGCTTTATTTGTTGTTTTACAGTTTTATTTATTTACTTCGCTATAACTTTTATACTGTTTGTCTTAATAGAAGACTTAATATTCGTTTATACAACATTTTTATTTCCGCTTTAACACAACTTTGTTTATTGACAGCCAAATAATAACTAACTCTAACTTGTAGGTAAAGCAGCCTCTTCATGTACCTAATTGCCTAAAGTTTGGAAGGTTCAGGAAATATCGACCATTTTCTATTTTTAAAGATGGTGGATGTGACAGTGCTACCAAATTGACAGGATGACACAAAATATACCAAAATCCCACAATACAGTGTTGTATTTTTATTTTCGTAACAATATGTTTTTTGCTTCGTACATATTTCAAAATAGGGATAGGCTTACCCAAATTTTGTTTTTTTTTTTTTTTGTTTCAAATAAATACGAATTACTTTTTTTTGATTTAGCTGACAAGTCATTTTATTTGTTTGAACCAAACGATGTACCACGTAAAAATTCAGCAGTATCATCATGATTTTCAAGCTTGTGTTTGTTGTTTGCATATATAGATGATATTTACCTTCTAAGATAAAATGTTTTGTCTAAAAATTATTTTGAAGAAATTTGTGGTGAATTCCTAATTAATTCTAGTCACAAGAATTTACAGACATTATCATATTTAATTGTCTAACAATGTACAGAATTATCTTTTTTTAAATCAGATGCTTATCCTGCGGCTTAAGTAAGAGCATTAGCTGAAGTGGACTCAACAAGCTTTTCTTCTTCTTTTCATTTTTTATGATGCAACTTTATAACAAACAAACTGGTACTTGTACTAGCTTCCTGATAGAACTTAATTATGTTTATCTTAAAAAAATTCAAAATATAAAGAAAGCTTGCAGCACAAATATTTATTTTCCCTGAATATCTCAGTATATAGCCTGTTACCCAACCCAGCTTCGAACATAATTTTCCACATATTTAGTCGAATTATTTCTATGGTTTAGAAACCTTAATTTAAACTTTTTCCTTATCTGTATTCTTAGAATACTTTGACGATATGATTTTGAAACATTGTTTTACTTTTTCTTGAACTTGTTACAAATTGTTACAAAGTATGACGAATCTCTAATGGAGTTGACACTAAAACATATTCACTCATATTCTGCTTTTCAATTAGTGTTCACATTTAATTACGCAACGATAGAAAAGGTTTTTCTAATAATAAATTAAATCGGAAGAAAAATAAGAAGACAATAGTGTTTTTAAGAGCAATTGTTTTGCTATGAAACGTATGAATTAGAAACGGTAAAAAGTTAACATTACTTCATTCATATGTATAAAAAGTGATTTAATGATTATAATAAATAAGAATTTTAATATTGTGGGAACCAGAGCGTTAATTAGAATTATTCGTAACCGAACATTTCCAGTCTGATTTGACAGATAATTAGTTTTATCCTTTCGTTGAACAAATATGGTTGTGTATACGTTTTTTTCGCTTCGCTAAGTGGACCTGGGATCGACATATAGAAGATGCCGATTTTGCCAAAAAAAAATCTCTTTTCAGATGAAGCTCATTTTGATCTTGGCGGGTATGTAAACGAGCAAAATTGTCAAATTTGGTGCACAGAAAACCCGTACGCATACATTGAAAAGCCGATACACCCAAGACTGTTTGGTGCGGATTTTGTTCCAGAGGCATAGTCGTCCATTTTTCTTCGAAAATGAGCAAGGAGTGGCCGTTACAATCAATAGCGATCGTTATCGGGCCATGTTTGTTCACAAAAATTGAAGAGGAGGATGTTAGCAACATTTGGTTTCAACAGGACGGCGCTACGTGCCACACAGCCGAATCTACACTCGATGTTTTGCGCCCTGTTTTCAAAAACAAAAATTATTTGGCGGACCCTTTATTATATATATATAATATATAAACCAAATAAATTTTTTAATTGCTAATAGTCATCACCCCCTTTAAACGCAATCTTTGCATTTGTCTCAAAAAGACAAATAGGTGACACGAAAACTGATACGATCGATACAATTTGTAATATATGTACAGTTACTAAAACAATTGACCACGTGTTTAAGTGCTGTATATATATATATATATATATATATATATATATATATATATATATATATATATATACATATATATTTTAAATTAGACACCGGAGACGTTAAAATTGGGCAACAAGTGCTTCATATATATATATGTATGTGCTTCATATATATATATATATATGTATATATATATATATATATATATATATATATATATATATATATATATATATATATATATATTCTCTGCTGCACTTATGTATTTGTGCTTTAAATTTCAATAAAATAAGTTCAGTCGTTTACACGTGATTGGGTCAAAAACAAGCTGAGTAAACAAAATTAATTTTTGTAGTTTTATTCGCATAGTTTATATATATATATATATATATATATATATATATATATATATTTAAAAAAAAATATATGTATATATATGTATATATATATATATATATATATATATATATATATATATATATATACATATATATATATATACATATATATACATATATTTTTTTTTAAATTAGACACCGGAGACGTTAAAATTGGGCAACAAGTGCTTCACGAGCAAAATCGTATAAGTGGTTCTGTTTTTGTAAGCATTTAAATATAGAGCCTTCAAACACGTAGTCCATTGTTTGAGCAACTGTATAAAGATACCCTGGCAACACTGGATGAGTGAAGGTAATTTAAATAATAAAGTTATACATAAAATTTTTGGAAAGTTTTGATATTATTTGGTCAATTTAGATATTAGCCATTGATTAATATTTTATATTATATTTATGAGAGTTGTACACACTGTGCAGTTGCTGTTGTTTAGGCATTTAGCAGTTTTGAAGCTTTTTATTAAAAAATAAGTTTTTCTGTAAATTGTGCAGACTTTGCAGATTTTACTTTTAATTTTTTATTTTTAGTTTTTTACTTTCAATTTTGAAGTAAGAATCTCACTCCATTGGCATTTTGGCTGTGTTGATGTTTACCCGTACCTTTTTTAATGAGACAATGTAATTATCCTTTTTTTTGATCACTGATCACAAAGAAAGAGAGAATTCACACGGTGTGTGGTACCCACATTTAGGTCTAAGAAAGTTTTTCTGCGCAGTCATTTTAAAATATAATTTTTTTGGCAAAAGGACAGTGGGATTACATTGCATACTGCATAGATACGTACGTATGAGTGATGTATATGCTTCACTAATAAAGTATGAAATATTAAAAAAGTTTTAGCCTTAAAGTTAATTTTATTGAGGAATTTCGGTGTTTTTATTTTATTCAGTAACACGGTGCAACAAAAAAATACCTGGCATGTGATACTACTTTTCTAATAGGCGCTGCCGTGTGGAACAAGGATCTGTTTTTGAAATTTTCGAAACACCTCCCAAATCTCGAGTTACGGGTAAAAAACCGGGTTTTCGGACCTACATGCACTTATAAGCTAGTAACTTAGCTGAATATTACCCGATTTTAAGTTTCTTTTTGGACTGAAAATGAAAGAAACAGACCTTTTAAATGATACATTCTCAAGCAAACATATTTTTTATCAATTTTTTTTAACATTTTTCAAGAATAAGAACGAAAACAACAAGATATTAATAACAAACCAAATTATTGGAATGAAACAAACAACAAAACACTAACATAAAAAAATAAACACACACTTGACAATAACTAATTCGAACACGGGCAAGATTAAACGTCGGTAAAATGAAAGACTGTTTGATCCATGGGGGAGAATTTAATAATGTGCCCTACCATCGGCAATAGTGCTTTACCTTCCCCTGAGTATTCCTTTCCAAGCCTTTGGGTGCGAACCACTTGGAGAGGTTGCAATTGCATTATTCAGTGGTGAAGGTATAACACTGGCTGCTGAATAATCAACCAGCAGTAACCCATTTCCTTGTCGTACGCATTCAGAGGGGGTTTGTTTGATTTTTGTTTACTCGTGGTTTATTTATATATTTATTTTTTCTTTTATTTGGTTCAATTTACGTAATGGCAGGATGCTTTCGGATTGATTTCTGCAATGTGCGTGGGCTACGGGCGAACTTTTTTTCCGTGTATGCGCACATTTGTCTCCATAGGCCGGATGTTTTCGCCTTATGTGAGACCCAGGTTTCTGAAAATGCTGATCCACATGATTTTCATATCCCTGGGTATCACCTTCTGTCCCTTTTTAATTTTCATAGGGGTCTTGCTATGTACATTCGCAATGAAGTTGTGTACCAATGCCAGCAACCTCTTGGCATGTATGATGCGGAATTTTACTGTCTATGGGTTAAGTTCAGAATCAGGGCACATCTTTTGCACTTAGCGTTTTTGTAGAGAAGCCCAAACGTGGGAAGAGAGGTTATAATATCTGGCTTCGACTCTCTCTCCGACTCAATATCGAGTATCCTTTCGAATTATCCGAACAGTGAAATTGTTGTTGCTGGTGATTTCAATGTTCATAATTCGTCTTGGTTACGCCATTCAGGCCGTACAACTCCAGAAGCCCAATACGTTGAGTTATTTGCCACGCACAATCACCTTGCGCAATTAGTGAATGAACCTACACATATATTGTGTGTAGATGGGCACCAGAACAATACCCTCGACTTTTTCCTCACTACACACCCTGAAAAGTATGTAGTTGAGGTTCTTGCACCTCTCGGAAATTCGGATCATTGCACAGTTTCTGCCTCATTCTCGTCCACCGCTCTTCGCGAGGTTCCACCCATGGCTACGGAACGCTCTATTTTTAACTACGAGGATGCTCGTTGGGCTGAGCTGAACGGTTTTTTTGGGCATTTTAATTAGAAACTTTGTTTCCTTGACTCAAACGTCGATGCCACGGCAGAAATGGCAGAAACAAATCTTAGCTTAATCTGACGTGTAAATTGGCAGTCAGATCCAGAAAGGAAGCGTTCAGGAATTGGCGCAATAACAAATGTGCCCATACTGATTTGCTTCGCAAACAGGCGAAATCTTCATGTGCCGCAGTACTTAGACGCGAAAAGCCTTTTTACGAGCAGCGCCTTCGTGCTAAAGTTCTTTCTTTTCCGCGGGGAAGTAAAAACTTTTGGTCATTGGTTAAAAGGCTGAGGAACAACGCTAGTTCGGTTCCTGCTCTTATGAAGAATGACCACACATTCACGAACCAGGTTGAAAAGGCAAACCTTTTGGCCGAAATGTTTGCAAGTAATTCTCACTTGCCGGAGAGCGTTCAACCACTGCCCGAACTTGAAAGAGTATCAGTAACTATGTCTAGTATATTCTTTCTTCTGAGCCGGATGGCATATCAGCACTGGTCCTGAAGCGGTACTCTTCGACGCTTGCGCGTCCATTAGCTCACCTTTTCAGTGCATCATAACACGCCGGTATTTTTCCATCTTGCTGGAAGGTTGCTAATGTAACGCCAATCCCCAAAAAGGGCGAGGCTAGTAACCCTGTCAACTACCGTCCAATAGCAGTTTGTTCTGCACTCTCCAAGGTTATGGAGAGTATGATTAATCACCACCTTGTGGGATATCTGGAGTCCAACGATATACTTAGCGATCGTCAGTAAGGTTTCCGAAGGGGCCGTTCTACTCGTGACCTTCTGGCGTTGCTCTCGGAGAAGTGGAACAAGTCCATTCATGGTTTTGGCGAGAGTAAGGTTGTGGCTCTGGATATCTCAAAGGCGTTTGATAGAGTTTGGCACGAGGCTCTCATTTCGAAACTTAATGCTTTTGGCGTCGGTAGTCACTTCTCTCCATTTATATCGAGTTTTCTCAGAGATCGCTCTATAGATGGGGTCTCATCCGACGATTTCAGGGTAAACTCAGGGGTACCGCAAGGCTCTGTTCTTTTTCCTACTCTTTTTCTAATATTTCTTAACGACTTTCTTTTTCTCACTTCTAATCCTATCTACTCTTTTGCGGATGACAGCAACATTTGTCACTCATATTCTTTTCATCGTAGACCGAGCCTTTTGGAGATTGGGCTAAGAAGGATGAATATGAACGTCAGACTCACAAGTGACCTGGTGTAGGTCTCCGAGTGGGGTCGTGCGAACAGCTCTTGATGTTCTGGGCATGAGAATTCACTATGACGTTCGTTGGAAAGAAGCATTCAAGTGCCTTGGTTTTTTGAGACGGTGCAAGAAATACATCACCCCATCTGATCTCCTTAATATTTATAAGACCTATATCCGACCCAAAATGGAATACAACTCTCATATATGGGCCGGTGCTTCAAAGTCTATTTTGGAGCTTTTCGACCGCATACAGGAGAGGGCGAAGATGCTCATCAATGACGATAGCCAACTCTATCGATTCATTGCAGCACCGTCGCAATATGGCGTGTGTTTCATTGTTCTATCGGTATTATAACGGAATGTGTTCTAGCGAAATTAAGGAATTAATTCCCAAAAATCATATATTTTTACGTAGTACTCGTATTTCTCATCTGCGCATCCCTTTGTAGTTGATTGTCCAGTAAATCGCACAACGCATTACAGGGAGAATTCGTTCTTTGGTCGCACTGTTCGGTTGTGGAATAATCTTCCAGCGAAAGTATTTCCTGCCACTTACGATATGAGTAAATTTAAATCTAACCTCCATAAACACTACTCCCTCTGTCCTCCTTCCAATAACCTATTTTCCTAGTGCCAGCACAATGTACTGCATGAGTAGGGGTCATCCCCTGGGTGCTGGTCTTATATAAAAAAAAGTTTAGATGCATTTTTACGCACTATTTTATACGAGAGCCGTACTATTTATAAATTAATTAAAAAATTACGGTTTAGAAATCTGTTGAAAATTGACGGAATTATTTAGCTTTTTCGTAATGCAACTCACGAAAAAATCATAACATTTTCAGCAAACTGGTGCTTTTTTATTACTTAAAAAAAATTAAAAATTTAAATTTAAAATTTTGCAATAAAAGTATGATTTTTGTATTAGTTGCTTTAATAAAAATGTAATAACTCCGGCTTTCTAAACGTAACTCCAGATTTTAGTGGTGTTTTGTAAATTCCAAAAACAGATCCTTGTTCTACTCTACAGCGCCTATCATAAAAGTAGTATCATTTCCCAGGTATTTAAACTTCTTTAATTTTTGTCGCACCGTGTCATCTAAACCGTTTTTAAATTGCATATCCTGCTTCTCCACTTTCGAAATAACTGTATATCTTTAAAACAGAAGCCAACAGAAAAAAGTCGTTGAATCGGGTTTACACGCTGGGTGCCATGTGCTTTCGCATGTCTAAGGGTATTATATTTTTAAACGAAGTAATATAAAATGAAATTCTCCTAATTTAGCTGAAGTAAAATTTTTTGTGTTTCTTATTGTAATTTTCGTTCGGTTAAGTCTGCTGATTTTTTCGATATTTATTATGTGAAAAAATAAGTGCCTAGTGAAAATTCTTTTCCAGATGCAATAGTCTATAAACAAATAAAATATAACAAAAAATTATAAACATTTTAATCAGACGATTTTTTGGGATTATAATTGAACTTTTATATACATGTAACGTGGCGCCTGAACGATGTATTTCATTTAATATTTTGTACTGCAGTTTTTAATACTTCTGTATTACTCTTCACCCCTTTAATTACTTTTTTGTGCATTTAGTCATCTATGGAACGACAAAAGTGCTTAACAGCGCGTAAAATGGACGCTTTCTCTCAGTAGATCCAGAAGGCTATCAGTAAAAGTGATCTCAGGGTACTAACGGGTCTATTAACTGGGCACTGTGCTCTTAGATACCATCAACTTTATGGGAAATGTTGAGGATGATCAGTTCTGCATGACCTGTGGTGAAATCTCTAAACATGTTCTCTGTAAGTGTCCTGTGGGATGCTGTGTTGACTCCTCTCACCAAATATGATTACTGGCTTTATTCGCAGCGTCAATTTAATGTGGTTAACTTATGTGGCTGCACAAAAAATTCTTTGGGGCGCAGTAAATTTTGACCCTAAACAACATTAACTTTAACAAGAGAAATGGAACAAATTTTTGAAATTGATTCGTATGATTCTATTGAGGCTGAACCTGATATACCGTTGATAAAAATTCCTGCTAACGAAGCGAGTAATTCTGATGTTTTTAAAGAGTGTAAAGGTATCCAAAGAATTACGGAAATCAGGGCTTAGAGCTGGAGGAAATAGACGATTTCTGAGTAATGTAGAATTAAGGTGGAGTTTCAAAAAATGGACCTTAAACTTTTAAAATGGAGAAACCTATGGAATAATCCTGTAGAGGTGTTTAGGTAGACCTAGGGTCTCATTTGGTGACATATCCGCCATTACGGTCTCAGGTCTCTTGATGTTCATTAGGAAAGCAGTAGACCTATTGAACCAACTATAGACCAGAGAGGTACAATACATCCCATGCTTCACAGTCTTCTGCAATAGTGAGATACTTCTTACTACTACCTTCTTGAAATACTTCAGAATACATAAAATACTATTAAAAAAATATATAAATCCATAACTTTCTTCTAATGAAAAAACTTGATCTTTTTACTCCGTTTATCGCCACGTTGTATGTGTACAATATTTTCTTAAAAATACGCTTCGAATGTATGTTGAACTTTTGTTAGTTTTTTTTATCCTATTTGACTCCAATGTAGTCGGAAACAAAGTTAAAAAATATATCTCTCCTAACATTTTTTTTTTTTTTTTTTGTAAAAGAACTGTAGGAACAAATTACAATGTAAGTACGTATGTACGTATGAGTGATCTTTGTGCTTTACTAATAACACATATATGTTTGTGACTTAAGTTACGGTCACATCCGAAAATGCCGTAGTGTGACCATATAATAATTTTGAGCAGAGAACGAAAAAATAGCTGATTTTGAGGAAATAAAATTATTATTATTATTATTATTATTATTATTATTATTATTATTATTATTATTATTATTATTATTATTATTATTATTATTATTATTATTATTATTATTATTATTATTATTATTATTATTATTATTATTATTATTATTATTATTATTATTATTATTATTATTATTATTATTATTATTATTATTATTATTATTATTATTATTATTATTATTATTATTATTATTATTATTATTATTATTATTATTATTATTATTATTATTATTATTATTATTATTATTATTATTATTATTATTATTATTATTTATTATTATTATTATTATTATTATTATTATTATTATTATTATTATTATTATTATTATTATTATTATTATTATTATTATTATTATTATTATTATTATTATTATTATTATTATTATTATTATTATTATTATTATTATTATTATTATTATTATTATTATTATTATTATTATTATTATTATTATTATTATTATTATTATTATTATTATTATTATTATTATTATTATTATTATTATTATTATTATTATTATTATTATTATTATTATTATTATTATTATTATTATTATTATTATTATTATTATTATTATTATTATTATTATTATTATTATTATTATTATTATTATTATTATTATTATTATTATTATTATTATTATTTATTATTATTATTATTATTATTATTATTATTATTATTATTATTATTATTATTATTATTATTATTATTATTATTATTATTATTATTATTATTATTATTATTATTATTATTATTATTATTATTATTATTATTATTATTATTATTATTATTATTATTATTATTATTATTATTATTATTATTATTATTATTATTATTATTATTATTATTATTATTATTATTATTATTATTATTATTATTATTATTATTATTATTATTATTATTATTATTATTATTATTATTATTATTATTATTATTATTATTATTATTATTATTATTATTATTATTATTATTATTATTATTATTATTATTATTATTATTATTATTATTATTATTATTATTATTATTATTATTATTATATTATTATTATTATTATTATTATTATTATTATTATTATTATTATTATTATTATTATTATTATTATTATTATTATTATTATTATTATTATTATTATTATTATTATTATTATTATTATTATTATTATTATTATTATTATTATTATTATTATTATTATTATTATTATTATTATTATTATTATTATTATTATTATTATTATTATTATTATTATTATTATTATTATTATTATTATTATTATTATTATTATTATTATTATTATTATTATTATTATTATTATTATTATTATTATTATTATTATTATTATTATTATTATTATTATTATTATTATTATTATTATTATTATTATTATTATTATTATTATTATTATTATTATTATTATTATTATTTTATTATTATTATTATTATTATTATTATTATTATTATTATTATTATTATTATTATTATTATTATTATTATTATTATTATTATTATTATTATTATTATTATTATTATTATTATTATTATTATTATTATTATTATTATTATTATTATTATTATTATTATTATTATTATTATTATTATTATTATTATTATTATTATTATTATTATTATTATTATTATTATTATTATTATTATTATTATTATTATTATTATTATTATTATTATTATTATTATTATTATTATTATTATTATTATTATTATTATTATTATTATTATTATTATTATTATTATTATTATTATTATTATTATTATTATTATTATTATTATTATTATTATTATTATTATATTATTATTATTATTATTATTATTATTATTATTATTATTATTATTATTATTATTATTATTATTATTATTATTATTATTATTATTATTATTATTATATTATTATTATTATTATTATTATTATTATTATTATTATTATTATATTATTATTATTATTATTATTATTATTATTATTATTATTATTATTATTATTATTATTATTATTATTATTATTATTATTATTATTATTATTATTATTATTATTATTATTATTATTATTATTATTATTATTATTATTATTATTATTATTATTATTATTATTATTATTATTATTATTATTATTATTATTATTATTATTATTATTATTATTATTATTATTATTATTATTATTATTATTATTATTATTATTATTATTATTATTATTATTATTATTATTATTATTATTATTATTATTATTATTATTATTATTATTATTATTATTATTATTATTATTATTATTATTATTATTATTATTATTATTATTATTATTATTATTATTATTATTATTATTATTATTATTATTATTATTATTATTATTATTATTATTATTATTATTATTATTATTATTATTATTATTATTATTATTATTATTATTATTATTATTATTATTATTATTATTATTATTATTATTATTATTATTATTATTATTATTATTATTATTATTATTATTATTATTATTATTATTATTATTATTATTATTATTATTATTATTATTATTATTATTATTATTATTATTATTATTATTATTATTATTATTATTATTATTATTATTATTATTATTATTATTATTATTATTATTATTATTATTATTATTATTATTATTATTATTATTATTATTATTATTATTATTATTATTATTATTATTATTATTATTATTATTATTATTATTATTATTATTATTATTATTATTATTATTATTATTATTATTATTATTTATTATTATTATTATTATTATTATTATTATTATTATTATTATTATTATTATTATTATTATTATTATTATTATATTATTATTATTATTATTATTATTATTATTATTATTATTATTATTATTATTATTATTATTATTATTATTATTATTATTATTATTATTATTATTATTATTATTATTATTATTATTATTATTATTATTATTATTATTATTATTATTATTATTATTATTATTATTATTATTATTATTATTATTATTATTATTATTATTATTATTATTATTATTATTATTATTATTATTATTATTATTATTATTATTATTATTATTATTATTATTATTATTATTATTATTATTATTATTATTATTATTATTATTATTATTATTATTATTATTATTATTATTATTATTATTATTATTATTATTATTATTATTATTATTATTATTATTATTATTATTATTATTATTATTATTATTATTATTATTATTATTATTATTATTATTATTATTATTATTATTATTATTATTATTATTATTATTATTATTATTATTTTATTATTATTATTATTATTATTATTATTATTATTATTATTATTATTATTATTATTATTATTATTATTATTATTATTATTATTATTATTATTATTATTATTATTATTATTATTATTATTATTATTATTATTATTATTATTATTATTATTATTATTATTATTATTATTATTATTATTTATTATTATTATTATTATTATTATTATTATTATTATTATTATTATTATTATTATTATTATTATTATTATTATTATTATTATTATTATTATTATTATTATTATTATTATTATTATTATTATTATTATTATTATTATTATTATTATTATTATTATTATTATTATTATTATTATTATTATTATTATTATTATTATTATTATTATTATTATTATTATTATTATTATTATTATTATTATTATTATTATTATTATTATTATTATTATTATTATTATTATTATTATTATTATTATTATTATTATTATTATTATTATTATTATTATTATTATTATTATTATTATTATTATTTATTATTTTATTATTATTATTATTATTATTATTATTATTATTATTATTATTATTATTATTATTATTATTATTATTATTATTATTATTATTATTATTATTATTATTATTATTATTATTATTATTATTATTATTATTATTATTATTATTATTATTATTATTATTATTATTATTATTATTAATTATTATTATTATTATTATTATTATTATTATTATTATTATTATTATTATTATTATTATTATTATTATTATTATTATTATTATTATTATTATTATTATTATTATTATTATTATTATTATTATTATTATTATTATTATTATTATTATTATTATTATTATTTATTATTATTATTATTATTATTATTATTATTATTATTATTATTGTTATTATTATTATTATTATTATTTATTATTATTATTATTATTATTATTATTATTATTATTATTATTATTATTATTATTATTATTATTATTATTATTATTATTATTATTATTATTATTATTATTATTATTATTATTATTATTATTATTATTATTATTATTATTATTATTATTATTATTATTATTATTATTATTATTATTATTATTATTATTATTATTATTATTATTATTATTATTATTATTATTATTATTATTATTATTATTATTATTATTATTATTATTATTATTATTATTATTATTATTATTATTATTATTATTATTATTATTATTATTATTATTATTATTATTATTATTATTATTATTATTATTATTATTATTATTATTATTATTATTATTATTATTATTTATTATTATTATTATTATTATTATTATTATTATTATTATTATTATTATTATTATTATTATTATTATTATTATTATTATTATTATTATTATTATTATTATTATTATTATTATTATTATTATTATTATTATATTATTATTATTATTATTATTATTATTATTATTATTATTATTATTATTATTATTATTATTATTATTATTATTATTATTATTATTATTATTATTATTATTATTATTATTATTATTATTATTATTATTATTATTATTATTATTATTATTATTATTATTATTATTATTATTATTATTATTATTATTATTATTATTATTATATTATTATTATTATTATTATTATTATTATTATTATTATTATTATTATTATTATTATTATTATTATTATTATTATTATTATTATTATTATTATTATTATTATTATTATTATTATTATTATTATTATTATTATTATTATTATTATTATTATTATTATTATTATTATTATTATTATTATTATTATTATTATTATTATTATTATTATTATTATTATTATTATTATTATTATTATTATTATTATTATTATTATTATTATTATTATTATTATTATTATTATTATTATTATTATTATTATTATTATTATTATTATTATTATTATTATTATTATTATTATTATTATTATTATTATTATTATTATTATTATTATTATTATTATTATTATTATTATTATTATTATTATTATTATTATTATTATTATTATTATTATTATTATTATTATTATTATTATTATTATTATTATTATTATTATTATTATTATTATTATTATTATTATTATTATTATTATTATTATTATTATTATTATTATTATTATTATTATTATTATTATTATTATTATTATTATTATTATTATTATTATTATTATTATTATTATTATTATTATTATTATTATTATTATTATTATTATTATTATTATTATTATTATTATTATTATTATTATTATTATTATTATTATTATTATTATTATTATTATTATTATTATTATTATTATTATTATTATTATTATTATTATTATTATTATTATTATTATTATTATTATTATTATTATTATTATTATTATTATTATTATTATTATTATTATTATTATTATTATTATTATTATTATTATTATTATTATTATTATTATTATTATTATTATTATTATTATTATTATTATTATTATTATTATTATTATTATTATTATTATTATTATTATTATTATTATTATTATTATTATTATTATTATTATTATTATTATTATTATTATTATTATTATTATTATTATTATTATTATTATTATTATTATTATTATTATTATTATTATTATTATTATTATTATTATTATTATTATTATTATTATTATTATTATTATTATTATTATTATTATTATTATTATTATTATTATTATTATTATTATTATTATTATTATTATTATTATTATTATTATTATTATTATTATTATTATTATTATTATTATTATTATTATTATTATTATTATTATTATTATTATTATTATTATTATTATTATTATTATTATTATTATTATTATTATTATTATTATTATTATTATTATTATTATTATTATTATTATTATTATTATTATTATTATTATTATTATTATTATTATTATTATTATTATTATTATTATTATTATTATTATTATTATTATTATTATTATTATTATTATTATTATTATTATTATTATTATTATTATTATTATTATTATTATTATTATTATTATTATTATTATTATTATTATTATTATTATTATTATTATTTATTATTATTATTATTATTATTATTATTATTATTATTATTATTATTATTATTATATTATTATTATTATTATTATTATTATTATTATTATTATTATTATTATTATTATTATTATTATTATTATTATTATTATTATTATTATTATTATTATTATTATTATTATTATTATTATTATTATTATTATTATTATTATTATTATTATTATTATTATTATTATTATTATTATTATTATTATTATTATTATTATTATTATTATTATTATTATTATTATTATTATTATTATTATTATTATTATTATTATTATTATTATTATTATTATTATTATTATTATTATTATTATTATTATTATTATTATTATTATTATTATTATTATTATTATTATTATTATTATTATTATTATTATTATATTATTATTATTATTATTATTATTATTATTATTATTATTATTATTATTATTATTATTATTATTATTATTATTATTATTATTATTATTATTATTATTATTATTATTATTATTATTATTATTATTATTATTATTATTATTATTATTATTATTATTATTATTATTATTATTATTATTATTATTATTATTATTATTATTATTATTATTATTATTATTATTATTATTATTATTATTATTATTATTATTATTATTATTATTATTATTATTATTATTATTATTATTATTATTATTATTATTATTATTATTATTATTATTATTATTATTATTATTATTATTATTATTATTATTATTATTATTATTATTATTATTATTATATTATTATTATTATTATTATTATTATTATTATTATTATTATTATTATTATTATTATTATTATTATTATTATTATTATTATTATTATTATTATTATTATTATTATTATTATTATTATTATTATTATTATTATTATTATTATTATTATTATTATTATTATTATTATTATTATTATTATTATTATTATTATTATTATTATTATTATTATTATTATTATTATTATTATTATTATTATTATTATTATTATTATTATTATTATTATTATTATTATTATTATTATTATTATTATTATTATATTATTATTATTATTATTATTATTATTATTATTATTATTATTATTATTATTATTATTATTATTATTATTATTATTATTATTATTATTATTATTATTATTATTATTATTATTATTATTATTATTATTATTATTATTATTATTATTATTATTATTATTATTATTATTATTATTATTATTATTATTATTATTATTATTATATTATTATTATTATTATTATTATTATTATTATTATTATTATTATTATTATTATTATTATTATTATTATTATTATTATTATTATTATTATTATTATTATTATTATTATTATTATTATTATTATTATTATTATTATTATTATTATTATTATTATTATTATTATTATTATTATTATTATTATTATTATTATTATTATTATTATTATTATTATTATTATTATTATTATTATTATTATTATTATTATTATTATTATTATTATTATTATTATTATTATTATTATTATTATTATTATTATTATTATTATTATTATTATTATTATTATTATTATTATTATTATTATTATTATTATTATTATTATTATTATTATTATTATTATTATTATTATTATTATTATTATTATTATTATTATTATTATTATTATTATTATTATTATTATTATTATTATTATTATTATTATTATTATTATTATTATTATTATTATTATTATTATTATTATTATTATTATTATTATTATTATTATTATTATTATTATTATTATTATTATTATTATTATTATTATTATTATTATTATTATTATTATTATTATTATTATTATTATTATTATTATTATTATTATTATTATTATTATTATTATTATTATTATTATTATTATTATTATTATTATTATTATTATTATTATTATTATTATTATTATTATTATTATTATTATTATTATTATTATTATTATTATTATTATTATTATTATTATTATTATTATTTACGTCAAACAAAAATGCTTTAAATGCAACAACACAATGTCAAATATTTTCCTAATTTTTTGGTAAAAATCTACTTTAATTTACATATTTCATGCAAGATCAAACAGAGGAAAATAAAAACTGTACTAGGCTGTGTTGTCTACTAGCAGAACTAGGCTAGCAAATTACGAAAAAAAGAGAAATGGTATATAAATTAAAGTTTAAAAATAATTTGTTAAATGCATAACTTTTATTTTTGTTATTTTTTATTTGCAAATAGAGAGCCATTTTTGATACTGAGTTTTGCGTTTTACTAAGTGTACTTAAGATCTTTAGTTGGGATGATATCTATTTATTTTATAATTTTAAACAAACATAAGATATTTTTTTGCAATTTAAAGAAATATATAAAAATTATTAGGCTTAAGTTATGTAGCATGAAAAATGTTACTATTAAAAAATACTATGTGCACATAAGATGTTTTGATACAATAAATTCATTATTGTTTAAAAAACGTAAGCTAAAACGAAAACGCTCATAAACTTGCGGTCATATCGACTTAAGCTACTCTTCCATGCGACCACAGATATACAGACATATGTACAGTGCTGTTCAAAAAAAAAAAAAATAGATTCACCATGATCTAACATTTTTGAGATTAATAAAACATTAGAAAAACGCGATTACTTAGTTTTATTTTATCATTTTGGTAATATTATAACAAAAATTACATAAAAAAGATATAACTTTAGAACATCGAAACTAAAAAACTATGTATTGATCAATATTGTTAAAATCAGCAATTATTTCGTGTTCAATAAAATAGATTCACTAAATTTGGTGTTCTAAAAAAATATTTTTAGGAATTAAACTGAGTAATTCTTTTCAATTTCAGTTTATTTACCTCAGTACTTGGTGGAATAATCCTTATTTTTAATGACTGCTGAACACTTCTATAAAGTCAATAAGTCTCTGACATATTTCCATTGGAATATTTTTCCATGGTTCTTTCACTAACTCTAACAACTGTTCTTTATTTGAAGCGTTTTTTCCTCGGATATCTGCTTTGACAAATTTCCATAGATTTTTGATAGGATATAAGTCCCGCGACTGTGCCAGCCAGCTCAAAACCTCGACGTTATTATACTGAAACCAAATTTTTTGCTCGCATCGATGGGTGTTTCAACAAGACAACGATCAAAAAAACACACATCGAAGCGGTATTTCCCATTCGGCGTAATTTATCACGACGTCGTTTAATAATTGGTATAATAAATGGCATCCATTATTCCTTCTATTCTAAATAGAAGCCCTGTGCCATGGTAGAAAAAACATTCCCATACCAAAATACATTATTGCTACACCATGTTTAATGGTTTTTATTGTATATTGTGGAAGGAATTCAGTGTTCGGTGGACTTCTTACAGTCAAATTACTTCTATCAGAGTTGAACAAATTAACTTCAGTTTCGACTGACCATAAATTATTTCTCCACGCCTATGAATAGGCCAATTTATACGCTGTTTTGTAGGTGAATTTATTTTTTTGAACAGCACTGTAAATATGTACAACGAATAGATTTATTTAAAGGTATTTACTTAATTGTCAAATTAATATTTAATTACATTTTAGGTGATGTTAAAAATTCCTTGTCTGATAATTTCAATACATACACCAGGAGGCAATTACATATTTCAGAAATCTTTTCGATAGTGTACTAAGCGTACGTATGTGTTGATCAATTATTGTCTCTTGTTATTTTTGGGGAAGAATTCTTCCATTTTAATATTAGTCCTATCCTGAAGGAGTCTGGCATTTATAGGATCTTGTTTTTTTTCATACGTTTATTTACCTTTTCCTTTCATCTCGCCAAAATGTATTTGGTATTTGCTCTGACATTGTCATATTTTAAAAAAGTTAACTTTATTTTACAAGTAGATTGTAATAACGAAAAAATTTTAAGGCGACTTTAAAAATCACTTCAGCTAAATTTTGAAATTTCGAATTATAAACGCAAGTTGTAATATGGCCCTTAGTTTTTTAAATAAATATGGTTTACGAAACATAGATTTCATTGTTTATTTCAATAAATGGATTTATTTTGGACTTTTACAAAATATTGGACTTTACTTCCCTTTTAATACATTTATATCATTTTAGCGATTTTTAAAAATATAAACAAGACATAAACAGCTGTTTAAAATAAATTTGTTATTAAAAGTGATTAAAGATTTATTTTAGTGATTAAAAAAACTATGAAATTAAAATAAAATAGAAGTAATATTTAATAAAGTTTAAGAAATAAGTAAATACTATAGTTTTCGTATGATTTAATTCCAAGACACAAAACAAAAAATATTCCAGCTTCATTTAGCTATTATAATATTTATAAATATATTTCTTTGACAGTGACCAAATATTTTTTCTTGTCAAATATTTCTTAAGTCTGACCGTAGGGAAAACATATTTTCCCCTTTTTTTGACGCTATTTGACTTTACAATAATGGTCAAATAAATGTGAGTAGTGTGGCCACAAAAAAAATTTTGTTTGTGTCACTCAAATTTCATTCAATTAAGGGAAAACAGAAATTGGTTAAATATTTTCCAGACCATGAAAAACCTAAATTAGAGCGTATACATTTGTCTAGTGTTGACGCTGAAGTAACATTCTTGAATAATAGCGTTGAAATTGTGTCATGAACTGTAATGTTAACTTAAATTTAAAATAAAAAATCACTAAATTGAAATTAAAAAATTAACGTAATAAACGCTAAATTTGATGCGAAAATAGCTAAAATAGTACTACTTTATTTCTTTTCTTTTATTTTGTTTCATTGCAGTCAGCCAACTTGTCAAAATTCAATTTTTCAATTTCAAAGCATTGATGCCGCGCTATTATGATTTGCTTCAAACAATGAGAAGTTTTGACAGTTAAGACAACGCTTGGCGCTCTTATTTAGGTTTGGCTGTTTTCGACAGCAAAACGGCTTTGCTGAAGTTGATTTGTGTACTCTCGGCAGCTATCAGCTGACAATAAGAAAATTAATAAACGAATACGAATAATTTCTCAATGTACTAATAGCGAAATAAATAAAGAAAAAGCTGATGGCAAATGTGTTTTTAACGCGTGCTGTGTAATTTGCGATTCTTCATGTGCGTAAATTCTTAAATGCAAGATAGTTGTCGACGAATTAACGCGTGTTATGTACTCCCACTTTAAAAGTCTCTAAATTAAGTCCAAATAGCTTCATACAAGTCATCAGTCAAAAAGAGAGCGGAGTTGGACATGTGGGCATGGTACTTCAGATACAAAGTAAATATTGATTTTTGTCTATCTTGAGAACGGTTAAAACTAAAGTCTCTGAATTTGGTCTGAATGACTTCGTAGTCAGTACAAATCATAAGTCAAAAAATTAGACGAGATTCCATAAATGGGCGTGGCACTTTTCATTCATATATATGTAATTTTTTATATGTGGAGACAGTGTTTCATAAAACCAAGTGTAATAGTACAAAAAACGGCAACAATAATAACATCCAGTGGTGGACATTGGGTTAGCACATTTCATGTATGCTGCATTGAAATAAATAGATTTTTTTCTAGGCATCAAAATTGAGGAAACTATTTACCTACATGTGTTGTCTATGTTGCGCTCTGTGTGTACCATTACTTCTTTTTCTTTTCTTTGGCGGTCTTAATTTTTATGTTTAATTTGTTTAGAAAAATATGTAATCTGTACTGTAGCACATTTTACAAATTTTCATACTCTTCACTAATTTTATCTTTAAAATCTTAAATTGATAGATTTTGTGAACGTTTAATTTCAAAAGTTGTAATAAAAACCTTAAAAAATTAAATAGAAATGGGCCAAGGTAAATGGTGCTCAAAGGCATAGCGGGAAGTTATTCATCAAATAAGCTTCTCTATTAGACTGCTATAAAAAGATGATAAATAGTACAACGTATTAGTTCATATTCAAGCCCTTTGGACATATAAAAGTATTTCACAGTATGCTAGGCCTAGTAACAACTCGAGTTTTCAACAAAACTTGGTATTGAAATCTTCTCGCGAACAATTAGAAGAAGGAAAAATTAAAAATTTTTTTTGGATGCATTATACAACATATGCCACACGTGTCCAAAAGAACTGAAGTCCCGAATTTTATTCTATTTGAGCATTTTATTTTATTTTTAAAAAATAAAGTGTCGAACCCAATTTTGTTTTGTTTTGGATCTGAAAATGTTATAAATATATAGCGTTTGTCAAGCATGCAACACAACCCTAGGTACACATCAGTAACAGTAAAGCATGGGGCGGGAAGTGTGATGGTTTGGGTCGCATTTTCTGGGCACAGTGTTGGTCTTCTAGTTAAAATAGATACGCAAGTAGATCAGTACGCTTTGAAGGAAAAAATGGACTCCATTTTCAGAGAAAAACATGCCACTTAGATGGCTTTTCGTGCATGACAATTATCAAAACACTTTTCACGAACAGTCGAGTGTTGCTTAGAGCAAAATGGAATCGGCATTTTTAATTAGCCAACTCAATCACCAGATCTCAGTCCTGTAGTGAACCCATGGAATAATGTAGAGTAACACATTATTGATGTTACACTTTAAAAGAAATTGTAAGCAATACCAAAGAAACGTTGCGTGGGACTTATGGACAGTATTCCAAGGAGATATAAAGAAAAAGAGTTATCCTGTCAAGTTAGTACTTAGTACGTAGTACTTAGTTTCAAATAAAATAAATAAGTAGTTTTGCTTTGTGCTAAATAACTGTCCAGTCATTTTTTGGTTTTGCGCTATTTCAACGCAAAATTAATGAATTAGAACGAACAAAACCAAAGTAAACTAATGTTACGTGTTCCTTGGACCACGAGTGATACAACAGAACATAGAAAAATAATTCAAATAATAAACCCGTAAACAATTGTTTGATTCTAAAAAGTACACATAGGTAATGTTCTAATTCAATGTCTACCACTGTATATTTTTTTAATTTTCATTATTTTTACTTAATGTAATACCACGAATACAGTCTTAAATACAATTATCTGGTATCTTGTGAAAAACCCCTTAACTTTTTTAAAGTAATGTTGATGTCTGAAGGCTACGCTCTGAGTGTATTGCCGAATTTTTTTATTAACGTCACGTGTAATCCTTTAATTTCAGCACAGAGTTCAGGATTCCTGAAAAAATAACGAGCGTTATTTCCGCCTTTAATGTTTCCGAATCCTGGTTTTGGACTGTCTACAAATAATTCTATTTCTTTTTTGAACATTCTTGAATGCTTAATGAATGCTTCTTTACATTTGCTTTGTCAGCAGCATCTCTTAATTGTCATTTTTTAACTTCGAGGCTAAGGTAAAGCAGACATTCAAGACACCTGTGGTGAAAAAGTTTCAGACAAAGCATTACAAACTTTACCATCAATTAGTTTAAACCAAACCACGTTCGACAGACATCTTAACATATTGTTTTCAAAACTTCGGGATTCATCCAAAACATCAACACGTCTACGTTTGGCCTTGAAAGAGGCATTTTTACGCTTTTTTTCGGTCAACCAAGGTCAGCTGGAGGGAGCCGAGATGAAGTGGATTGTTCTACATCATCGTAAAGTGTACAAAATGTTTATCACCCTCTAGTCATGTTTTATTCAACAACAGAGCGCGTTCCCGAGATCTTGAATTCTACCATTTTTTTTACAAAATTCTCAGAAATTCTAGATATAACCGCCTTAACCTCCTTCACCCACTGCTTGTCTATGCTGATCAAATTGTGTTTTGAGGCAACAAAATTAAAAATCGCTGTATTTTTATCCTTACTGGAAGTTTTGACCCATTCATTAAAAATTTCCATTTTAGATACAGTAAAACTGCCTTTTGCTAAAATGAATATAAATACTATATGGTCAGATTCGAACAAAAAAGTTTAGGTGTATTTTAAACTACGGTAGTGTATCTTACGCTTGATAAAAAATTGGCGCGGGGAAATAGGCGGTTTTTTGTTTAATAACTTGTTGTAATTTATTTTTAAATTACTCATATTTTCTAAGTAAAGGGTTGAACAATATAAAATGTAATATTTTCCCTTGGATATTGACATAAATGTTTTGACACATTATTTCAGACCAAACATTAGCTGCCATTACAATTATCTAAGTGTGCTCTTATTAACTGTATTAACAATACTCGCAATGTTAAAGTTGTTTTTCTGCAGCTAGTTTGTCCTGGACGATACACTGTGCAGAGGGGAAAAATTGAAAAAGAGCATAAAAATAATAACTAAGATAGTAGTTAAGATAATAATTAATATAGGCGCAGCGTGGCACGACGGGTTATATAGTGTGTACATAAATTTAATACAAGATAAAATTTGTTCTTAAACAATTCAATTGGAACTTCCAAATCATCATGGAAGAATATAGGGTTCAACAACAGGTGCACACGTTAAAATAGTTTTATCGAAATGATAAAACTACCGTACGACGACGAAACACAAGGTTTGACGAAAACATCCCTATTATTCTTGAAAATGTGCCTGAGATTCCGAGGCGAATTTTGCTTAGCGTCTTGGGCTTGCACAATTATAAAATTAAACTCAGTTAGTAGCTGAAGGTACATAAATAGAAAAGAAAAAATTTGTTCGCTAATTTTGGTTAAAGTTAGGTACTTGCATTTAATTTTGAATTTTCATGATTTATAGCTTATTTTATTCTTCACACTTTAAGCTTTAATTTAACATATAAAATTTTCATTCTGAAAAATCTTTTATGATTTTGTGAAAAAAAAAATTGCTTTATTGTTGCGCAAAAAAAATTTTTTTTGTCGCAACTAAGTATTAATTTTTCCGTTGATTCATTGGAAATTTTGTTCCTAAACATTTGGTGGTAAGTGCATTAAAATCGGTCAAGTCGTTTTCAAGTTATGATAAAATACAATAAAATACATATTGTTCCAAGAAAAAAAATATTGTCCTTCGAAAATCCAACAAATGTCAAAAAAGCTTTGTGCCAAATGTGAAAATGTGCAGAACATAAAAAACTAATCTTCGATTCCTGCATATAATAGCACAAATTAAAGTTTCTTTGATAAAGATATCTTATTTAATTAATAAATACCCAGATGAATTTAAGAAAAATTGTTCCGTTTTATTTTTTGAAATTTTTTTTAGTTTTTCGAAAAGACTATTTATTATATGTTAATATACATACATATGTATGTATGTACAGTGGCGAGCAGAATTGATTTTTGAATTAAAAGCGCAATAAAGCCCAAAAAAATTCAGAATAGTAACTCGACTTCTCGTTTAAAATAATCGGTTGAGGAATATTAAAAGATAATAACAAGAAATTCACTAGCATTTAAACTGGATGTTAAGTTTAAAATTTTAGGCAATTTTATGAAAAAAGTCAACGTATCCAATTTTTCACGTTTAAGTTAAGCAACAATTTTTGTTACTAATTGTCAGTTAATTTAAAAATTTTTGCCTTCAAAAATCGTCAGATTTATTAAAAAACCAAATTGTGCAAATGACAAATAATAATTATTTACCTCTTCAAGTTGATAAGAAGTTTTGAATAAGACACTTAACAGTACTACAAGTACGAAAAAAATGAAATATAAACATGCCACATGCTTGTTTTCTGAGATAGTCACCATGGATATGAAGCATTTATTATCCTCCAAACAGGCAAAAACACCTGAATAGACTGCAGCAGCCATAAACAAGCTAGTATGTGAATGGACAGCATGGAGAGCTCTTCGTTAAAATGACCTTATATCAGCTGTAAAGAAGAAGAAGCGTTGTCAGAAAAAAAAATTTTTTTTTTTTCTTTAATTTTGCAAGAAACACACAAAATTGGAGTGCTGATGACTGGAAAACAGTTACTGGGTCAACCGCTTTCAGTCCATTGAAGGAGAATATCACTGGCAACGCACTAATTGATGCTTAAAAACGTCCCAAGCAAAAATAAAATAAATATTATGATGGGGCCTGTTTCACTAGGTGACATCTCGGTCCCTTAGTAAAAATAGATGGTATTATGAAAAAAGAAGATTATCTGTATATATTACAATACAAAATTTTAAGCTTTGCAGAAGACAGCGCCTTTCCAACAAGAGAGGAATTCGATGTATACATCAACATTCGCAAAGATTTGGCTTTTAATTCAGGACTTTCTAATAAATCAACGACCATGGCACAGAGGGACTTGAACCTCATCGAAAATTTGTGGGCTTTGTTAAAAAAAAGTTCATGAATACAAACATAGTGGGCTAATATTCCGCACTAGACCGTCGAGAGTTTGGTCGAAAGTATGTTGAAACGTACAAAAGTGTTATAAAATCAAAAATTCTTTGGAAACAATCTGGAAAGTTATAATTTTCTTAGAACGTGCAAAATTGGATACATTGATTTTTTCATAAAATTGCCTAAAACTTAACACTAAGTTTAAATGCTAGTGAATTCCATTATGTTATCTTCTCTTATTCCTACACTAATTTTTTTAATTAAAAACTCGAACTATTTTTATTGCATTTTTTTATGTTTTACTGCGCTTTTAGTTCAAACTTTATTGGTATGTATCCTGATTCTGCTAGCCACTGTAAATTAAGTTTCTCGTTTTTTCTTTTTATTAATATTTTCACTTACCAAACTTTTAAGTCAACAAAGCAAAAACCTATTAAATAAGTTATTTCAATAACACATAAATACATTTTTCTTTTTGTAATTTCCTTAATAGGATATTAGAAATCATCATACGTCTTTCAGAACTATCGTTATCTTTAAAGTACAACAAAATGATTTTATTTATCTTTCATTTAATTTTTAATTAATCCTAAAACTTTCATTTGTTCTCTAAAACAATGACCATAGGCAGCAGCAGCTTCGCAATGATCTGAAGGCACCTCAATATTAACGCAGATGTTTGTCAAATCCTCGACCAGTTTTATTTTACCATTATCTCCGTCAGCTAATTTACGCGTTTCTTCTAAAGCAGCAGCCTGATCAAATTTTCCATTAGAATCCATCTGTTTTAGAAAAGATTGATTAAATTATAATATTGGTATTAGTTTTCTTCAATTAAAATAAAATGTTTACAAAATTTATTGGAAATTAGTTCTAAGTAATAAAATATATCGTCATATAAAAGCAGAAAAGCCGTAGGGTATGTATATTAAAAAATTTACAGCGCAGGCAAATACCTTTTCAAAGGAAAAAATATATTAAAATCTTTTAACATTTCTAAAGATTAAACTTGGATTTGGCAATTTCTTTTTTAATTAGAGGCATGTAAATTGAACATATATGTATGTATGTCCATATGTATACTAATGCATATGCTGCATTAGAACCAATCAAAAATTCGATTTCGAATTTTTTTGTGTTGTAACTTGGGGCTTTTTGCATTTAATACAATATTACTATATACAATGGTGATTTTAAATATACGAATATTTTTATATGAAACATATTCAGTGTTTGACTTTCGCCATACTCTGGTATGTGTTCATCGGATCAAACATGTTAAACATATTCTCGCCTGCAAAAAATAACCTGTGTCTAGAAACTACGTGGTATATTTTCAAATCGTTTTACTTAGACCTCTTGTTTTTTTTTTTTTTTTTGATTAAGAGTAAAAGTTAGTAATTAGTCTTTAGCCACATGTGAGTTATACCCAGCTTTATGTAGCACTCTTCGAACAGTTTCAGAGCGCATGTCCTTCCTTATTGAGGTTTTGTTTTTAATGTATCCGCTATAATCTGACGCAAAGTAATTTTTGAGTCAACTCTAACTTTTCCTTCTATTCAGGTGCATTCCCTTCCGGTTTATTTACACAGACACTAACTACGCTGCGTATTTTTAAAATTAGTTTTACCTTTGTATCGATTTAAAATTATAAAAACAGTTTAACGACCTGGATTCAATAGTTTTTCGGTATTATCAAAAAATAGGTATTTGAATCTTATCTTATATATGTATGTATAAAAAATAATGTGTTTGTATGTATGTATGTATGTTTGTTTGTGCCTTATAGACAGCTAAACGACTGAATCAATTTTTTTGAAATTTTTACATTATCTCTCTGTATATCTTGAAGGAGCTATAGACTATATAAATTTCAAAAATTCCAACTGGGCGGTGCTACGCCCATACAAAGTGTATATTTATTTGTCTATATGTTCAAGACGACAACAGAAAAATTCTCTAAATTGGGCTCATAGTCAGTGCAAATTATTAGCCAAAGTTTCAGAATTTGATCTGTTTGACTACATACTCATTACAAATCATCAGGCAAAAGTTGGGCGGAATTGGACAAGTGGGTGTTGCTCCTCCCATACAAACTAAATATTGATTTAATTATATCTTTAGAACGGTTAAAGCTAAAGTTTCAATACTTGGTATGAATGACTTAATGAATGATAATACAAAATATCAGGCAAAAATTGTGGGAATTAGAAAGGTGGGCTTGGTACCTTCCATACAAAGTAATTATTAATTTTTGTATATCTTGAGAACGACAATAGCAGGAGTTTCTTAATTGGGTTTAAACAACATCATAACAATACATCAGTGGGCGAGATTGCATAAGTGGGCGTGACACCTCCAATTAGAATTTTGGATATGTGGAGAACAATCCACACTATCCACATCAGATAAAAAGCGGGAATTGCAGAAATCACACCGGGAAAAAGCTATCTATATACGTATACTAAAAAAATGAATGTGTGTGTGTGAAGATTGTATACAGTGAAAGGGCAGAGGAACAAATGGTTTGGTTTTGATCAGAAGGGGACAAAATTGGGAAAAAGAGTAAACAATGAAACTAAGATAGCATTTAAATAATATTTAAAATGTATTAATATACAAACCAATGTGTCAAAATTCGCATGCCCTTACTCGAAAGAATTGGGCTTTCAGTGACAGTTAAAGACACTACTAAAATTGTTAAAAATTTCTGTCGCATTCAAAATTTCAGATGACTTATTGGCCTACATAAAGTCCAATCCTGATCCAATAAAGATTTTTGGACAACAGTGAAAAACAATATCTGGAAAAATGTCGTAGATTTTCGCGGAACATGGTAGAGTTAAGGGAAGGATGTAACAGGAAGGAACAAATCTCTCTGATGAAAAGTACAAAAGTGTAAGTTCTTCTCAATTTAAGCGAAAAGAGCAAAACTGAGGAAATGCGGAAAATTGTATATTATTGGCTTCCCCTCATTTCAATATTTCAATTTGTTATTTTTTGTGATAGAACTCATGAATGAATAAATGTGTTAAATTTTGTTATAGATATGTAATTAATGTTTTTAATTCAAATTGTACACATGTGTTAACTTTTGCATCCTACTGTATTTCCCAAGGCAACTTAAGTAAGACGAATACCATTCAAAAGATCCACTTCTCGTCTTTCCAAATTTGATGGGAAATACGGTGAATAGTCAATAGGGACTTGCGAATGCAAAAGCGAATAACGAAATAAAATTTTTGCAAAGGCGAATACTTTAACAACACACTTTAAAATAAATAGAAAATTAGACGATATATGATAGTAGAACAAGACAATGGTGAGAAGAGAATGGCTATATACAAACTGATAATTTTCTTATATCGGGTCCGCCATCTAACGTTTTTTTTTTTCAAGTAGTGCTTATTTCGTGAATGGTAACACTTAGCTCATGTCTGATTTGACAGATAATTAGTTTTATTCTTCTGCTGAACGAATATGGTTGTGTATACGCTTGAACAACGCTGGGATATATTGCGACATTACTTTGATCGATCGACTTACAGTAGATGCCGATTTTGCCAAAAAAAAATCATCTTTTCAATTGAAGCTCATTTTGATCTTGGCGGGTATGTAAACGAGCAAAATTGTCGCATTTGGGGCACAGAAAACCCGCACGCATACATTGAAAAGCCGATACACCCAAGACGGGTCACTGTTTGGTGCGGATTTTGGTCCAGAGGCATAATTGGTCCATTTTTCTTCGAAATGAGCAAGGAGT
The DNA here is from genome assembly GCA_023159175.1 of Wohlfahrtia magnifica. Lineage (NCBI taxonomy): Eukaryota > Metazoa > Arthropoda > Insecta > Diptera > Sarcophagidae > Wohlfahrtia > Wohlfahrtia magnifica. The sequence continues at coordinate 695,861 of JAKWBJ010000533.1, read as the reverse complement.
GGCCGTTACAGTCAATGGCGATCGTTATCGGGCCATGTTGAACGAAATTTTGTACACAAAAATTTAAGAGGAGAATATTAGCAACATTTAGTTTCTATAGGACAGCGCTACGTGCCACACTCGATGTTTTGCGCCCTGTTTTTGAAGATCGCACTAACAGCCGCAGAGCTGATGTCGTTTGGCCAGTTTGGAGCTGCGATTTAACACCGTTGGACTATTATTTGTGGGGTGCCGTCAAAGATAAGTGTTACCCAACAAGCCAGAGACAATTGACGCTTTAAAGGACAATATTCGTGAAATACAGCTGCACACAATCGATAATGTGCTTAAAAATTGAAACGATCGTGTAGGCTACTGCATGGCCAGCAGAGGCACCCATTTGAATGAAATTATTTTTCATTATTAATAGGTAAAAAAAAATTTAAGAAAATATTCAGTAGTTTTTTTATAGTATTTCAAAAAAAAAAAAAAATTATTTGGCGGACCCTATACAATTTCTGGGAAATATGAGTTAAATAGTTCATGTTCCGGGAAATGAATATGCACAACACAAGGAACTCTGAAATCGAAAACATGTTCATTTCTGCTGGTGTTGTTATTGCATATTCCTTCACGGTTATACTGGTCTACAAAATACAAAAAAATTTCTCGCCTTTATATAAAACTAAATCAAATCAAATTCAAATCCGTTTACAGTTTTTTTCCATCGGGCTCTAATTTTTTTTATGGGCGTGAAAAATTTTCGCCCAATATATGGTAGTTATGTCAATATATTTCATCATAACTTGAAAACGACTTGACCGGTTTTAACGCAGGTACTACTTACAATTAAAGACCGATAGAAAAAAACTAAAAACGGATTTAAATTCAGCGCATCAAAATCATTATATTTCTAAACTATATGTTTTATTTAAAGACGTTTTTTGCTAAATCATTGGAACAGAAAACTATTTTCTGTTCACTTAGTAGAAAATTTAGTTATGATCTCAAAGCAAAAATTTATATAATTTAAATCATTAGAAAAAAATTTTTTCACCGTTTGGGTTTTGAAAATTTAAAAAACACGGAAAATTTTGTAAAAGTTAATGAAATATTTACTTGCGGCAATTAACGAATGCCTGGCATATAATTTTTAAAGATTATTTTATGTAAATGTCACCAGTGCTTACGCCACAGATGGTCCATTCGTGAGCTCCAATTTTGATATACTTTTTTCGTCCGATTTCTCATCAATGGTAGCTATAATGTAGTCTTCTAGGACTGGAGTTATGGCTGGCTTGTTCCTGTACACGAAAGATTTTACGTATTCTTATCATAATAGTCTAGTGAGGTCAAATTGTATGATCTTGGAGGTCATTTGGCTGATCTAAAAAGTGGGATGAACTGCTCACCAAACTCCCCTCTCAACAAATTCATGGTATCGCATGTGGCACATTCTTGTTGAAACCACATGAAAATCAACCACATATTCCATCTATCTGCTTGCAGTGGCAGCTCTTGAACTGCCTCTAGTTGCTCTTCACTCCAAGTTCGAGAATTCTGTTTGTTAACTCCGTGGCTTAGATTTTGTCTTTTCTTATATTGACGATATTTGTGTAGCATCTGTTTTCATTGAACAATATCCCATCTTGCCATTAACTTTAAGAAATACGAGCTTGGAAAGAGCGATATTAAATTTCTTGATCACCTTGTTAACGCCAATATCATTCGTCCTCTGCTAGAGAAAGTGGCGGTAATACGAGAGTACCCCAAGCCAAAGGTATTTCAGAAGCTTAAGATGTTCAAATCGATGGTAAACTTCTATTAAAAATTCTTGCCAAATACAATACAATGTCATATGAATCTACAACAAGTTATTATAGGCATTTAGAAGAACGAACGTACGCCTTTAAAGTGGGATTTAAAAACAGAAGCTGCTTTCCAAAAATGTAAAGACGAGCTAGCGATAGCCACACTTTTAGCAAGCCCTGCTTCCAAAGCCGAGCTAGCAATCTACGTAGATGCCTCCGATAATGCTTTAGGAGCGGCCGTACACAAAAAAATCGATGGTTGTCTTCAGCTTTCAGCCTTTTACTCAAAAAAATTAACGAGTACGCAACAAAAATAATCCACGTATGACCGAGAGCTAACTGCAATGTTCCAAGCTGTTTGCCACCTTCGGTATATGATAGAGGGATGACGACGACCATCGACCGCAGTATTTCGCTTTTCAACAAAAACCCGAAAAAGCTTCGACATGCTGAATTCAGCAACGCGATTTCATCAGCCAATTCACTACAGCAGCTCAACAAAATGATGAGGAGCTCCATCAGAAGTTACAAAATCCAGGTACTGAAAAGAATTCTTTACATTTAAAACTTTTCCAATCACAGGTTGTGATATTAATCTTATATTTGGTACCACATCATCACAAATTCGACTTTTCGTTCCGAAGAAGTTTCGCCAACAAGTTTTAGTTAAAATACGTGGCTTGTCATCCAGGTGTCCGCGCCACCACCAAATTGGCAACTAACAGATTTTGTTGGACTGGGATTCGAAAAGATTGTTCACTTTTTGTTCGGAACTGCCGGCTAAATTTGAGCTGACCAGACAACGCTTCGCCAATATCAACATTGATATCGTTCGACCTCGTCCATTCTGTGAAGGTGAACGATATTGTTTAACAATTGTCGATTGTTTTACACGAGGGCACGAAGCGGTCCAAATTCCCTACATGAGCGCAGGATCCATCGTGAAGGCTCTTTTGTGATTGATAGATTCGGCGTTCCAATGCGAATAACATCACATCGCGGTCGTCAATTTGAGACATCGATTTTTACCGGAGCAGCGCATCTTCGCACTACACCATATCACCCAAAAGCAAATGGAATGATTGAGAGATGGCACAGAACCTTCAAAGTGACAAAAATCCTGCCAGATGACTATTTCATTTGTCTACGATTTTGTTCGGTCTAAGGATCGCTTTTAAACCAGATATATACGCTTCGCTAGCAGAATTATTTTACGGCGCAACGCTCACAATTCCAGGAAAATGTTTGCAACCAGCAAAGATCACGACAACAGACATCGACTTTATTGAAAAACTTAGATCGGCGATGCAAAAGCTTAGGCTGACCGACTCCGCACATAGCTCTACTCCACCAGCATTCATTTCAAAGAATCTTTGGTCTTCGTCTCACATTTTCGTTCAAAATGACGCCGTCCGACTATGTCCTACACGCTCGTACGATTGTTCTTATTTAGATATAAAGCTTTTTGAAATGTACTTCAAGATTTCCATACGGAGAATCGGAAGATATTTCAGCTAGTCAGCAACATTTACCGGATGTTCCAGTTAGTGAGTAACATTTACCGGATGTTCCAGTTAGTCAGTAACTCCCACCAGACATTCCAGATAGACAGCAACAGTCACCACACATTCCAGCGAGCCAGCAATAACCACCAGTGGTCAGCTTTTCACCTAAAGTCATGCCACCTAAGGCTACCTCCAGTAGTAGGCGCATCCAGATACCTTTAAGGCTTAGGTAATTCCGCTACACCAGGTGGAATAATGTGACGCACTGTGTTTTGTAGCGATCCTGGTTTAAACCGAGTACCGGATAGTTTTGCTTACTTGACTACTTTTTCATAACAACGAAATCTTGAAATGTACTTCAAGATTTCCATACGGGGAATCGGAAGACATTCCAGCTAGTCAGCAACATTTACCGGATGTTCCAGTTAGTCAGTAACTCCCACCAGACATTCCAGCTAGCCCGCAACAGTCACCACACATTCCAATGAGCCAGCAATAACCACCAGTGGTCAGCTTTTCACCTAAAGTCATGCCACCTAAGGCTACCTCCAGTAGTAGTCGCATCCAGATACCTTTAAGGCTTAGGTGATTTCGCTACAGCGGAATCACTGTGTTTTGTAGCAATCCTGGTTTAAATCGAGTACCGGATAGTTTTGCTTACTTGGCTACTTTTTCATAACAATACTTTTTTATATTTTTGAATTAATTCATTTCTGTCATTCTTTTTTAACTCTTGCCTTAAGAAACACACTACGTTAAATAAATAAATAAAATTTATATATGTTGTACCGGATAGTACCCAATTAATTTTTTGTATCAAATACATTTCATAATTTAATTACTGGAAAACGCATAGACAAATATATTATAACTCTTACCACTTTATACTTCTTCATAAGACATGAACGCAAACATTTTCCTGATGTACCAGATGGTGGCTTTCTACTCATCAGATCCTGAATATCCACTAAATAGTTTTGTGCATTCTATAGTTAAAAAATTCAAGCAGATATCGTGTTTTCATTGAAATACCTGATGTAGCTCCTACATCTTCCTTGCATTGATTTAAATTAATTTGAAATCGTCCTGCTGCCATTTCTTCTTTTCTTGATACAGGATTCGCTGAGGAAACTACAAAAATGTATATCAAAATAAGAACTTCTGGTAGCCTCATGGTAATTTTTTGCCACAATAATATTTTAACAAAAATCAAAAATAGTATTTGGCCCGTTTTCCGAGTTTGACTTAACGAAAACTGATAATAACATCTTGCTTTTATTGCAAACAAATTTAAAGAAAATTAATTTGTTGTTTTTCTTCATTTTTTTTTTTTTTTTTTTTTTTTTTTTGGAATCCATTCATGTGTTAAATTATGTTTCAATCCAAAAACACGACATAAGATTTAACTGCGTAATAAATAAGATTTCCGCTGTGAAATTTGATAATATATACATACATACATATGTACATATATACATACATACTTCAAATTTAACAATTGTTTTTTTATTTTTATAAAAAGTAAAGTTTGTGTTTTCAACTTGCTTATTTTTTATTATTTAATAAACATACATACGAGTATGTATGTAAATTTATTTCTTTTCATTTTTTCAATTTCAAAGCAGAAGGTCAAATTGAATTTATTAGTTTTTTTTCTACCTCTTAAATCATTTTCGTCTTTACTTAGAAATGATTATAGTTTTCATAAGCAGAAGTGCATTTTCAAATAACAACCAAAATTATTTTATCCTTTAAGTAATTCTTTCCAAATATTCAATTCCTTAAAGTCTTTCATAATGCATAATGCAAACTTAGCCTAACTGCAAAAAAAACATATATTTTTTTAATTACGAAATTTTTTATTTCTAAAAATTCACAAAAAAAGCAGCAAGTATTTACCAATTTTGCTATTTATTCATAGATCTGCATATAATAGAAATAAAATAAACCATAACTCATAAAAGTCGATGAGTAAACACTTATTTTATTACCAATAAAGTGAAAGTACCTAGTTTTGAAGAAAAAATCTTTTTTTGCTGTAATTGCCGAACAAGGGTTCTTCGGTAGTGTATCAGATATTCTAAAAATGAAGCTTTACAATCAGTCAGAGCTAAATGATCTTATCAGAGACTTCTAACTAACAAAAGAGAAATCAGAGCTCCTGGCGTCTCGCTTAAGAGATCGAAATTTCTTAGAAAATTGTGTTAAGACTACAGAATTATACAACAAAAGCAAAATGTGATTTTTTTACGTCATAAATGGTGTTTCCGAGTAGCTCGGCCAAAAATATATCGCAAGTAAGTGGAGATAATTCGTTGATAGTAGTAAAGCAAGATTGAAGGCCGTCTTACCTCATATCGGCAATAAAAATCCGTGAATATGAAAGAAACATATGAATCTATGGCCAGTTTATTAAAAAATTGTAATTATGAAAAGCATAGTTGGAAAGTGCGTTGCAATTTAAGAGTTGTTGCTATGTTAATAGGCCTCCAAGGTGACTATACAAAATATTGCTGTTTTCTCTGCCTGTGGGTTAGCCGAGATCGACAAAATTACTATTTAAAAAAGGATTGGCCGACAGGACCAGAAAGCACACTATGATAATGTAATTTTACCACCGCTAAATATATAGCTGGACTTAGTTAAAAATTGTATTAAAGCACTAGACAATGATAGTAGAATCTTTGCTTATTTAAGAGCAGTATTTCCAAATCTTTCAACTGCAAAAATTTCTGAAGGCGTATTTGAAAAGTTCTTATCAACAGATTAGAAAGCTGCCTGGAAATCATTTCAACAAAATGTTTCTAACTTTCTAGGAAACTACAGAAGGCTTAAATTATAAAGAAATCATTCGTGGTTTGCTTGAAAACTTTTCAAAAATAATTAAATATAATAGAAATATAATAAAAAAAATTTTTACTTAATGCTTATTTTAGGTGTAAAAATGTCACTCATAATACATTACTTACATTCGCATTTGGACTTCTTTCGGTAAAACCTGGGTTCCGTGAGCGACGAGCATGGATCATCGTTTTTAGGGAGTATGGAATGAAAATATGATGGAAGATTTTATATAGTTTCTTTTAAGAGAATCAAACTCAGAATATAATAGAAAACAAAACAAGAGTCCAAATAGTTTTTAGTTCATATTTTGTTACCCTCTCTATAACAAATAAAACTATTTGTTTATTTAATTTTTTATAGGATATCAATTGCATGCTGCTCAGATAAACCGTTGTTGGAATTTTCGACATTTACATCAAAAAAAGTTTGTTTTTCAAAGTTAGGTACTTTCACTTTATTAGGAATAAAATAAGTATTTACCCATCGATTTTCATGAATTAGGGTTTATTTTATATCTATTATATACAGCTTTATGAATAAACAGTGAAACTGGTAAATATTTGCTGCTTTCTATTTTTTTGTGAATTTTTAGAAATCAAAAATTTCATAACTTAATATATATATATATATATATATATATATATATATATATATATATATATATATATATATATATATATATATTAATTCCCATAACATTCCATGAAGGAACATGGGGACTTCTCTCAGTCAATGAGCTGCACCCTTTTTTTTTTGTTTATTTATTAAGAATTTATATATATTTCACTACAAATAAACAAATAGTATAAATATAACTAAATCTAAATACAAAGCCCCAAGTATACGAGTTCTCAAGTATTAATTCTATCAGTTATATAATTTTCTTCAAATATAATAATTCGGTTTTTAAGTTTATCGATAATAATACCCTGGCATTAGCGAAATGGAGAGGTAATCAGAAGAATAGCAAAAGGTAAAAAGTACAAAGAGATTGCTGAAATTCTGAATATGAAACCAAATACAGTTGGGGACATTGTCAGAAGGCACAAAAATGAAGGAAGAATACGCTTCATAAAGCAGACAGGTCAGCCAAAAAAATTGACCGAGCGGGAAGAAAGTTCATTTGTGCGAAAAATAAAATCTAACCCACGCTTAAGTGCTCCCAAATTAGTCGCAGAGGTGCTCAATGAGTTTAAAAAGAAAATATCTGCATCTTTATACGAAGAACCATAGGAAAAAAAGGTTTTCATGGCCGAGTAGCACGTTGAAAGCCATTGGTTAATTTACGCAACCGAAAAGCTCGTTTGAGTTTTGCCAGGGAGTACATTAAGAAGCCTGAAACTTGGTGGGATGACGTTATATTTGTGGACGAGAGCAAGTATAACGTATTTGGATCCGATGGACGTGTAATGGTGTGGCGGAAGCCAAATGAAGAGCTACAACCACAAAATTTAAAACTAACCGTAAAACATGGAAATGGACATGTTATGGTGTGAGGTTGTATGGGAGCTAAAGGTACGGGAAAATTAGTTTTTATCAGTGGAATTATGAATAAGGAATCATATTTAAATATCCTCCGTCAAAATTTGAAAGAAAGTGCAAATAAGCTGGGCGTTTTAGATTCTTTTAAATTCTACCAAGATAACGACCCAAAGCACAAGTCGCGTTTAATTCAAGAATGGTTGCTCTATAACTGCCCTAAAGTTCTCCAACCACCTGCACAATCCCCAGACCTCAATCCGATTGAGAATTTATGGGATGAGCTGGACCGGCGAAACCGCAACTACAAAATAACATCCATTGAAGACTTGAAATTGCAGCTTCAAGAAGAATGGGATCGTATTCCTGCAGCTTATACAGCTAAAATGGTAAATAACACGTCAAACCGCCTAAGTGAAGTTACAAAACAAAAGGGTTATCCAACAAAATACTGAATTTTATAATATATTTTTCAAAGTTAGAGCTGGATGATCTATTTAGTCCAGAACAACATCTAAAGCATTTCCTTTCAAAATTTCGTATTTTCTCCATATAAGCAGGAGAAATATTAAACCATATTTGACAACCGTAGGACAAAATAGGTCTAATAAGTGATTGATACATTAAAGTTTTGACCCCAGATTGAATAAATTTTGAAAAAAATACATTTTTCCTGGCGAAGAAAACATTTCTTGCCTTAATTAGTTGTCTGTTCACATGTTCATTAAAGTATAAAAATTTATCTAAATGAATACCTAAAAGCTTTACGACCTGTTTAACAGGAATTTTTATATCGGTCTTTGACTTTATACCGAACTATCTCCAGTTCCTCCTCAAATTGCTATTACATTTCCCCACTGGGGGTCGGAAGAGTATGCTCTCACACTTGTCAAAATTAATCTTCATTTGCCAATCTAAAGAATATTTTTCAACTTCTAAAAATTTATCTCGTCAACCTCTATTTATTTTACTGATTTCCGTGTAATATATTGTAATATCATCTGCGAATGCAATAATATTATCTACCTTCGTCAGGAGGTGGTAAATGTAAAGGTTAAACAGTAATGGAGAATTTACTGTGCCTTGTTGCAGACCATTAGCTATGATGAATTTTCTTGTGCTAGAATTATTATTCACGTACGTACTAGTATTTCTTTGATCTCCCTTAACAAGTGTTTAAATAAAAGTGTCTAAAATAAAATTTGAAAACAAACATTCTTTCTTGCAAAAACAATTTATATTGTTTAACAAAAATTAAAAGTAAAAACAACTTGCATTGATCATCATAATGGATGATGACAGTGACAAAGAAAAAAACAATGATTTAAGTTGGTAGGTAGTTCGACCGCCAAAATTACAAAAACGGTGTTCAACAGAATCCCCAAAAATGTTCAAACCGAAACGACCAAGCAATAACAATAGTAGTGCAAAACAATTAATAAACAATAACAATATAACTAAATTCTGCGATGAACAACCTAGTACATCTAAGCAAGCAACAAAGTTTAACTTTATTGCAACAACAGATAAGCATGTAAGTCAAAACCAGTTCTCAGTTTTAAGCAGCGATGAAAGTGATAATGAAGATGATGAAGATAATGATGTGAAACGTAAAAATGATAATGAAGATAAAGAAGCTAACTTACCGAAACCTCCACCTATAATTATACCAAATGTGGGAAAAATTAATGCCACGACTGAAGATATTTCTAAAGCAATCGGAGCCAATGAATTTAAATTTAAGACACTTAAAGATGGTCAAATAAGAGTAATGGGTAATAAAATCAACTCCTATAGAATATTAGTTAGATATTTAAATGATAAGAAAATTAACTTTCATACGTATTAAATTAAACAGGAAAGGTCATATAGAGTTGTTTTGAAAAATTTACACCACACAACACTTACTGAAGACATTAAGTTTGCAATTGAAGGTCAGGGATATAAAGTGAGAAATGTCACAAATATTCGAAGTAAGACTACTAAAGCGCCTCTATCTATGGTTATATTGATCTGGAACCAAATTCTAACAATAAAAATATGTATGACATGACACATATAAATAACACTATTGTCTCGATAGTTCCACCCAAGAAATATAATGACCTTATCCAGTGTCACCGTTGCCAAGAGTTTGGTCATACAAAAACCAATTGCAAAAAGCAAGTGAACTGCGTAAAATGTGGACTCGGTCATCTCACTATTGAATGTTCGAAGCCGGATGATACCCCACCTAGATGCGTAATCTGTTTGAAAAGTCATCCAGCTAGTTATAAAGGCTGTGTCGTTTACCGCCAAGCATTAAAGAAGAAACTTCAGAACAGCAATTATAATACTCGTAGACTTCGCAATATAAATTATATGCCTGACAATAATACATTTGCATCAATAATTGACGACGATAATCAACAAAATCAAAGCTCATATGCAAATGTCTTAAAAAATTCGCTACAAAATCCACACAACAGTCCTTTTGAAAAATCAAAATTTTACTTCAAAATCAAATAGAGCTAACCAATAAACTTTTTAATATGATTACAATTCTCATATCAAAACTATGCAATTAAATCTACGTATTGCAGCATGGTATGCAAACGGGCTTTCCAACCATGCCAATGAAGTTAAACTTTTTCTTAGGTCTAATTATATAGATATATTACTTGTGTCAGAAACACATTTTACAAGCAGAACGTTTTTTAAGTTACGGAATTATGGTCTAATAAATGCTAATCAACCACATGATAATGCCCATGCCGGATCAGCAATTCTTATTAAATCTTCAATAAGATATGAAGTTTCCCACATAATAAGTCAACCATTTCTGCAAGCAGTCTGCATTAAGATAGTATGTGATTCGACACCTATATCAATATGTTTCATTTATTTTCCACCACGTTTTAATGTAAAGTGCCAAGATTTTCAAGATTTCTTTCATCTTTTGTGACCTAGATTCATAGTAGGTGGCGATTTTAATGCTAAACACCAATGGTGGGGTTCAAGAGTCCAAAACCCAAAAGGCATTGAGCTACGCAAATGTATTATCAACAAAAACTATTCAATTTTATCAACTAGAAGTCCAACTTATTGGCTTACGGATCTAAGAAGACTTCCTGACCTTTTGGATTTTTTTGTATATACCGGTATTTCAAGTCATTTCCTGAATATATCTAATGAATTTTGTGATGAACTTAGCTCTGACCACTCGTCAATTTTATTAAACTTTAATAGTTTTTTGTACAGTAACTCAAAAAAATATCAAATTGTAAACCGAAGGACTGATTTTAACTCCTTTAAAATTTGGATTGATAGAAATTTACACCTTAATATACCGATTAAATCTCCGGAGGAATTAGACGAATTTGTCGAAAATTTCAACAACTTGATTCATGAGGCAGGTTTCTTATCTACACCTAGCGATAAAAGTATTAATTGTCAAGAAAGAGTGGTTATTACGAATGAAATAAGAAATCTTGTTAGAAAAAAAAAATATTAAGAAGAATTTGGCAATCCAGTAGAAATCCCATAGATAAGCAACGGTTTAATAAGACATCAAAGGATTTAAAAAAACGGCTTCTTGAACAAAAGACAGAACAACTTAACTACTTCCTAAGAAATTTGGGTGCTTCAAAAGCTGATGAATTTAGTTTATGGAAAGCTACAAAGTACTTAAAACACCCGTAAAAAGAAATACTCCCATAAAGGATGAAAATGGTACTTGGTGTAAAACAGACAAAAGCAAAGCTGAAGCATTTGCCTTACATCTTCAGAACACTTTTCAGCCACATCATTTTTGCAGTAACAACGCTAACGAAATAACTAACTTTTTAGAAAGCGCTTGCCAAATGGATTTGCCGATTAAACATGTGTCGCCGAAAGAAGTACAAGCAGAAATTAAGAAGTTAAATAATAACAAAACGCCAGGGTATGATGGCATCAACGGAAGAATTGCTAAATGTCTACCTAAAAAAGCAGTTATATTTTTAACGTTGATTTTTAATTCTATGCTGCGACTTAGTCATTTTCCATCCCAATGGAAGTGTGCTCAGATAATTATGGTAAACAAACCGAATAAGCCAGAAAATGCTGTCACATCTTATAGACCTATTAGTTTGTTGGTAACATTCTCCAAAATATTTGAAAGAATATTTATGAGTAGATTGTCACCTATCCTTAATAAATTCAGTATTATACCTGAACATCAATTTGGCTTCAGGCATAAGCATGGTACTCCTGAACAGTGCCATAGTATCGTGGCTTTTATTAGAAATTCTTTGGAAAAAAAAGAATACTGTTCTGGTATCTTCTTAGATATCCAGCAAGCATTTAACAAAGTATGTCTTATTGGCTTACTCTACAAACTTAAGAAGTTATTACCGACACCTTATTATTTGTTACTTAAGTCATATTTAAGTGAACTAACCTTTTTTGTCAAAGTAAACGATGATTTCACCAAAATCTATGATGTTAAAGCAGGTGTTCCGCAGGGCAGTGTTCTGGGTCCAACTCTCTACACAATATATACTTCTGACATGCCTTTAACAGATGACGATTTAATTGCAACTTACGCTGATGATACTGCAATTCTAGCATCTAGTCCGTGTCCAATTAATGCTTCAAATCTTGTTCAAAACGAACTCAACCAGTTAGATATTTGGTTATCTAAATGGAATATTAAAGTAAATACAACTAAATCTGTCCATGTTGTTTTTACCCTACGAAGAGGAGATTGCCCGCAATTGTTTATTGGAGGTAATGAAATTCCCAAAAAGGACAGCGTAAAATATCTCGGCCTTCATATTGACAAAAGACAGTGCTACCAAAATAACACATTAAGACTAATTGTTAATGCTCCAAAGTTTGTATCAAATCAAACTATTCACAATGATCTGAACGTTCCCAAAGTTAAAGATGAAATAAGAAAATATAGTGAAAACTATCTGAATAGATTAAGTGACCACTGCAATCCACTAGCGATATCTCTACTTGATGATAGTGAAGAAGTCAGAAGACTGAAGAGATATCACATACTTCACTTACCATTTCGATAATTATGTTATTTATTTTTCAACATTTGTTTAACATGTAAATATACTTGATATATAGTTTATTTTTGTATAATATCTAACTTGTACATAACTGAGAATTAGAAAATATGTTGTTTAAATGTTGTTGTTTTCACTGGAGAGCACCAACTACTTAAAATAGTATTGTATCAAATTTGTTCATTATCCTCAATAATTGGATAGGTTGTAAATAAAAAAAAAAGTATTATTATTATTAGATGCAAAAAAACTCCTATTATTTAACATGTTATGTAGAAGTATAATAATGTGTAATGGAAATTTTAGTTTTATCAGTTTATAAATCAGTCCAGGTATCCATATATTACCGAAAGCTTTTTCGAAATCTATTAAACACGCTCCTGTGTATAAGGCTCTATTTAAATTCCACTGAATATCCGATACCAGTAAATGAACTGCATGAATTGTCGAGTGTTTTTATTTAAAACCAAACCAATATTATTTTCATTACAATGTCTAACTAAAACGTTGTTTAAACATACTTCAAATACCTTACTTATATTCGGTAATAAGCTTATAGCCCGCACATTCTTAGGATTGCTTGTGTCCCTATTCTTTTTAGGCAAGACTATTATTTTGGCCAACTTCTAAGCATGTGGGAAATAACAATTGTTAAGCATATTATTGCAAATATGCAATATTTCGATATTATATCCTCTGGCAAGTTGCGTAAAATAATGTTAGAAATATTATCCACACCCGATGACAATTTTGGTTTCAAGTTTCTAAAAATGTATGTAACTGTTTCTCTTTGTACAAATATGTTATTTATCTGAGATTCATCTAGTTCATTTGCCTTTTTTGAGGTTGAGAATTGTGTTATCGTTGCATTATTCGCCTCGTACTGATTGTTCGTTTCTAAAAAGCCAGCGAAGGAATTGTATATTTCCACATGCAAATTGTTTTTAAGATCGATCTCTTAGAATAAACTGATTCTAAATAGGACCCGATCACATTCATTTTCTGAACCTCGTCTCTAATTAAAAAGTTATTACCGTCATAAGATTTTTCCAAATCATTAGGGTCTATTCCTGAATTCCTAATTATTCTTTCGTCGCTTAGCGAAATCTTCAAAGTTATCAGTTCATTTGATTGCGCTTTCCTAAATTGTTTTCTGAATTCGATAAACATATTTGTAGGATCCTTTGGGTTTATCTGTTGTAATTTATCTTGATAGTACTAATTCATCACAATTCTAAAGTTATCATTTATTAATTTTCTTATCAATTTAAGTTTAGTTTTTGACAATTTAATTTCAGTCTGCGTTAAAAAGCATTCAAGCCTGTTGAAACGCTTTATACTTGTGAGGCCTCTACTTTTTTCAGCCTGAAGTTTTTTTAGAATTGTGTTGACAAACTTATCGTCTGGATTATGTGATTTGTATTTCGGAACTGCAAAGTCTATGGCTTTATTTGTTGCTAGGTTCAAATTATGTAAATAAAAATCTATTTCATTGTTACATAGGTTCCTATCGTTTGGAATTAGTATGCCATCATTCATATTAAACCTCATACTGACCATAAATTTTTTCCAATTAGTTTTCCTAAAGTTGATAATAAGCGGATATCACGAACAGTGTTTTGTTGGAAAACAATGGTACTTTCATAACCGATAATTATAAATGACTAAAAACATTTCCTGCCATGTTGTTATAGATATGATATTTTATACCACTTCTGATTAAAATTGCCGTTCCTCCCCCCATTTTCGTATCTCTCCTATTATTTCGTATTATAGAATAGTTTTTAAAATTCAGTTTGTGTTTATCGTTAAGTTTGGTTTCATTAAGCAATACAATGTCTGGCACATGTTTTTCTAAAAACAAACTGAGATCATATCTTCTACTTAAATTAATTCAAGAATTTACATTTATCTGAATTATATTAACTTCTCTTTCAATAATTGGAGCCATTGCGCGGTGTAATATTCTAACATAGAAAAAATAGTGTCTATTCTAGACGTTTGTATTTGCAATTGTTTGTTTAAGTTAAGAATTTGGTTAGCTAAGCTTTTAATTGTATTATTCAACATTATTAATAACGTTATTAGTATTAATTTGAGAAACATTATTTTTAACAATATTTGCATAACTTATTGAACTATTTAAGGAATTTTGGGTCTTACTTTCTACTAGTCTTTGGTTTCTTATATATAGCTTTTGTTGAAGCACTTTGTATTTTGGACATGCCTTGTATGATGCTGGATGTCTGTAGTTGCCGCTTAAGACACAATATATCTTTTCTCTCTCGTTTATTGGAACATCTTGAAGTGAACATTTTCCTATTTCATGTTGGTCTTTGCATTTTACACATCGTCGTGGTAAATAGCAATTTGATGCACTGTGTAAGAAACTTTGGCAGTTTCTACATTGCGAAATCTCGGGTTTTCTGAGGCCTTCCCATTTGATGCATCTGTATAAGAGTGATTTAATATCCTTAAGTTCGTTTACTTTACTATCTTCGCTTAGCTGTACCATGTATATTGGTAAAGTTAATCCTTTATTTTGTGCTTTTTTTTGTTGAAAAAGGGCTTATTTTAATAAATTTTATTTTTTTTTTTTCGAAACCTTTTAGTTCATTTAAGATTATATCAGTGTCAAAATTGGCGCTTAGGCCCTTTAATAAATAAGTTTTATTTTTAACTCTTTTGGTGTAAATTTAAAGAATTTTGTTTTTGTTTTCTCTAAATATGCTTTAATTTTTAAGCAATTATCTAAAGTTGTTGTAATTAATTGTATTTTATTATTATATTTTCTTATTTTGAACTCCGTTATATTGAGTCCACTTTTAACAAATTCAATAAGAGAATTGGGAACCACGTCATAAGTATGTAAAGGCGGTATTTTGATATTATTACTCTTTTTATTGTTTACCTTTTGCGTAAGATCCTTTTTATAATTACTATTCTCTTTAGTTTTATACTTGTTTATTGTTGCATTTTTTGATGTTGTGGGTACCTCCCGATCTTGCACGTGTTTTTCAAACTTCTTTATTATGTCTGGATTACACGTTTCGTCACTGGCAAAAACTGCCCAATAATTATTTCTTAATTGTTTAGTCATTCCTTCTATTTTATTTAAACTTTTTCTTTTTCTTGAAGTCTCTATATTAATAGAATCCCTAGAAATATCATTATTATTGTTTTTAATACAATTGTTTATTGACTTTAGAGCATTTCGCTCACTCATAATTTTATTTAAAGAGTCTATTTCTCTTGTAATTTTTACAGTTAAACACAATAATAGAATAAGTTAATAATGAAAAACTCGATCACCCGAGCAACGTCCGTCTATCATGGCAGTCACGATCGAACTCCTGATGAGCTGCACCCGATTCTATTTTTAAACTCATTGAAAGAGACCTACAGTTTAACGCCGGCTCCGAACGGAAAATGCATTTAGAGAAGTTTTCGATACTAGTAATACTCATAACCAGTTACTAGCTAATGTTATGAGGTGATACCACTGTTGAAAAACTTTTTTTCTTTTTGAAGATGTTCTGGCCTGGTATTAAGCCGACGACCTTCTGGTTGGTAGGCGGGTGTCTTACCTATCTTACCACAACGGCACAGTAGGTGGTCATTGGTACGTACATAAACATGTTTCTAAACATTTATTCACTACTACATTTAACTGGATCGGTTTTTAAAGATGTATATATAATATTTTAAAGATATTAACATTGTCTAGAATTTAAAAATTACTTACATAATTTTGTGAAACAGTACCCTGAAAAAATAAATAACACTTTCAAATGTCTAACAAATATCGATTTTCATTTACAAAATATACAAATTTTTTTAACCAAAGAATACACATACACATACATACAAACATTTATAATTTAACAAAAATTATTTATGTTCTCCACAGATTCTTCTAAGAGTTCTATCAAAAATACGGCTCTCTTTAAATCAGGTGGATCTATTACGTGATTGATGCGATCGAAGATAATGCCGTCAACCCCTAAATTCTTTAAATATTTACGTGTATCAAGATGGCGACACAAAGATCCACATAAAAATAAACAAAGACCACGTTTATGTGTGATTGATACTTTTCCCGGCGTTTCTAAAATATTAGAACAGTTTGAGTTTATGCCTAAGAACTGCATTGCTTTAGCAAAATATGAACCAGTGACAAGACTATCACCACGTGGATCCCAATATGAGTGTTCTTTGTTAACTAAAGCATCGTCAACCATAAACAAAACAGGATAAAGATTTTGTTTGAGTTGAATCATGGTGCAGATATCAGCATCGTATGTTTTAAAAACAACTATCCGAGAGCCTGCTTTCTTCAAAACTTCATTAAGAATTGCATCAACAAATTCATTTTTATCAAAATCTTGAATGAAATGTTCCTGTGTCGTACCATTAGTATATCTCTGTGGCCATTTAAGTTCTACAAGGAAACCTAATTGAGTATTTAATCGTTTAAAAACTGTCTTAAGTGTGACAAATGGTCTATTGTTTTTAACGACTTCTGGACAGGGACTTGCAGGTAAACTGGTTTCTGATAGTTCGTAATCCTTAGTACGTTTTAGTTGATCTTTGGTAAATTTATTTAAAGGTATAGTTATTAAGCCATCTTCAGCCTTCCGGGCAAAAGGCTTGAATAAATCAATTTCGCTGATCTTCATAGGCAGTTTCATGAGATCGTACTTTTGAGTATCAATATTAGGCTGTCTTGTGAAATACAATTGAAAATCATGGTAAAGAATTGGTATACCATCTTTAGTTAACTGCACATCAAATTCTACCATGTCTGCTCCATGAGTGGACGCCAAATTGAAAGAATCAATTGTATTTTCCCTTACAATTTTATTTTTACACAAAAAACTAATGCCGCATCCCCGATGCCCTATAAATAATCCAGCTTCTTTGGGATTCCAATGACGTTGAAACTTTCTATCCATTGTGAAATCGTGAGAGGACATCTGTTTCACCACTAAATAATCGCATTTCATACAACCAATTGGACGATGCTTAGTTCCACATATAATTGTAAGATTAAGAGTACCTTCGGAACCTTTTAAATCTTGGCAAAACACATATTGGTAACCAAAATGTTGTGCTGGCACATCGGATGCTGCTTTAGGAGCAAACTTGAATAAATCAATAAGATATGCGGTTTGTTTAAAGTCACTCAGGGTTAAATGAAATATAAGAATATCATCAGAATCACAAGGCGTGCCATATTTCGGTTGCTTATGAAATTCTTCATTTCCTTCCTTCAAAGAAGAGATCTCACAAAATGCAAATGGCGAACTCTGTTCGCTGTCAGTCTCAAATTCATCCAATGACTTAAAAGAGCCTGCTGTACTTGGTTTTTCACTAATAACCTTTTCACATTTTTCTCGTTCTTGCACTTTTATAGGTGTAACTTTTACATAAAGCAGTGAGGGAATTTGGCTAGTCTTTAGCACAAAAGGTGATTTATAAAGTTTAATCTGAACTACTGTCATGTTAGAGCTTATCCAACCACGTTCAATTTTATATTTATCATTGAAAAAGCCAAAATCATCCCAACCATCGTTATCTGAGCTCAAAATCTGATTGCGACTAAGAAAGCGAGCCTCCTCGTGTGTTTCCCAGAAACGAACAATCCTTTGTTCACTTTCGTTTGTAGTACATACCAAGTACCTATAATATATATCATGTTTATGCGGTATTAATACTGTCGAAGACCAACACGATGAACCAGGTTCTCTATTAAGAAGCACACAAAGTTTAGGATTCCAATTTCCTAACTCGTGTATGCTACCACAGACTGCCAAAGATTCATTCGGACATAGTTTCCAGTCACATTTAACATTAAAATTCCAATATGTATCTGCTATGGTTAACGGTGATGGCGTTCTGGGTGGTGATGATGGAGTTGCTGGTAAAGTGGGTTCTTGAACCACAATTTGATCACCAGCGAAAAACCAACGATGCATTTCTACTTTAATAATTGGAAAATAATAAAAAATACAGCAGTATTGTTGATTTAATGAAGGTTTGAGTGATGTTTTTGCTTGAAGTTTATTTAGTAAATCAAAAAATATTCATATTATAGGGTTTTATATACTTACATACAAACATATTTATGAACTAAAATAATTGAACCGGTTTTTAAAATTACACTCATGACAGCTACGAGTATGATCCAGTACAGAAATAGTTACGCTGTCAAATTAATAAATAATTTATTATCAACATCCTAAAAGCTTACTACTAAAAATGCTAATCTTAGTTACTCTTAACGCAAACGAGCTTTAGAAAGTAATGCATAGACATGCTCCGTCTTTTAGTGAATTCTTGAACCTTCCTAATTGTATTTGAATATGTATATATATATATATATACATATATATATATATATATATATATATATATATATATATATCAAGGGAATATTATTGACAAGAAGATAGAACAGAGCATTGTGATACCCTTGAATTAATCCAGACAATACTCCTATCATAACGCACAAAACATAACAAGTAAAATTGCTATATAAATACACACACTGATATATATATATATATATATATATATATATATATATATATATATATATATATAAATACACACACTGATATATATATATATATATATATATATATATATATATATATCAGTGTGTGTATTTATATAGCAATTTTACTTGTTATGTTTTGTGCGTTATGATAGGAGTATTGTCTGGATTAATTCAAGGGTATCACAATGCTCTGTTCTATCTTCTTGTCAATAATATTCCCTTGATCGTTAAAAGTCGGAATTTAAATGACTCTGGGTGATAACAGGGTCGATTTTAATGCGCACAAGATCTAATGTTGTTTTTTGACACATAGATGTAGTGGTGGTGATGGTATCGATATTGTAAAATATTGTGAATGCAAGTGCACTTGAGGTTCTGAGAATGAGAAGTCATTGTGATGTTAATTGGATGTACCTATTTTTTGTTTTTTTTTGTTTTTTGGAAACGGTAAACAAGTACTTTTGTGCATCTGACCTAAATTTGACGTAAGATGAAATACAACGTGCCAGTGCTTCATTCAATTTTGGAGTTTCTCGTTAGAGTACAAAAGGCACTGTTAGAGTTTGGGCCTGTATCTCGAGTGCTAGTGTTTTGCTAGTTGGCAAAATGCATTTTATTTTTAGTAAAATAGCCACATTTGCTTACCTCAACATTCAAAAAGAAAATGCAATGCTAGTTCAGAGATTTTGGATATCGTAAACAGCCGCGGATTCTATCAAGATAACAATCCTATGCTCACATCAGATGTCACAAAGCTTTAGTTGATCCGTAAATGTTCCAAGCTCGCTGAAACACTTGGTCGAAGCCTAGAATTTTGTAATTGGACGTCGACGGGAGGAATTGACTAGTGAAGCTCATCAAAAGAAAGTCAACACCCTTGTTCAGCTTAATGTGACTTATTAGCAATATTTAATTCCGTAGAGCCGGAATTTATAGCAATATTTTTTTTTTCAAAAACTCAAAAAATTTTTCAGACTTAAAATTTTAGATGTTAAACACTTAAATTAAAGCTTAAAATGTTGAGCATACAATAAGCTTTAAATTATATAAATCGGTTGGCTATTGCTGGTTTTATTCAAAATTATATGAAGGCACCTAACTTTAACCAAAATTAGAGAAAAAATATTTTCTTGCAAAATTAGAGGAACTTTTTTTTCTTTTTTTTCCAAAAAGTTATACAAAAATTATTAAAATATAATTTTTACATTTAGAGATTTAAATTAAAGCCAAATACGTAACCTATAAAGGGAGATACCTAACTTCGACAAAAATTTGGAATACATTATTAGGCAACACAAACATAATGAAAGGAAATGTATACCATATTTATGTTTTCCATAAAAAAAATATCTTTAATCCATTTTTTTTCTCTTTCCAACAAAGATCTGCAAGCATTTTTTCTGACCATTTTCTATTGTATCGCCTTTCTATATGCAACATGTCTTGATGAAATCTTTCACCATGTTCATCAGATACTGCACCAAAATTTTCAGGAAAAAAATCCAAGGGCGAGTCAAAAAAATGAATTTTAAGCGACGTTTTGCATTTGAGAGCTTTATAGGCAGAAAGGAGTTCTTGAACAATCTCCGTGTAGTTTTTTGCAAGTCCAAGCCTTGACATACTGTTATCTAAAAAAAATCCATTATAAATAAGCTAACTCTGTATATATTTTATAAAACACTTACCATAATAAAATAATATAAAACTGAAATAGTTCTTAGAGTACTTTTCAATATTAACTTTTGGTTTTGATAAAATCAAACATCGGATGGGTTTGTCTTTCCGGTTTCGCAAACAAGTGTTGAAAGATGAAAAAATCGTATTAACTTTCTTAAAAGGTCAGTTTGTACTGAGTTTTTTACCACAATAATAAAAAATCTTATTCTTAGAATATTTTTGACTTACCACAGCCATTAAAAATGAACCCTTTACTTTTGTCAAAGTTAAGCACCTGCCTTTATGGGTTATTTCACTTTCAACCCACACCTGACTTTCATTAAAATTTAAGATTTATATTCTAAGAATTTTGTATAACTTTTTGGAAATAAAAGAAAAAAAATTCCACTAATTTTGCAAGAATTTATGAGAAAGCATTTTTTCGCTAATATTGGTCATTTAATTTTCAATAAAACCAGCAATAGCTAACTGATTTTCATGATTTAAAGCTTATTTTATTCCCTACATTTTAAACTTTAATTTTAACACTTAAAACTTTCTTTCTGAATAATTTTTTATGACTTTTTGAAGAAAGAAGTGCTCTAATTTTGCGCAAAAACTTATCTATGAGAAAAAACCATGCCCGTTTACTCGTTGGAGTCACTGTACGTAAGCCTCGCAACTACATTGTTTCGACAGTCGGTTTATTACTAATACTTATACTTTTGCACTTTTATTATATAAAGCTTTTCAAAAGTTCATATTTTTATTATTTTCGTATATACTTGCCCGAATTTAAAAACCAAGCATCTTATAAATTTAACATTTTTTATTAGTATTGGCTTAAGTTATAACACATAACCTGGAAAAATTATAAATAATATTACAAAATTCTTACTTATTTTCCAAAGATTCTTCTAAGAATTCTAACAAATACACGGCTCTCTTTAAATCCGGCGTCTCCTTTGAATAATTGATACGATCGAAGATTATGCCATCAACTCCTAATGTCTTTAAATATTTACGAGTATCTTCTTGGCGACACGAAGTTCCCCATGAAAATAAACAAAGATCACGTTTATGTATGCTTGACACTTTTGCCGGCGTTTCTAAAATATCACAACAGTTTGTGCTTATGCCTAAGAGCTCCATTGCTTTAGCAAAATATATACCAGCAAAAAAGCTATCACTACGGGAATCCCAATATGAGTATTGAGGATTACTTAGAGAATCATGAACCGCAAACAAAACAGGGTAATGAATTTGTTTCATTTGAATCATTGTACATATGTCAGCATCATATGATGTAAAAACAATATGCCGAGAGCCTGCTCTCGTCAATATTTCATTAAGAATTGTATCAACATATTCGTTTTTATCAAAATCTTGAATGAAATGTTCCTGTGTTGTACCATTAGTATATCTCTGCGGCCATTTAAGTTCCACAAGGAATCCTAGTTTAGAATTTAATCGTCCAAGAACCGTCTTCAATGCAACAAATGGTCTGTTGGTTTCAACGTCTTCTACATGGAGAATTTTGAATATATTAGTTCCTTCTAGTTCGCAATCTTTATTACGTTGTAGTTGGTCGTAGGTAAATTTACTCAAAGGTACAGCTTTTAAACCATCTTCAGCATGGCGGGCAAAAGGCTTGAGTATATCAATTTCGCTGACCTTTATAGGCAGTTTCATGAGATCGTACTTTTGAGTATCAATATCGGATTTTCCTGTTAAAAGCAATTGAAAATCATGGTAAAGTATTGGTATACCATCTTTAGTTAACTGCACGTCAAATTCAACCATGTCTGCTCCATGAGTGAACGCCAGATTGAAAGAATCAATTGTATTTTCCCTTACAATTTTTTTTTTAAACCAAAAACTAATGCCGCATCCCCGATGCCCTATAAGTAGACACGCTTTGTTTGGACTCCAATTACGTTGAAACTTTCTTTCCATTTTGAAATCGTGAGAGGACATCGGTTTTACTACTAAATAATCACATTTCACGCAACCAATTGGACGATGTTCCGTTGTACACATAATTGTCAAATTAAGAGTACCTTCGGAACCTATTAAATCTTGACAAAACACATATTGGTAACCAAAATGTTGTGCTGGCACATCGGATGCTGCTTTAGGAGCAAACTTGAATAAATCAATAAGATATGCGGTTTGTTTAAAGTCACTCAGGGTTAAATGAAACATAAGAATATCATCAGAACCACAAGGCGTACCATATTCCGGTTGCTTATGAAATTCTTCATTTCCTTCCTTCAAAGATGAGACTTCACAAAATGCAAATGGCGAACTCCGATCACTGTCAGCCTCAAATTCATCCAATGACTTAAAGGAGCCTTCTGTACTTGGTTTTTCATTAATAACCTTTTCACACTTTTCTCGTTCTTTCACTTTTATAGGTGTAAGTTTTACATAAAGCAGTGAGGGAATTTGGCTAGTCTTTAGCACAAAAGGTGATTTATAAAGTTTAAACTGAACTACTGTCGTGTTAGAGCTGATCCAACCACGTTCAATTTTATATTTATCATTGAAAAGGCCAAAAATATCCCAATTATCGTTGTCTAAGCTCAGAATCTTACTGCGACTAAGGCAGCGGGCCTCCTCGTGTGTTTCCCAAAAACGAACAATCTTTTGACCACTTTCGTTTGTAGCGCACACCAAGTATCTATAATATATATCATCTTTATGCGGTATTAATACTGCCAAGGACCAACACGATGAATCAGTTTCTCTATTAAGGAGCAAACAAAGTTTAGGATTCCAATTTCCTAGCTCGGGTACGCTACCACAGACTGCTAAAGACTCATTTGGACATAGTTTCCAATTGCATTTAACATTGAAATTCCAACTTGTATCTGCTACAGGTAATGAACAAAGTATTTCGGATAGCGCTAACGGTGTTGCAGGTGCAGCGGGTTCTTTGCTCACAATTCGATCGTCTGCGAAAAACCAACGATGCATTTTTACTTAAATAATTGAATATTAATAAAGAAGTTTCGAGTACTGATTTTCAAGAAAATGAAGTTTATTTATTAAATCAAAATATTTATATTATAGAGTTTCATTTACTTACATACAAACATATGAACAAAAATAATTAATCCGGTTATTTAAATTCGTTTTTTCGTAATACACGCAACAGTTGAAAATGCAGCGGTTAAGTAAAAATAAGTATAAGAATCATCTTGAGTACTTACTTACTGTCTTATGAAAATAATTTACATTCAATAAAAACGAAAAATACATAAACTGTTTAAGGAATTACATAATGTGAGCAACCAAACTTTGCTTAATATCACTTAAGAGACGCTAAAATTTTGGTCAGTAAAATTGTAATATAATCTACGTAAAGGAAACCAGATCGAATACACTGCAATCTTACTTACACAATTGAACCTAAAAATTATATACATATGTATGTATGTATAAATGTTTCAATTTTTATCACCATAGTAATCGTTAGCTTAATTTAGAAAGAACGTAACTAACATTTTAACATTTATGTTAGAGGTAAACAAAACTTAACTTAATTTGATACTTAGGTAATAGAAAATAAATTTTAATGCAGTTTGAACAAAAAAACAGCCATACTTTAGTGTTTTAACTGCATTAAAACTTATTTCTTACTACCCAAGTATAAGATTTAATTAATTTTTTTTGTACATCCTGCATATTTTCCAAATATTAGTTACGTGCTTTTAAAATTAAGGTACGAAATATAATCGACAAACAAAAGTTTCTTGAGCAACAACACACCAACATACAAGAACAAAGATTTCAGGAATCTCCCATACAAGCTTTAATTGGCGGGTTTAAATAATACATATGTATGTACATACTTGTATTACACTTTTCGACAGTCTTGTATATAAAAATGAAATTGTGTTTGTTTGTTTCTGTAGTCTATAGACAATTAAACGGCTGAATTTAAAAATTCAAATTGTGCCGTGTCACGCCAAAAAGATAATATTTATTTGCTTAATCTTCAAAATGGTAAAAGTTTCTAAATTTGGTCTAGATATGTAGCTCCATAGTCGATACAAATCATCGGTCAAAATGTAAACTGAATGGGTTTGATTTTTGTATATCTCTAGAACGGTAAAAGCCAGTGTTTTTTTGGTCTGAATGATTTTATAGTCAATACAAATTATCAGTCAAAAAGTGGTCGGATTTGAACAAGTCAGCATGGTACCTCCCATATAAACTAAATATTGGTTTTTGTATATCTTGAGATGGGTTAAAGTTAAAGTTTCTCAATTTGTTTTGGGCAATATACATATCATTCACACTAATTATAGAAGAAAAACAATTTAAACTTCATTATCTATCCGCATCAGCCACAAAGCGGCAATGATTAGATAAGCGTGTATGTCACAAAGCTCACCGGGTAAAAGCTGTATACAGCTAAAAAGCAGATGCTACAGTGTCTTTCTGGAAGCAAATAAATGTTATCTTAAATGTTTGGATTTAATAAAGAATAAAATAGAAATACATAGAAAGGATTGCTATTTTTCTAAAACTTAGGTGCTATCGGTTACAACAAGAATCAGTTTTTTAAATTTTCCAAACACCTACAAAAAGTTGATTTACTGGTAGAAAATCAGCTTTTGTTTCTTCATCCTATTATAAGCTAATAACTTAACTTAGAATATTAAACTATATTAGAAAGAATACGAATAGACCTCTTAAATGTTATATATTTTATTTAAGTAACCTAGAGAAGGACGTTTTAAAGAAACTTGTTTCGTTATGAATTAAACGCTACTTTAATAATACCTAAAAAAATATTAGGATTTCAAGTGAAACTTTAGAATTTTGCAATATTGTGCACATTTGTGCAGTGATTTGTGGTTCTCTATTAATATGTTGATAGTTTCTGCAAAATATTCTCTTTTACACATTTTCACGTTGAAAGGACAACAATCTCGAATGTATTGCGCCATCTCATCAAATCTGCATAAAATGTGGTTCATTGGTAGATATTGAAATTTATAAATCATCGTTAGAAATTTGTTTTTATTTTTATTTATTTTTTTTTTTTTAATTTCGTCATGAATTAATTGATACTTAAAAAAAATCTATTATAAACTGACGGAGTAGTAAATTGCAACAAACTTTCCCATGCAAAACAAAATCTACTTCATCATGAGGTATTGTAGAAATCGAGTAGATTTAGTAATACAGCAAGAAAACATGACAATGAAATAAAATATGTATTTACGATATGTATTTATTTATTTATTAAAAAATTCAGAATTATCTTGCTAAGTCCCGAAAAAATACAGTGTAAAAGCACTAGACTCTGAACAAGATTTCAAATTTAATTGATTAGATTTCGTTGTAATGTAAATAACGTATTCGCTGGCATTATGTTTCTGGTTCATGTATTAACTAATTCAGTCTATTTTATTATTGAGGATGAAAATAGTATTACCAGATACAAATAAATAATATTACATTGATTTTGTTTAATAGTGCTGGCAAATTCTACTACTTTGCAGTACTGGGTGGTAGTATTGAAAACTTTTTGTTTAGATACTCAATATTACTCAATATTTTTAATGTTTTTTTTTAATTTTTTAACAAATTTTATACGTACGGTGAAATACTAAAGTAAGTAAATAGCTATTTGGGAGATCGGACGGTTATTATTCGACCGGTTTCAACCGGTTTTTTTGGTCTTGTCGAATACGGTTTTTTCAAAATCTTAATTTTTCAAATACCGAATAAACCGGTTAATTTAACACAAATAACCGGTTAATTTAAATAAGTATAATTTTTATAAGTTTGTATGTTTTTTACTGAAAATATGCTCATTGTTTAAGTATTTGTATAAATTTACTTATTTTTGTATATATGACAACCTTGAACGTGTCACAAAGAACGTGAAAACCGAGGTAGATCGAAAAATATATGCAAATATTGATTTTTATGTATAGAGTATGATCAACAAGACTTATTGAAAACCCACAAAGCCGGTTCCGAACTACAGATATATTAGTTAGTGAAGCTTTTCACAGCGTAAATACACATAACCAGTCGCTAGTAATGTTGTGAGGTGATATCTCTGTTGAAAATTGTCAGATGATGTGGCCTGGGATTGAACCAACGACTTCTTTCTTGGAAGGTGGGCTCTTACCTAACATACCACAGTGGCACACACTCTGTTAAATACGTAGTGCATAAATTTACATGCAGTGCTGCTCGAAATCTAAGCAAAATTTTCTTGTCGAGACAATGAAAGACTCGTATATTACTAATAGATTTATTTAAAGTAAAACATTTCATTTTTGTTATCTTAGGCATCTAAATTATAACTATAATAATGAACCTTTAATTCCATTCTCATTAGCTCCATGAGTAGCTGTTTGAAACTTGAGCATTTTTCAGTAGTTTGTGTAATAAACTTTGCTTTTTATGGCCTCCGCACACCGTTTTAACACAGTTTTTATGAGATTTGTTAGAGTTATTGTTAGTATTGATTGCCACTTTAATTTTAAGCTCTCCGTCAGCTTCTGCTTATTTTTAAAACGACGTGGTCCATCTCTGCGCTTCAAGAATTAGGAACAATTAACCGGTTAACCGGTTATTTGAATTATTATTAACCGAATCCAGGTTTTTAAAAAGTGCCACTTTTCGAATTATTCGAAAACTGGTTTTTGGAAAAAGTCGAATAAAGATCTCCCTAATAGCTATTCAATCGATATGGATTAATATTTGTGCCTGAATATTCGAAAACAATAATATGAAAGACAATACCATACAGTTAGGTTTAAATGACTCATTTATATTTTAACAGATTAATGACCCGTAACAGACGGTTCTTATCTTCAAGTAAATCCTACTGTATTACACTACACAAGTGAAAACACCTTAGTCACATAATCTTAACCCAATGGAGCTCCTTTTGGATCATCTAGGCCGCCAAATATGAAAAAGGTATGTTAAAGGAAGGACAGATCTAAAAAATATTATTGAGAAAGAATGGTTAAAAATTACCATCTCTGTGATGCAAGACTTGATGGATTCGATGCATTTACGACTTCAAGAAGTTATAGCAAATAGAGTTTACCCTATTAAATAATAAATTTACAACATTTTTATTATTTTTCTGTTAAAAACCATAATATGTTATCAGCTGTTTACTTACGTTTGTGATGTAAATTTGGGAAATTTGTTTGTTTTCCTTGCACAATTTAAACAAATACAAGAATATTGTAAATTTTGTTTATTAATATTGTTAACTGCCTTTAATTCTACAAAACTAAAATAAATTTGTTTTGTTTGATTTAACTTATAGACTTTTATTACAAAGAAATACATAGATTACTGCTTATAGCTGTTTACTTACTTTAGTACTTAACTGTGGATACATATACATATGTGTATGTAGTTTCCGTTTAAACATTTACAAAAGCCTTAAACTCTTCTTATGTTTTATGAAACTTGAAGTTTAGCAACAACAAATTTATTATAAAATAAATATGACCCGTGCGAATATTTCGCACACCTAGTGGTCATATTTGTAGCATAATAGAGTGAAAATATCAAATGCGAATATTGGTTACTTCAATATATGTTATTATTTAAAGAATAATTAAGTCAATCTTTTGTAAATGATATTAATTCATATGTCCTATTCAATAATTTTATATGTCTTTAAAAACAATCTTTACGGTTATGATGTGATTATTGTTTACTTTTAGCCCGTACGATCTTTAACAGAAACAAAAATACCTTTAAACGCACGTACTTGTGAAAATCTTTGTATTTATAACTACTACTCCATGAGAGTAAATACAGTCCAGTCCTTTTGAAGTGTTTGATTTTATGCCTCGATAATACTCATAGCGAAGGCAACTTTTATAGGAAATTTTCTTTTCATCCGAAAAGATATAGTTGAATCAGAAGTTGTACAGTTTTATCGGAATGAATAATTTTTGCAATGATGATGTACTCACCCAAGTGTGTTAAGATTAACCTTGTACCTTTTATGAATCCCTGTTTAGCGTTAAAATTTATAATTAACATTATAATTCTTTATTATCAATTTATGAGGTGGTAAGCCGGATGAAATTAATGTGTTTAAAAATTCCGTTGGGTACAACCGAGCAATGTCTGTTACCTCCTGTTGAACACAATCAGAACTAAAAAAAATCTTTTTCTCTCCAAGTAACAAATTGGAAATAGTATGATCATTATATTTTGTATAATCATCGATTTTTTGACGTTGAGTAAAATTGAGAAACTCTTTGTTCATTGA
The DNA here is from genome assembly GCA_023159175.1 of Wohlfahrtia magnifica. Taxonomy (NCBI): domain Eukaryota; kingdom Metazoa; phylum Arthropoda; class Insecta; order Diptera; family Sarcophagidae; genus Wohlfahrtia; species Wohlfahrtia magnifica. The sequence continues at coordinate 666,702 of JAKWBJ010000533.1, read as the reverse complement.
TTTATTTGGTATTAAAAGTGGTGGTATTAAAGTGATTGGTATTAAAAGTGGTAGTTATGACACAATAACTATAATAATTATGCTTTGGGATTTTAGATGCTTCGTTATTGTAACTTGTTGAACATTATAAATCACCGTTACCCAATTTAAGCAACCATTTCGTAAAAGAAGGATTATTCGATTTCATATTTTGATTCAACTTATGAGTTTTAACATAAGACAATAATGGCGATATTTTTACCGTATTTTCAAAAACGGTTACTCTATTTGTTATGTTATTATTTATAATGTCTTTAAAAGTCAATCAACAATGCTTAATGAAAGTTTGGATACCATTGAAGAAATTTTATTCCAAATTATGGTTTTTGTTTTAAGAGAGAGTGTGCACCATTAGTGCGAAAGCAAAATAATGTATCTAAGACAGGTACAAGTATTTTAAAAACTGAATGTTATGTTCGACCAACTGGGATGAGATTACACTACAATGCCAGTCCATGCAACTGGTATAAAGTTTGACATTATCTGACCCTATATATGAAATGTCTCCGTATTACTACACTTAATAAAACAAACATTGCATTTTCGCCAACATGCAGTAGTGAAAAAAATGTTTGCAACCGACAAAAACACTTTTAAAAATAATACTATATATCAGCTGCTAAGAAGTACATACCACACCTTAATAGGCGTGTAAGTTCTAGACATATGTCAAAAAAAGTTAATCAAATGTATTTGCATAGATAAAAAGCATTTTGACGCATTGGCGGCAGAAAGTTGATTAACTTTTAACTTTTTAACAGCTGACATTAAAACAATATATTGAAGGAATATGAATCATTTTCCAATGTTCAAACAGGAAAACAAATAAAACAGCTGACAGAAAATGTGTTTTTGGCGCGGGTTGTGTAACTTGAAATTTTTCATGCGCATATATTTTTACACGCACGATAAGTAGTTGTCGACACATTAACGCGTGTTGTGTACTTCTACATTTATACTGTACGCAATCTGAAAGTAATTTTTATTTTCATGTAATCTTTATGACGTAAACAACTAAAATGGTAACTTCATTGTTACATGAAATACATTTTTGGAAAAATTAAGGTTCTAAGAATATATCGCATATCAGTTAGATGTAAATTTAAAGTTAAGTGTCGTGTTTGAATCGGAAGTAAGCGGTTGTTAGCGTAGAGATCGACCTTGATTGCTTTGGAGGAATCAAAACGAAGAAACCCTGTCATCGATTGTGGAACAACTGGCGAAGGCGCGTGTAAAGTAGAGGTTATAGTTTTGAATTAATTGTTTTTGTCTGGTAGGAATTGTCTATGACGTTGAATATTCATAGATTTTACAGCATATGTTAAGGCGGAAACAACAAAATTGAAAGTAGTTCACAAAAATAGCTTGTAAGTTGGTCCGATGACGACAATTTAAATCCTTACGGCCCAGTGTTGCGTAAACACAACGGTCACTTCAACCATGCCTCACGATAACACTGTTAAACTTTTTTAAATTCTCAAACTATGCCAGGGGTGCGCAAAAAGAAAGAAATACTCAAAATGATAAATTCACTGAAGTTAAAAAGCTGTAACGAAATAGGTATTCATAGGAAGTATAAACATGCATAAAAATATGTAGCTTATTATTAACACTTCTCGGTGTACAAAGCAAAATTTTTGCTCTCTTCAAAATCTAAAATTAAAAAAACACAAAAACATGCCATACACCAAACAAAACAAAACAATTTTCCATGAATAATAAAAGCAATATCAATAGATACTGTATGATATTTAAATTGAAAAGCTATGTGATAAAGGTTAGCGATACTGTTGATTTTAGCACATTTCAGAAAATTTTTGGAAGGATTTTTTTCTTTTAGCAACCCTGGTTGTAATATTCACGAAGAGAATAAAAAACAGCCGAAAAACTTTGTAATCTGAACAATATGGATGAGCGTCGTTGAACTATGCCCGTACTTTCTACTTTCGCCTACTTGTTTTTATCTTTAAAAAGATGACACCATTTGTCTAATATATTTGTCATTTTATATTGTTACAAAAAAGAAAATGTTGAAGAGAAATTTCAAAACATTAGGGACTTTGAGATTTTAGCTATAAAATGTATTGGCTTGTGTCAATTAATAATTGACATAATGACCTGTACTAATTAAGATTGCTACCATCAGCATGTCTAACAGTGTTGCCAGTTCAATTTCTTTTTGTCTTTATAATTTTACACCATTGAAATTAACGTAGATAAACCGAAGATTTGAGTCTGTACTAGAACATTCGAACTTATAACAAAATACTATAAAAGATGGCGCATTACGGTTGGTGAGTTAGTTATCATTTGGCTGTCATAAAGTAAAGTCTGTTTAGGCGCAAATAAAAAGTGTTGTATAAGCAAATATATATTTTTTGTATTAAGACAAAGTGTATAAAAGTTATAGCGCAGTAAATAAAGGAGAACAGTTAAGCAACAACAAACGTGGAGTTTATTTTATTTTAATGTAAATTGAACGTACTCAAACGTTTTGAAAAAATTAAAACGTAACATTAGTGTCAGAAGTGGGATTGCGATATAAAGTAGAATAAAAACAAATCTGAAGAAAAGGAAAATTAAAAAAAAAATCCAAGAATTAAAAGTGGACGAGTTAAATAAATTAGAGCTCTCAACAACTGGTAATAAGACTGAATTACAAAAACGTTTATTGGAGGAATTTTAGCGGCGTGGTATTAACATTGATGGCTATGAATTTGATGAGGAGGAAGAGCTTAATATGCGTGCCACTGATGATGGAAAAAACGCAAGTACAAAGCAAAGAGCTTATGGATAAAATTAATGCTATGGCAAATGCATAAGAAATTTCTAAAGCTGATAATGAAAAACTGTTAGCTCAAGTACAGGAAACTAATAGAGTGGAAAACTAAATTTTCTGGCAAAAATTGAAGAGAAATTTGAAGAAGCGTCGAGTGCAACAACATGGAAGCTGCAAGAAATATATTAGACGGTAAACAAAAGGATTGATGGCGTCGACGCAAGAGTAAAAAATCTAGAAAAGACTGTTGAGGAAAAATTTTATGTAGAAAAAGAGAAAATCAACAGCCTACAGTGCCAACGACCGGAATCAGTGTGTATTATACCAGAAGCTTCTAGCAGAACGAAAACAATTCGAGACAGTTGCCAGCAGACCCGTATGGGACGATGAAGAGAAGGCGCTAGAACTAATTTTGGCGTTAATAGATGCTGCAGCAGAAATTTTAGAAACTATGCTAGCCAGTTGCAACAACAACTACAACGACTTAATGGTGGCGCTACAGCGGAAATTTGGCGACGAACACAACGCAATTCGTACCGCATGAAATTAAGGTGCCGAACGCAAAAGCCTAATGAGTCGCTGCTAGCCTTTGGAATGGAAGTCGAGAGGTTGGTGCAGCGTACCTATCCAATCATCCACTAGTAGACCATCTCAAGACCGAAGCCTTCGTTAACGACATACGAGACCCCGATGTTAAGCTTGCTGTAAGTGCTTCACAAAAGACGACCTTTGCAGATACTGTGGCGTTCACACTAGCACAGAGACTGCTCGCACGATATCACAGCCACAAATACACAAGGTGCGTAATATAGAAGTTGTGGCAGAGAAGAAGAATCAAATCAGCAAAATAGAGCAGGTGGTCAAGAGGCTTCTGAGCAGAAATCAAAATTTAAATGTTTTAACTGTGGAAAGAGCGGCCACTTCCAGAGAAACTGTAAAGCGCCACGCAAAATGTCAAGATCCGTCTCACTATCGCGTAATAACAAACGGACCAACTACCATCAAACAACAAAAGAGTCGCCTTTAAAATAAAACGAGCTAGCACTAAGGGCAAGAGCTAGCTTTCACAAGCGAAGTCGCCACAATCTCCATATCAGTGATGCAGAAAAACAGCAACCTTACAGCGTGCGGGTACATTAAGGGCAGACAACATACCTGCACTATAGACACCGGTGCGACGCAGTCTATCATCAGACCTGATATAGTGAAGGGAAAGTGTGAGGTGCACAATAATATCAGACTACGAACAGCTACTGGAGTGTCTGCCACCGTCTACAGAAAAAATTAAGTGAAGGTGGCTATAGCGAACATTACTTTAAGCAATATTTTTATTGTCGCCGATATTGTAGACGAGGTTATTATTGGTGACGATTTTATGATAATCCATGTCATCAATTGGAATATTAGGCAACAGGTAATGAGTTGGCATTATGTAGATGTACCTCTTGATGTGTGATATCAGCATCAAGTGCACGCCAGAAGATTAGTTGCTGTCAAACAACAAAAATTACCACAGAAGACTGAATCATTGATATGGGCGTATGGGGGGAGATTGTGAGGACAACCGCTTGTGGGTAGTAGAACCAGCAGAAATTAAGCCAGATTTGTTATCAGTAAAGGCCCTCGTTAAGTCCAACAAGCAAGGAATAGTCTAAATAAGAGTCACTATCAGGTCACTAAAAATTCATTTGTGAAAAATCCGAGATAGGCCAATTTGCTCAGTAGAAGTGATAATAAACAGTAGTTACAAATATGTCAAACAGGGACCAACATGTATTTGGCGAAAATGTAGAAAAATGGGTAGCAGGTCCAGCAGCTCCAGAAAGTAAGAAAGCCAAAAAGCTGCTAAAGCGATACGCCTGCGTTTTCGCCACAAAAAATAGAAGTCAAGATAGAACAGCTATAGTCAAACATGAAATTAATAATGACGAAGCGAGACCAATAAAAGAGGCACTCAGAAGTATACCTCTGGCGAAGCGTGTTCAGGTTAAGGAGCTGATCAATTAAATAGAGACGAGCGGTGTAACTGAACCATCATCGAGTCCTTGGAACTCACCTGTAGTCCTAGTTAAATGGAAAGATGGCAGTACAAGATTCTGTGCAGTCTACAGGAAGCTGAACGATGGGACTAAAAAGAAGAGCTACCCGCTACCGAGAATTGACGATACGCTCGACACACTAGCTAGAACAAAGTGGTTATCTACATTGGATCTACAAAGCGGGTATTGACAGGTATAGATTGCAGACAAAGATAAGGAGAAAACTGCTTTCACTGCGAGCGGTGGCTTGTGGCAGTTTAAAGTGATGCCATTTGGGATATGCAAGCGCCGGCCACATCCGAGCGGCTTATGGAGCGCGTACTAGAAGGACTCCACTGGAAGACTTGTCTGGTTTACCTAATAGTAATGGGCAGACTTTTCGACGAACACCTCAAAAACTTGGCAGAATTTCTGCAACGAATATCAATGGCTGGACTAAAATTAAGCGTGAATGTGCATTGTTTAAAAAACGGGAAAATATTTGGGGCATTTAGTTTCAACAGAAGGACTAGCTTCGCCTCCAAAATCTTCATGAATTACGAAGCTTGTTGGGACTCTGCACATATTACAGTTGCTTCGTGCCTAATTTTGCGAGCGTGGCAGCAAGTTTGCATGAGCCCACCAAGAAATCTAAGGCGTATCATGGGGTGAGTCACAAGAAAAGGCGTTTCAGACACTGAAAGCAGAAGGTCCTCTTACAAAATTGTATTGGGCACAATGGGACAGTTTGAAGTTGATTAATGGGTGTCTATATCGCCATTGGGAAAGTGCAGATGGTAAAACTTCATCCAACTTAAAAGAAATGTGTGAGATATACCGTATTAAAAAGAATCGAACTACAGCGTTTCACCCACAGCCTGATGGAATGGTAGAACGATTTAATCGAACACTGGAGGAATACTTGTTGAAAGTAGTGAGCGAGGAATAGGAGGATTGGGACGAACACCTACCGAAGTCTCTTCTGGCGTACTGCTCAGCTGTCCATGACCCAACATCTAGATCGCCTGGCAAGATTATTTTAACTAAGCTAAAACTACCTGGTGACTTACAGTTTAGTGTTAAGCCTACCACAGAGAGGTATGCGACATATGCTGAAAAATAAGAAATCCTCAATGAATTTGACGAATTTGTGCATACATAAATTAAAATGTTTAGCGATAAAATAAAAGCCAGATTTGATCGTGCAGTAAATACGGAGGGCTTTCATGAGGAAGGGCTTTCAACTGGTACTCTACAACCCACAGCGGGAGAAAGGATTATCTCCCAAGCTGCAAACAAAGTGGGATGGACTTTATAAAATAGTCAATAGGTTAAACGATACATGTATACAGAATACAGAAAAACAATAGCCGCGATCAAAGATGAAAGTGGTACTTTTTGAGCGACTGGCGAGCTATGGGAAGAAAGATAATGAGCCTATTCGAAACGAACAGGCTTAAGGGCGGGCAGTGTTATGACAATGAAAATGCCTAAAAAGAAAACACACCACATCAGGGACTGTATAGGATCATTTAAGCTATAAACTTTATTAGTTTGTGTCAAGGCTCTTGTTATCTGTGCTGTTAAAAGTACTACCATTTGCATGTTTAACAGTGCTGCCGGTTCGATTACTTGTGAATTTAACATTGATAAATAGAAGTTTGTAGTAACTACAAGAAAATTCGAAATTGATAATGAATTGCTATAAAAGATGTCGCATAGACTTTGGTAATTTAGTTATCGTTTAGCTGTCATAAAGTAAAGTCGTGCTGAGACGTAAATAAATGTGCTGTATATACGAACATTAAGTGCAAGATAAATAAGTTGCTTTATTAAGACAAACTGTATAAAGATAAAAGTGTAATTGTGTAAAAAGTGTATAAATAAAAAAAGAACAAATTCACTGCACTATTTTATTTTACGCAATTTAAAAGAACTCAAACTTTTTATAAAGTTAAAACATAATAATATTATTTTATTCGTCATTTACAATATGAAAAATACAAATTCATACAACCCTAAAATTTTTTTTACTTGAATTCCGTTATTTTTCTATAAAATTATGATTAAAATACTTTTCGTCCACTTATTTTTAGGAAAGAAAAGTTTATATCTAAAATCGTATAGCAAAGATTATTTTAATTATTTATTTTGTTAAAAAAAGGCTTTAAAAAACATGCTTTCTGAACAAATGTAGGAATGTTGATTTGGCATACTGTAAATAATAAGGGAAAAATTTAACATTTTTTCGTAATAGAGAAAAAGGTTGTATTTACAAAGCAATAAAATGTATTTATGAAAATTTACCTATGAATTAAAAATTGTAAGTATTATTTTATATAAAATAATAAAGATACTGAACCAATTCCTTTGTTGGTTCTGATTGATTACACACAAATAATCTATCAAACATCGGACCAATATAGGTTGCCGCGGAGGGCGGGCCAATATAGAATGTCTGGGCCAATATAGGATGTCACGGAAGCTTTTCTAGCCAATGCATCCGCGTTCTCATTACCATCTATTCCACAGTGTCTAGGAAAACGAAAGCAAGTTTCGAACAAACCCTGCTTACCATGGTTTGCAAAGAGTTGAAGGTCTTCAGCATCATATTGAAACCACGAGTAAAATTTTGCGGTATTGCTGCTAATTTTATGACCGGTATGGAGAAATTATCCCTTCCTTATTTTTTAAGCTTTCCTTCTATGATGCTTTGAATCTTTAGCACTAGAATCCTTTAAAAAATATATTATTTCATTTTGAAATTCGCCATTATTTAAAAAATTTGGTTAAACTTTAGACTTTATGTTTTTTTTTTCACAATAATATTCTTAAAAAAAATAGCTTTAAAGTACGGACGAACCAACTTTAAAATTCGTTTATTTAAAATTGATTTGAAATAGGATTTTAAGCTAAAGTTCGTTTGTGAATTTTGCTTAAAGTAGGTATTAAATATTTTTTATTTTATTCATGAATACAGCCATTAATGTTTATAATTTAAAAGCGCCCAGAAAACGAAATATTTAAAAATTAAAATTTTCAGCAAAAAAAAATATTTCTAATTTACAAGTATTAACTGTATACAACTTTCGTTTACGTTTGTTTATATGAAAATTGTTTGACATTTGCTTTACAAAATATCGGGTCCGCCATCCAACGTTTTTTTTTTTCTCAACTAGTGCTTATTTCGTGAATGGTAACACTTAGCTCATGTCTGATTTGACAGATAATTAGTTTTATCCTTCCGCTGAACGAATATGGTTGTGTATACGCTTGAACAACGCTGGGAAATATTGCGACATTACTTTGAAAATCATGGTAATGTTGCAGAATGTGTGTGATGTGTCCAGATGAAGAACATTTTGATCTTGGCGAGTATGTAAACAAACAAAATTGTCGCATTTGGGGCACAGAAAACCCGCATGTATACATTGAAAAGCCGATACACCCAAGACGAGTCACTGTTTGGTGCGGATTTTGGTCCAGAGGCATAATTGGGCCATTTTTTTTCGAAAATGGGCAAGGAGTGGCCGCTACAGTCAATGGCGATCATTATCGGGCCATGTTGAACGAATTTTTGTTCACAAAAATTGAAGAGGAGGATATTAGCAACATTTGGTTTCAAGAGAACGGCGCTACGTGCCACACAGCCGAAGCTACACTCGATGTTTTGCGCCCTGTTTTTGAAGATCGCATTATCAGCCGCAGAGCTGATGTCGTTTGGCCACTTCAGAGCTGCGATTTAACACCGTTAGACTATTATTTGTGGGGTGCCGTCAAAGATAAGTGCTACGCTAACAAGCCAGAGACAATTGACGCTTTAAAGGACAATATTCGTGAAGCCATTGGTGAAATACAGCTGCACACAATCGATAATGTGCTTAAAAATTGGACCGATAGTGTAGGCTACTGCATGGCCAGCCGAGGCAGCCATTTGAATGAAATTATTTTCCATTATTAATCGGAAGGATTGTACTTTCAAATAAAAAAATAAATTTAAGAAAATATTCAGTAGTTTTTTTATAGCATTTTCAAAAACAAATTATTTGGCGGACCCTTTAGAAAAAATAATAGGTTTGTTCAATAACTTTGCTTGCAGAAACTTGCAACGAGAGAGTAAAAAAATATTTGTACAATTTCTTTCAAAAATGCTCAAAAGTAAATGAACACTTTACCAGCCAAAATTTGCAAGCTAAAATGATGCCGTAATATATAGGTTTATAGATTATATTTCTAAGAACATTCTGCATTCTTTCATTATGTTAAAATTGATAGCCAACGTTTGTCGAGCTCGCACTAAGTATTCAACCATTCCAGCATCGTCATCACTCTCCGAGTCATTTGATGAATAAAATATTACCAAGGGCTCTCCAGGAGTTTACAGATGCTTAAATTTCAAGTACTTACTGTCAACCATAAAACTTATAAGTTATTAATTTTTTAAAAAGAAAGTATTTTAATCACAACATTGTTTTCTATACAATTTATAGCTTTAAAAATTTACTTTTACTTACTTCTTAAATTTGGAAAAAAAAATTTAATTTGCAATTTCCTTTTAGAAAACTTGATTTATAACCCATAAACACAGTAAAAATTTTACCAGCAAGAATTTGCAATAATTTTTTGTGTCTCATTTTCTTACATTCTTTTGACGCCTTTTCGTTGTAAATTTTTTGAGTTAATAAACACTTCCAGTAACAACTGTCACAACTTCGTAACAATTTTTAGTTATTGAACAGACCTATTGCGTGTAGTTTTTGTACAAAAATCTAATTTCATAATGAATTTATCAAAAAATTTAAGTTCTGTATTCAGATTTTATTCTTTTGTATTGTTAATTTTTTACATCTTACCTTAAATATTCAAAAGGTATTGATTGGATTGTTGAATAAGCAATTTTTTCTATTATTTAAGAAGAAATTAATTATTAAGAAGAAATTTTTATTTTTTTAGATGTGTGATAAACTTTTTTATTTTAATACCTATAGAAGACAAACCAGACAAAGAAATTAAAAAAAAATATTGTTAAATAAATTGTGTAGATTTCCACACAACACAGGATGTGCTACACTTCGTGAGTTGTCACTTTTTTTAAATGGCTGACTTCCCCTGTAGGCATAAACCATTTTTTAACTTCAATATAAAAAACAAAATTTTAGTTATATGTATGTATATATGCATATGTTTTATTAATTTTTTAACATAAAGCATTTATAATAAAAAAAAACAAACCTCACAAAAAAACATAAAATAAAAAAGTTTTTACAAAAACTTCAAAACACATTAAAAATAAAAAAATTTTAGTAAATAACATAAAGTTAATAAAATAAAATAAATTTATTTCAAATGTGGAAGGAGACGTGGAATCTTCATGAAAAAATTATTTACTGGTTGTTTTTTTTTTAATATAATTTTGTTGGCTGAATAATGAATATGTGCAATATGTGGTGGATATGATATACATATATATATAAAACTATATACATAAATTAACATAAACTCCTTGAAGCTGGGGACCCATCTTGTAGGATTTGTAAGAATCTTATTATAAATTAATTTTTTTGTCATAAAGGGTGGTCCAACTATAATGCGCGATGTTAATTGTGCGTCATTTGGCATTTCTTTGTTGCAGTGTTTGACAAATTCAACCATGGAGAGGTACACAATTGAGCAACGCGTTAAGATTGTTAAAGCCTTTTACGAAACTTGGCGTCAAATCAAAATGCATTTCGTTCAATTCGTGTTTTTTTTTTTTTTTTTTTTGTCAGCACAATCGACCAAATGTGTCCACAATCCGGACAATTATGCTCAAATTTCAACAAACCGGGTCTATAGGAAATGTGGAAACACCTGCGCATACTCGACCAGTTCGTTCTGCGGAAAATATTGCTGTTTTTTTTTTTTAGTGTAGCAGAATTGCCATCAACCTCAATCCGTTAATGGTGTTCGCTATCGCGAGATGATAACGAACTTCTTATAGCCAGAAATTGAGGATATGGGCCAGGATGATATATGGTTTCAACAGAACGGACCCACTTGCCACACAGCCAACGAAACAATAGCTCTTTTCCGCGAGAAATTCAATGGCCGATTTATATCATGTCGTGGAGATGGCCGCCACGATTATGTGATTTGCGACTGTTGGATTCTTTCTTTGGGGATATTTAAAAGAAAAAGTGTACGTCAATAAGCCTGGAACAATTCAAGAGCTAAAGGATAAGATAACTGGTTCAAAAACTTTTGAAAATCTGGGACAGTAGAATTCGAGGGCCATCTTTGTTCTTTTAGAATTTATACTTATACCAAAATATTAATATAAGTTACACCCATTTGAAGAGATAAAAGATATCTTTATTAATTTAGAAAATGATTTGGTGTGTTTTTTTGACAAGACAAAATTTTATATACTATATATGATCAGGATTTTTCTTGTATGATATACAATTATTGACCTGGAAAAGCTTCTTATATTGCTTGAATTTAAATAAATAAACATTTTGTCATATAGTACATATTACAGCACTGCACGAGTAACTCTCTTTGCTATCCACAACGAGTAATGAACTACTTTGCATTCAACTAATTGTTACTTTGTGTACTGTCAACAATTGCGTTTTGAATGAATCGAGTTTTAGATTCACTCAACCATTGCTAGTTTTTCATTTGATTCATAATTTGTTTATATGAAAATATACTAAATTATTTGTTCGAATCGAGTAACTCGAGTAATTTGAATCGAGTAACTGAAGCGATTTAGCTTTGAAAACAATTATTTAAGTTATTTAACATCTTTAAAAATAAAAACTCAAGCATTTCAAATGGAAAACATACTATTACAACCCGATCGGGAAATCTTTTATATGAATATTAAATCACCATCTTTACCTGTATGATGCATTGTATCCAAGACAGTTATATATCCTTATTTGAATATTTATGATATGTGGCAAGACAAATTCGAAATTAATTTAAAAAAAGCCAAAGCATATTTTTTCAGCATGTGTACATTTTTTATTCATTCATTCATTGGCAGAGGAATGTAAACAGCTGATCAGTAACTATTCGTGTATACAAAACATGCAAAATTCTTGAGCCTATGAAAGAACATACATTCCAGCATTATAAACAAGAGCTACCCCCGAACTGTTTTACTGTTTACCGTAGAACTCGATAGTAGTATACCTGAAATGATTACCTAATTTGAAGTAATCCAACACCGTAGAACTCGATAGTAGTATACCTGAAATGATTACCTAATTTGAAGTAATCCAACACAATAAATTTAACATGTTTAAAAACAGAGAACAGTTCGACTCTAAGCTTAACTCAAAGCAGACGTCTGACAAACCAATTTTTGTATCTGAGTGGTTCTATAAACATTAACGCCCTAAGTATATAATCATTAACTTTTTCTTCAGTTCTATCTATTTCGTTTTGAATAATTTGGACTATTTAATAATTGATTTAACAATTCGATTAAATCTTATTAAGTCATTATTATCAAAACTATTAAATTGGATAACGGATTGGTGGTAAGAATATTAAAATAAATGAAACATGAATAAACCTCCAGATCAATCTTTACATAAAACCTCTCCAACTCTCAATTGGGATAAATCAAAATCTCTCAATTTTTCTCAACCTGGACCAATATATTTAATTATGAAAAGAACAAATAGCAATGACACACTTGCGTACGTCTCTCCCTTCTTGTTAAAAAAAAGCTATTGACTACACGTGTAATGGAGAAGTCGAAGAATGCAAAAAGCTAATGAGTGGAAACATTCTCATTAAAACGGAAAATTACGCTCAAGCAAACAAACTGTCAACTCTTACAGCACTCTCTGAGTCAATAACAGTGGAAGTAACAGAGTACAAAGCATTAAACCAAACTAAAGGTGTTATTTACAGCAATGATTTAAGAGGAATACCAGAAAGTGAAATTACAAACGAATTAATTGATCAAAACGTGTGTGAAGTCAAAAAATTAATGAAATTTGTAAAAAACCAAAGTATTGAATCTGGTTTGATAATTCTGACTTTTTCATCATCTATCCTACCTATGGAGATCAAAATTGGATACCAAAAAGTAATTGTTCGTCCATATATACCCCTACCAGTTAAATGCAATTGTTGCCAGCAATTTGGGCACATTGCAAAAATAAAAAAATATGCTTTCACTGTACAAAAGAATTCCATCTGGATCCTGAACGGGATGATGATGAATGCTCTAATGAAATTAACTGCATAAACTGCATTCGTAATAAAGCAAGTGATACCAAGCATACTTCTAGGGATAAAAAGTGTCCAATTTTTATCAAACACAAAGAGTTACAGGCGATTAAGACAATCGAAAAAGTAGATAGCAAAACTGCCTACAAAATCTATAGTGATCGCCACCAACATGAGCAACCCTTATACACCACTATTGTCAATTCAAATAACACGACTGCTGTAAATAAACCATACAACTCTACCAATCCAAAATTACCCCATAATCTCTCTATTCCTATTAAACAAATTACAAAAATCCAACCTGTAACTACCAACCAAGCCCCTCTTGACCTAATAACTGACTCGGATTCCGACCTATTGTTTCAACCCAGCACATCTGCAGCTGCTAAAGACACTAAAGTAAAAATTTTACCAAGAAATACTTCAAAGAGAGTCCAAACCATGTTAAAAGCAAATTCTAAGCTATCAAAAACTACCCCAAGGACAAAACAACAGAAACTCAACAATGCGGAAGACAACAACAAAATGGATCTATGATTATTAAAACCCTGTTAATACTCATGAAATGTATATTGAGGTTCATATCTACTAATTATTTATTATTATCATATTCTACTAAAATACATTTTTCTTCTAATTTATTTCACAATATTTTATTATCCTTTACCTTAATGCATCTAATTATCATAACCCGCTTATTTATATTGTATATAATCTATAGCTTTAATTGTAACTTTTTATTATATGCATTGGTTTTATTTGTAGCTTATCAACTACCCCTAGCCTCGAACTCTAGAACAACAAAAGTATTAATTAATAACCTTTTGAGTAATATATGACACTCTCTGTCCTTCAATGGAACATGAATGGTTATCTAAACAATTATAGTGAGCTTCAAATACTGACTAAGAAATATAGCCCGAAGATTATATTACCGTAATATCTCAGTACCGATTCCAATTAATTACAAATTTTATAACTTGAACACATCCAATACTAGGTACGGGGGCGTTGCCTTTTTGGTTCACAACTCAATAGAACATAAACAGATTGTCATTACGAATGATTTTGACACCCTGTGTTTATCCGTTACCTCGTACAGAAAGTTTTGTATTATAAATCTATACATCCCTCCCAGTAGAAAAGTTAATATTGATAGCCTCAGGTGTCTACTCAATGACACAAGCTTTCCAGAAGTAATCATTGGTGATTTCAATAGCTCCCACACTAGTTGGGGTTCATCCTTTTGTGACAGTAGAGGGAATATTTTATTTAAATATATGAATGACTCAAATTATATTTTACTGAATGATAGATCCCCGACTCACCTGAATACACATGGTACCTACTCTTATTTAGATTTAACGTTTTGTTCTGCCGATATTGCTCCTTTTTGTCATTGGAAAATTGAAGATGACCTCTGTGGAAGTGACCACTTCCCGATTTTATTATCCATCTTTGCGCGTTCGAAAAAACATGACAGTTTTTTACCTAAATTTAAAGTTAATGATGAAATTTAAGGAAAACTGTTTAAAATATAACTCGATTCGTCCTGCCAGCGCTGATGTGAATAGGGAGAGTGCCAACATTTCGAAAATAATCTTGCAATCTGCCAACGAGTCTATTCCACAATCACGACCACATAAAGGTTTTAGAGTACCATGGTAGAACAGAAATTTACAAACCCTTAAATCGCTGAAGCATGGCACAAATTTAAAAGGTATATGAGCACAATCAACCTTTTGGATTATAAGAGGGCAAACGCTATTTATAAAAGGGAAATTAAGATTTCGAAAAGAACATCTCTATCTGTTTTAATGTCATCAATTAAACCCTCTACGCCAGTTGGGGAAATATGGTGCAATATAAGATCCTTTACTGGATATAAGACCACACACGGAATTCACTGCATTACTTCATTCAATGATCCTGAAAAGCATATCACTGATAGACAGGTGATGGCACATGAGTTCGCTTATTTTTATTCAAATAATTCTAGAGATGATAATTTTAATACAAACTTCTGTTTGAACAAGGCATTGTACAAGAATGGGCCGCCGACAACTGTACCCTGCAGTATTGCAGCGAGGTTGGAAGAAGATATATCTTTTATTGAACTTGAGTCAGTCCTTAGTAAACTTAGGGGCAAAACTCCGGGTTTGGACAGGATATCTTATCCAATGCTCAAGATGCTTCCTTTGTGCATAAAAAAAGAATATTTAACCACTTTAACGATATCTTTACTTGCAATATTCCTCAGAAGTATAAGACTAGCGTTATTTTACCTATCTTCAAGCCGTGTTCGAAAAAATCATAACTTGCATCTTACCGTCCAATATCTCTCAATCCCTGTATATCTAAAGTTCTCGATCGAATAGTGGCCAATCGGTTATGGTGGTTTGTAACGTCATGCAAACTTCTTAATAACCATCAATTTGGCTTCAAGAGGGGAAAATCGATAATTGATAGTCTACTTTATATAGACTACCAGATTGCGAATGCTCTATCATTGCGTAAACATATTACTATAATATCTCTTGATTTCCTACAGGCTTTCGATAAGATAGGCATTTACTCAGTTTTGGAACAAATGATAGAATGGAAATATATTTTTAAATTTATAATTTATAAATTTGTTAAAATTGTGTTCAATGTTTGATAAGAGTTTGCTTTATTTTTCATATTAAAAATTAATTCCCTTAATTCAAATAGTGTACAAAAAATGTTAAGTTATTTATTTTTTACAAAATGAGATAATTTTCGCTAGGGAGCTGTATTCGGTTGATTTACTCCGGCTAAATGGTTAATTAAAGAAAATGCATTGGTTGAATTTGGAGTAATTAACAGAATTTTTCGCTGTCCTGTTCCGTAAAAGCTGTGTAGGTAAATCCATTGAAATGTCGATTTTACGAGTTTTTAGAGAATTCATTACATTCGAAGATTTTGAATTATAAAATATTTTCTCCGTTTTTGGAATTTATTTGAGCAAACCTTTATCGCCATCTGCTGAACAAGATAATGAGTATATAAATATATAAAACTCTATTCCTTTTTCACTTGAACATTTTCGAACAGAAGAAGATTATTATATTATATTGTGTGAAGATTATACCCCCTAATTCCTTCGAGTTTGAGTTCGGTTTCAGCCCCTGTCAAAGTGATAGTGGCATACAGATGCTATAGATGGTTCTATTTATTAATCTATAATCTATATCTGGAACAACTACAAAGCTATCCTTTTCGAATTTCTTTTTCAGTTTTATATCTGTGGATTAGAACTAAGAGGGCAAATGAGAAAACATTAACTTGTTAGAAAATTGAAATTGAAGTTTATTTTTATAGATAAGTTCATAGTGACATTGGCTAGAAATACCCTCATGAAGTTGTTCTGGGTGAAGAACTTGGCACAAGCAACCAATGTCTATTGAATATTGACTCTTTGTTAGAACTCCACAAATACTTCACTTGGTCTTTTATGCGTTTAAAAAATGTTGAAATAAAAATCAGTACAAAAATGAAAAATCAGTACATTTGCGTACTGATTTACATGTGACAAAATGTTACGTCACGCATAGTCGCTTTTGTCTTGTCCTTTCAATATTATTACAATAAAAGCATGATGGAATTATTTGTAAGGTGGTGTTTAGGAACCGGCTGTTTTTTTGTTTTTTTTTTTTTCTTTGGTCGGTCCATGGTGAAATTACGTATAAGGTGGTGTTGAACAACCAGCTGTTTTTTTTTAATTATTCCGTGGCTGCCAACAGTTTTGTTTTTATTCATGGTTTTGTTTCTATTTATTTATGTTTTCTTATTAAAAACAGATACAATACTTTTGTGGAAATTTTAAAATTTTTGCGAAAACTTGTGAATATGTGTATTTTTTTACAGAATGTTTGTATTTTTTAAAAATAAATAAAAAATAAATACTTTCAAATGTTTCTTTTATTTTGCTGGCGCTAAACAAACTATAATTTAATTTTTTGTTTTTATTTTTCTTCTAGTTTTGACATCTGCTTTTATAATTCACCACGAGCTCATTTTGACATTAACGTTTCACAAAATGCTCTGTTATTTTTGTATTGTTGTAGAGTGCCACCACCTTATGTAATTTCACCATGGGTCGGCCTATTGCTGTCAACAGTTTTGTTTTTATTCATGTTTTTGTTTATATTTATGTTTTCTTATTGAAAACAGATACATAACTTTTGTGAAAATTTTAAAATTTTTATGAAATTTTTTAAATATGTTTGATTTTTCTACATCCATAGCACGCATTTTGTACTAAGTCTAAATCATTCCACTAATTTATTCCGATAATTTGCTGTCGCTAAGCAAAACGCTAGAGATTTACACATATTTTTAAGCGAGGCATCGCCAAATTGAAGCGTACATATGTCTCTTTTGATGCGGTAGACGGGTCGTTATCACTTTTTGAAATATTTCTTATAATTATTTATCGTTTTTTCTCTTTTTTAATAAAAATTAAAATTTATTTTTTTAATTGTGTTTTTCTTCTCGTTTATTGTTTTTTTTCACTTTTGACACCTGCTTTTTTATTTCACCAGGGCTGCCACCACCTTGATAACAAGAAAAAAAATAAAAATGGAAATAATAATAAACGTCTTATAACTAGCAAAATAGTTTGTTTTTGCAGCAAAAAGAAGCTATGTTTTTGGGTGACAAATAACAGAATAATGCCCCTAACGATAATTAAAAGTCAAAGTGGAGGGTAAAATAATTGAACGGTTTTTAAAAATAAACAACGGTTTATGATGTTTTGGTAATTTTCTCAAAAACTGTTCGTACGATGTTTATAAAAACTTGCACAAATAGTCTTAGTAATGTCCATAACGATAATGTAAAGTCAAAGTGGAGGTTAAAGTTATTGCACGGTCTTAAATCAGCAACGGTTTTGGACCATTTGGTGATTATCTCAAAAATCGTTCGTAAGTTTTTTATAAAAACTTGCACTAATATTCTTGTTTTGCCGTTTTGGTTAATTCTAACCAAAATTTGGTTTTTTTCTTCGATGCGTAGATGTGGACTTTTTGCCATTTTGAATACTTTTTCAGAAGTAAACAGTAAAGTTAATAATTTCTTTTAATGTTAATTGCTCAGGATCTAATTTATATAATTTATATATAATTTAAACAAATGGGATTTTTTTTCGTTTTAGTTGTTTAACATTTGTGCAAAATAAGCCTATTAAAAACATTGATTGGCGGTAGCTATGATCTTCATCTTTTAGGAAACATATGGATCGAAACGAATGTTAGTTGGATGGACAAGGTGTGGACTATAAGGCGGATAAGGCAAAACTTTCGAACAATTATTTGATCATTTTCGCTGGTCTTGCAATCTCTGTCATTATGGAATATAACGGCTTCAAGTCTGGTCGAATATTTCAGGTATTTTTTACATAGCTTTTATTTCGGGTTGTCGAAATGGATCTATTTTTCGTCACCAGTAATAATTGGATGCCGCAATAATGTTTGTACTAAAATTTTGGTAATTTTTGGTTACTTTTTTATTGAATTATGGCTACAAAAAGTTTCGAGTATGTGGCACTGGTAATGCCCCTGACGATAAGAAAAAGTCAAAGTGAAGGTTAAAGCTATTACATGGTTTTTATGGCTAGAAACTATTATCTACGATTTGATGATTTTGCCTTAACTTTTGGCTTATTTATGAAAATTTTATGTTTTATTAAAATTTTTAAAATTATTTATTATTCCCAACTAAAAAAAACTTTTTTAAGAATACTAAATAAAAAATTATTTTTATTTTGAATTCATAAATCCCAAATACGCGGGTTCAAAAACTCGTTTCCGCTGCTATCTTTTTGACGCTATCTTGGCACCCGTACCTTTGATAGTTTTCAAGATGATCAGCTGACAAGAATTTTTTATCTTGCATACACCTTGTTAAATTCATCTTGACACAACCTTATCAGCTGTTTTTTTTTTTATGCTATACCCTCCTTTCCTCTCTTTTGTTTTGTGATTGATATGTATTTTCCCAAGGCATGCGCCACATTAGTATTTATTTGTAAGTGCTAGTGGATTTATTCTTTCAATATTTTTTTTATAAAGAAATAAACAAAACAATAAGAATAAACTGTGCAAATACTCATTCATAGTCAAATGCCGCAAAGATTAATGAATTTATTTTAAAAAGTGTAGATTAAAATAAAATTAATTTGGTTTCGACTAATCTTATCAATAAACGTGACCGCAACACTACAACTCGAGTGTGTAATTAATACTAAAATGTATGGTTTTATCAATTCTTTTCGCCAAATATTCATCAAATTAAAATGTTAATCATTTGAAACTGAAACAAATACATAAATGATAAAAAAGTACAAATTATACTAGTGAAAGAAAAAGTTTTACATTTTATTGAAGAAAGATAAATAACTAAAGTTAACTCGTTAATATTTCCAGAACAACATTATTGTATTGGAAAAATATATACTTATTAAAAATTATAAATCTTTATAGATCACTGGCTAAAATCCGGCGTTGTTTGTACCCCCATTTTAATTACATATCTTAAATGTTATTTCCACCTTTTCCCCCTTCCGGTCCAAATCCAAACATTTGAGATAGCTTTAATCATTCTCAAGATATAATAAAATCAATATATAGTTTGTGTGGGAGGTACCACGCCTACTTGTCCAATTCCTCAGAGTTTTTGCCTGATTATTTTTATTGACTATGAATTTGTCATATCAAATTCTAAAACATTAGCTGTAACCTTCCTCAAGATATATTAAAACCAATATTTACTTTGTATGGGAGGTACCAAGCCCATTTGTCCAATTCCGCCAACTTTTCGGCTGCAGATTTGTATTGACTTTGAATCTATTTGGGCAAAATTTAGAGATTTTTTCTGTCACCATTTTGAAGATATAGAAAAATAAATATTTACTTTGTATATAGCCTATAAATCCATCCAGACATACAGAGAGATAGTGTAATCGGTTCAGCCGTTTAGCTGTCTAAAAAATACAAACACACAAACATATATATCTATATACATATAAACACACATTCATTTTTATATGCAATAAAAATGACATACCTTTAAGGTTCAAATGCAGAATTTGAATAAGCCGTAAGATAATCACCAGTTTTCCTATCAACCTCTAAACAGATAACAAAATAGTTCAAAATAAGTCAAATAATCCTGACTTTATACAGCAGCAGCGCTATGAAAGAACTTTTTGACCTAAAGCAAGTGATCTGTGCGTATTTAACAAAAGGATTGTACAAATGGCTACCTTGTTAACAAAGAACAAATTACATGCACTATCGTTCTAATAATTTTTGGAATTATTCACCTTAAATGTGGATGTATATCCAAAAAATTAAGCTGCAACGTTATAAAATCAGTGTTTAGTGAAAAAATTTTCTCTGTCCTCAAACTTGTCTAAATTTTACACAATTTCTAACTAAATGCCAGAAACAAAAAATTATTAAACAATGTTGAAGATAAAGATAAAATGTAAATAAATGTTCGAATTATAAAAAAAAAATTAGATCCATAGTGTGGTACCGCTTAATGTATATTGTACAATCACTTTTCTTAGTTTGTTGGTATTTTTGTAGTAGCTTTTTAAAATCTATCAATGTTTTACTAAATTGTTTTTACACTTTGCGACTTCGAGATTGTCTTATTTTAATGTTGTGTTATTTTTTATTATGGCAATATGTTATTACCATGGCCATATTCGGAGAAAAAATAGTTAAATAAAAAATAAAAGTATGTATACATACGCAGATATGTATATACGCTTACAAATCTGTGTCGATATGGAAGAATAGCTTAAAATTAAAAAATTTTTATATTCAAATAAAGATTTAGTTTTTTTGGACGTTTTTAAATTATGAACAATAAATATTTTGAAATATTATTAAATAAATTATTTTAATGCGTTTTAAATCATGTTTTTGCAATAAGATATAGTTTAACGATATCCTTGGATCGTTCTTTTTATTAAGTTTCTGCTGTGCAAGAAAATGTTTTCACAGCATGTGAACAAAAAAAAGCTATCAGCCGGACAAATCATCTTATATAATTTCAAATTATTCGGACACTTGTTCGTTGAACTTTATTCTCTACTGCTTCGACCATTCCTTTTATTGGTATACTTGGTTCTGTAAGTACTGCTATGCAACTACATCAGCAAATATAGAAAGAAGTACATATTAACATATTCCCTTAAGGGCTTGCGAGATGTATATGGTATATCTTTAGCTGAAATGCAAAAGCACGAAAGTAACATTTTCAATATTTTACAATATAAACAAAATATATTATATATTGAAAAAGAAATGCAATTTTGTTAACCAAAGTTCTCAGATTTACTTAATAGGGTGAATGTACCAATAGTCGGCAATTTAAGACTTTTGCTTATTTCAAGTTACTGCCTTTACGCATGTGAATGTGGTATAGAATTGATGACTAGTAATTACAATTCGTTAGTTTGCTTTGTTTCAGATTATTGAGTTAAATTTAAATATATATATATTTTTTTTATTGAAATTGAGAAATTCACTGTTTTCGTGAAAAACACCAAAATTTGCCAGTAGTCGGTACTAATTTTCCAGTTTTCGGCATACTATGTTCCTATTGTCGGCATATCATATTTTAGTACAGAAAATAATAAATCGAGATTGATTTCAAACTGCTACTTATTTAAAACAAATGGTTTCCACATTCTATATGTTCAATAAGATCAATCAGGCACGAAAGATAAATTAATATCAGAAAATCCTGAATATTATTTGTGTTTAATTCAGAATTTGTACATAGGTTATATGTCGAAGTTAAAATGAAAAAAAAAATTGACCATAAAGGCATGTATTATATGGAATTATATTATATGGCTTCTGAAAGCTAACCTCTAAAGCTTAAGTCTATAAGTGGTATTTCAAAATGTGTCAGCTTTTACCATGGACCAGTCACATAATGGGCATCCTCTCAAGCCGCTCAGTTACAGTTCGAATATAGCATGTCATTAAAGCTTTCAAATCGTAAAATTAATATCATGCAAAAGTTCATGAATCGAATCATTAAAATAGACTTGAATTTGGGGTACTTGTAGAAGTACGATGATAATTTGGACAGAAAAACTTTGTTTACGGATGGAAAATGTTGACCGAACCAAAGAAGTATAATAAATGAAATGACAAGATGTAAGCACAGTGGTCTAGAGAAGTATCTGAAATCACCACACGCGTCGAAAAGGTAAGCCAGTTTATTATGAGGTCGCCGACTTGCAATTCTGTGTACAAGGGATCAAAACATCGGTCAAAGTTTACCAGAAACCGTTTTGAAAGTGGTTATGAAGCCACTTAATCATTCCCTTTTCCAAAATCAGCTGTAGATTTTGCAACAGGATTTGAGACTGCCCATAAGACAAAAATGACACAAACGCAGCTCGCAAAAATTTGGCAACTGTGGTAGTCATGATCTGGACGAGGTTGAAGAAGACATGAAGATTTAATAAATCAATATTTCTAGAAGTCTTAACGTATTTTGAGATCTCAACCTTAACGAAACTAATAGTAAAAGCCACTGCCGACCATAGGAACAAGTGATCTTCAGTGGTGTTCTAGTAGTTGGCATTAGAGGCCCGACTACTGAAACATTTACAAACTGTTCATTCCTATTGCCGAAATCGCTTAAAATTAGAGAAAAATAATTTTGTTTTTCAGCTTTCACTTTTATAACCATATTTCAGTTGATTATACTGAAGTAATTATTGACATGATTAATTAGGCATTCCCACTAATTTTGTGTTAAGAAAACAAGCATTTTCGTAAAAACCGAGAGACAGTCAATAATTAGAGGAAAATACTGTCAAAAATATTTATCTAAGCTCAAATTGTTCTTAACATATAGAAAGCTGAGAATATTTATAAACTTCATTTAGCTTTATTGGACTACATAATTACTTGAATATGTGCAAAAGGGCACATCTCGCACATTTTGGCAAATGCGTTTTTTCGTATCAAGGAGTCTCAAATGCTTCCCTGCACCTACTACGCTTGAGAAACTGACATCCCTAGCATTCTTTCTACTTTAAACGTTATGGCAGATAGGTCACAACTCTAGGAGATGTGCCTTTTTCGAAATTATTGTTTAAACAAAGAGTATAAAGAATGCAATGCAGCACCGCGTTTTTTGTTTAACGCGCAAAGCCGTTATTTTTTGTTTTTCTTCCTTATCGAGCTTATAGAGACAAAGTGCCTGTTAATTATCTGAAAATTGCAGATATTGTAAAACTCAAGCACCATATACCGACAGAATTTACAGAAATTTTAGATGAAATACTGCAATGGCAAACTACAAACGAAAAAGAGCTTCCTGAAGAAGATTTTTGATAAAAGTATATTATTTATTTTTGGTAGAAGTATTGCCTTTAACTTTTTGATACCTAAAAAAAATTTTCTGCAAATTAATATGTTTTTTTTTCGTTAAGTTTTGTATACTCGATATCATAAATTTCGAAAAGGACACAACTCATTAATTTTAAATATCTAAGCAAACATATATAATAAAGTCAATATTCAAATATTTCTGTAATTTCCTGTTAAAAATTAGCTCCAAAATATAATCCGTATAAAATTTTTTGAGCTATTATACATTATTAAAAAATAATTTGTTTTTTTTAATTTCCTGTAAACTTCAAATATACCGACATGAGCCGTTTTCGAAATTGCACATTCACTTTTATTCTTAGTTATTTACGTATAATTAAAAAAATTTCCGACTACTTGTATATGCCAACTGTAGGTGCACTCACCCTATGACACGATTTATTTATTAAAAGAATATGTTTTAGTAACTATGTATTTCCAAGCAACAAGTATGTAATTACGTGCTTTTGGTTTAAAGGACACTTGCAGTTTTGTTACGTTTTTTTAATTTTTGATTATAAAAAATTTTATTTTTATTATACGAGAGTAAAAGCTTGAGATAACATGGATATTGTTAATATCAGAAAACTGATATAAAATTTTTTGTTAGTTACGTGAGTGTGCATTTCATCCAACAATGTTCAGAACTTAGAATGCTACCCTGGAGAATACTAGAGCAGAATACAACTTTTTTTCTCAAAAGATTTTCTAATTACATTTACTAGCTTGTGAATTTGTTGAATCGTACTTTGTACTCTCATAAACCTAAATTGATGATTTGGAATAACACCGCTCTCATTTAATAAAGGATATTAGGACTTTCTCGGAAAGTTTCGAAAAGTTAGATAGCTAACCTATAGGCATATTTGAATCAAACCTGGTATGATTCCTTTCGCTTTTCTTGGGCTTATATTCTAATATGTATTTCGAACCTCAAATCGTTATTTACTTAACTTTCTTTAGTAATAGGTGCAAATTCAATAACTTCCGTAGAAGTATTCAGAGTAAAAACTTGTTTTATTTAAATTATTATAGGAACTTCAAGACATGCACTTAGTTTTGTTCAATACTGTATGTACGTCTTAATATGTATGTACGCTTTAATTCAATAACTTCCGTAGAAGTATTCAGAGTAAAAACTTTTTTTATTTAAATTATTATAGGAACTTCAAGACATGCACTTAGTTTTGCTCAATACTGTATGTACGTCTTAATATGTATGTACGCTTTAATATGATTTATCCTTAAGCTTCAATTAGTCTAGAAGGAACGTAGACGGGACGTAAAAGTAACGTGATAAAAACGTCAAGTGTGGTTAGTTGGTAAAGTAAAAATGTGTCAGCTGTTTTCAACTGTGTGTGTGTAAACAACAAAAGAAAAAGAAACACAAAATTAAATTAATTCATGCTCTTGCACCAACAATATTAATTCTTCATTATCCATTTTACTTAAGTTTATTATTATTTAATAATTATAATTAAAAACACATACTTAAACTTTTCTTTATTGATTTCAATTAAGCGCGAATGCCCTATTTTCAATTTTATGTCAGCTGTGCGTAAAGTAAAAACGTAGAAACATTCTGCTGAAAACAGAAACACAATGTCTACGTTACGTTCGTTAGTCACGGAACACACGATGAAAGTTTTATTGTACAAATTTTCTTCAATTGTCTTTTAAACTTGCATTCGCGTCCACACTGCGATATTTATTTCAATGAAATTTAAAATTTTCAAACAACATTGTTGTTGTATGACCTTACGAATTTCATAACTACAGAAAATTTCAGGCTACATGAAAGAGTGTACGCCATTATATTCGTTTATCCCCTCTCATTGACTAACTCAGACTACTCTCTGCAAGAAAACTTTCATCGTGTGTTCTGGGACTTACAGAACAGCTAACCATTTCTATGTATCCTCCATTTAGTTATCGTATCAGCTGACGTCACGTCACGTTTCCGTTACTTGTAGACTAATTGGGCCTTTAAGCTGCCTGGATACGATCAAATAATTTCATCAACGCCTTATATGTATGCGTGTTGTCGTACTGATTGATGAAAATCAAAAAAGTCTGATATTTTTATTTGATGACTTCTTATTTGATCGTCCCAGTTGCTTCGATATTGTAGTAATAAACACATACCTGCGCGGATAAAAATAATAATTTTGCTGCCGTCATGGAGAAATGTACAGATGAAAAAAAAATTATTTTACAATTTATTGAGAAATACCAGTGCTTACCAACTTTATGGAATGTAAAACTGGAAGCTTATAGCAATAGCGGTAAAAAACAATGTCTTCATCGTATGACGATTTGTTGCTATTGACACCTTGTGTAATTTTAATATTTCATATATATAATAATATTTCGTATATTTTTATTTTTTTCTTAAAATTACACAAGGTGCCAATAACAATAAATCGTCATCCGGTGAAGACATTTTAGCAAACAAACGCCACGAATTTAAAATCCAAATGATGATTGACGAATTTATTTGTACGTTTCCTTTTAAACGTCAAGCACACGACACTACATACACTAGTTTTTGAAATTATTTGATCGTCTCCGGGCTGCTTTAGCTTAAATATCCAACATTTTTTTTAGCCACTGTTGCCAACGGCTGTTCAAAGAAAGTCTAGATTTGCAACAAAAAATGGCTAGAAATGACTTGATTTTTTAAATTATTGAAAACTGCGTTATTTATCCCAGGAATTAAATATTTAATGATTTGTTCACTTTAATGTGATTTAGACTTAAGCTAAATTCACCATTTTGTTCGGAAAAAAAATTTGTCCGCAAAATTTTTTTATACGCAATTCGACATCTCAATCTTTAAGAGATGGAGAACGAACAAAATGAATGAATTCAGATTTAGTTTTCTATTTACACATTTGTATGCGAATTTGTACCTTAATATCAAAAAGAGTTGTTTAATGAGATCAACTCTAGGTTAACGAGGCAATTTTTATAAAAGTAGTGAAATTTAAATTTGAAAAGTAAACTTCTAATTTTTAATGTTCGGGAAAAGTTTAATATTACCCTCATATTCATAAAATTTAAATTAAACTTGAAATGTATTTTATTTTAAACTAGCTTAACCCATCCGGGTTAAGCTAATGTGAGCTGCCACACCCACTTATTCAACCTCGCTCAGTTGTTGTCAATGATAGTCATTATGTACGGGAGATGCCACGTCCACTTATCCAATACTTTGTATGTGAGGTACTATGCCGACTTATCCAATCCCGTTCATATTTTTTGCAGAACAAAATCGACGTGCCAAATTTTATTCAAATAGCTTTAACAGGAACAGAGACAAAGAATTTACCGCTTACACCGCCACCTCCTGAGATTTTTGACTTTTTTGTTTCCTACATCTTCGCTTAGCAATCACGAACAAAATCACAGCAGGAATAATCCAATTTGGTCCTGTCGTTTTCAAGTTTTAAGCATCCGAACAAAACAATAATTAATTTTTTCTTAAATAGATTTGTTATACAAAGTTTTCTTCAAACAGATTTCAAATACATTTAATTTTTTATGTCAGTTGATTCGTCTATCAAAAGACTATATTTTGATGCACTTACGTCTTTATTCAACTCTAGACAGAAATGTTGCCGAAAAACGTTGCGCATTATTATTTTTTGTTGTTGTTGTATATTATTGGTATTCAGTTTGTATTTTAATGTATATATCTTCTGTTATACTACTGCGGATAAACTTGCGCCTTGTATTCTGGTCTAAAATTTTGGCGGTATTGCTAAGTCATTTCATCAAACTAAAATAAAATTTTTATTCAGTTTTCGAAAAACGGTGTACTTGCCAAATACTGTTTTCAATTTTCAAATATAGTCATACTAATCACATACGAAATATTTTCCACTGTTAATATATTACTAAAACTATCAGTTGACGTAATAACAGTAACATATTAAATGAAAAAAGCCAAGAAATTGCTATAAAAGAATATTACAAATATGAAAATAGGTACTGGCTAGGAAGAAAATAAATAGCTAGATAGAATCTAGCCATTTTTTATCACTAGTTAGGAAAAACCTTTAGATCTATCTAGCTAGCCGGCGGTCAAAATGGCAACCATGCTCACATTTTTTACTATATTGTTACGAAAATAAAAATGCCTAAATTTTGTATATTTGGTAGTTATGTGTTACCATGTCAATGCCGTACTAATTTGCGTATTTGGCAGCACTGCCAAATCTACCATCTTTACGTTACATTTGAATTAACGGATATAAAAATAGAAGATATGAGACATTTCCGGAACCTTCCAAACTGTAGGCAATTAGGTATATAAAGAGGCTGCTTTACCTACAAATTTAGTTTAGTTGTCGTTTGGCGGTCATAAGACAAAGTAGTGTTAAAGCGGAAATAAGTGTTGTATAAACGAATAGTAAGTGTTGTATTACGACAAATAGTATAAAAGTTATAGTGGAATAAATAAAAACGGTAAAACAACAAAATAAAGTGTCTTTATTTTATTTTAACGCAATTTAAACGAGTTCAAACGTTTTAGAAAGGTTAAAACTTAACAATATTTTAAAAGATAAATGTAAAGATATTTTTAAATAAGTACAATAATGATGATATGGTGTAGAGAATCTTATATTCGAATTTAACTTATATTTGTGTTAGAAATAAGCGAACACGACAAAAATAAAATAAAACAATTATTATTAAACAAAATTCTCTATATTCTCTATATTCTCTTTAATTTTTATCTTACCTACATGCGGCTGAGTATGCATGTATGTATGTTTGCATACATTTTATAGTATATCTGATTTTTATTTCGGGCCAAATCAAGTTGAGTTGGCTCTTTCTCACATGTTTACTGATTTGTTGTATAGTAGCAACTTCTCACTACATATTGACTGATTCGTTGTTTGGCTTCGACTTCGTTGTTTGCAAGAGCAACAGTTGAAAACGCACGAACTGAGACAGTAATTTTGTTAGACAGACGATAATTGTTAGTTCTTCTCATAAACTCGAATCGTTAAGTGCCACAGCAATTCCATACAGCCGCTTTCTTTAAATTGTTTGTAGAGTTACATTATTGTTAAATATTTTTCAGGTCAAATTTTTTATTAGCATTTCAATGGCAAACTAAAATCAGAAATATCAATGTAAAAGTATTTTTTATTGTTATTATTAAGTGAATAGCAAAAAATCTTTTTAAAAAGCAGTTTCAAAACGTAATTGAATGTTTTGATTTATTAATGAAATTTTTGTAAATAAAAACAATCTTATCAGGTTAACACAGATTCGTACCTCTACAGTGGCAAACATTTTGAAATATACAGTGTCTTGCATTACTACTCGCACAAATATCTTTAAAGCACAACAAACGCACAATAGTGTTTTACATTTAACAAGTTACACTAGACAACCTCAAGTTACTGTAGCACCAAATGAAAACTTAAGTAATTGCGTAAGGTGAGTAAATACCCAAGCTCTTTAATATCAAAAATAAAATAAAAAAATAAATACATATGTAAATAAATAAAAATGTATTATTTCACATTTTTTTTTGGTTTAAAAGAATTCAATTCACTATTGTTATCATTATAAACAGGTTTTTTACTTTGTCGTCATTAAAATCGACACCGGCATTTGCGATAAATTGGTCAAAAAAGCTGTTGCGTTTTTTCACAAGGCCGTCATTACGTCATAGCTTTCAACAATCACTGCTACCACAGCAACAACGATATTTTAGTATGGGTTCTATAAATTGTAAAGAATATACTACGAATAATGAAACCTGCGCAGATCACGATATGACAAATGGTGAGAACATTTGCTTTCAATTACATAGTATGTAATAAGGAATTATTGCAAATATTATTGTTATTTTTTGTTTTTTATAATCGCGGTTCAATAGTTTGTTGAACTTTCACTTGACCTTGTGTTATCTTGAATCCTTAAAAAGTTTTCAGTATTAAAACACATTACAAAAATTTTTATGATATAAAAATTGTTGTACGGCGAGTGAATTTACAAAAATGTTCAAACGAAGTTAATACTTCGTGCAAATATATGTTAATGTCTAGTATTTTATTAATAGAAGAACTTATTTGCTTAATGGAAAAATTGCATTATTTTTGTAAATTATCGAGTAAAAATAAAGTATAAATGTTTGTCTTGTTGTTGGGAATTGAATTAATTGAAATATTGCATGTGTCTGAAATTATTATATTTATGTACTTGAATATGGTAGCATCAAATTTAAAAAAAAAAAATATATGTATGTACATATCGCACTTGTACCGCTAAAGTGAGTCAATTTCAAATTTTCAGTAGAGCCAAAAAAGTGTATCATTTTTGGGAAAGAATAGAAAAAAGATACAAGACCACTGTATATCGCTTCCTTGCAAAAAGTGCAAATTGACAAATGTTAAGTTGGCTCATTTGAGTGCGATATGTACATATATTTTATAACTTTGATATATATTAAAACGTCTGAAGACGTTTGGGACTTACACTGGTAGTAGCATTTATGCTACGAAGCCTGACCGGAGCCTTATTTCTGGTACCACCGGTGTCGGGAGCCCCAGGAACCTCGGTCCCTGCCCGGCTATGGTGAGGCAACCTTGGTGGTGGTTGTGATTTGGATCCAAATCGCGGGTAAAGCTATTCTGGCTCGGTGTGGAGTTACATTCTTAACCGGGTGTCGAGACCCATAAATCGGTAGGAGTTTAGATAGTCTCCGACACCCCACCAAGGTGGAGGTCATATCCAAATAACATGGCTTCGGATTGGTACTCACTGGTGATTTTAATCTTAGGTGAGGGCGTTGGTGGACGCATTGTATGCACTCGTGCTTTAGTACCGTGAGGTAAAGTCCTAGGGCAGGTACTCACGTAAACCGACTGGCTTTTATCGCCTTGATTCCAGCAGAGGGTATCCGTATTGTCCTTACTAATCTGGTTCAGTTTACTCAGACAGTCCCATACAATGACAATGTGTGTAAGCTTGGGTTGTATTTCAAGATAAGTTATATTTGTTTATCGAATTAATGTTTTACTTGAATTTAGATCTGCCTTGCACTATAATTCAACACTTGAATTGAACTACATTAACACTATTATGTTCGACTTAAATTCAAATCGGAATAAAAAGGTGTGTTAAATTTTATTATTATACTAGCTGAATACCGGCGTGCTTCGCTACCCATATATTAATTATTATCTAAGTTAGCATTTTTTCCCTTTTTCTCCATTATATTTCCTTTCGGTTCAAAACCAAACATTAAAAAAAACCCAAGTTCCTTCCAGAAAGATATTGTACAATCTTCTTTTCTGTTGTATACAATCTTTAAACAAGCACATTAATTTTTATGTAGTATATGTATATATGTAGGTAGCTTTTACCTGGGGTTCTTTGAGCAACATTAGCTTATCCAATCTTTCTCACTTTTTGGCTGATTTTGATAGATAACGAAGCTTTATACTTATACAATTCCGCCCATTTTTAACTGAAGATTTTGTAATGACTACGAAGTCAATTAGGCCAACTTAATTAATAATTAATTACCACTTTATTATATGGATGTGGGCTTTTCTCTAGTTGTGGCTCTACCAGTAAGAGAAGGTTAAATGTTGCCTACAATAATATTATTCGTTATGTATATGGTTTAAACAAACGTACTAGAATATCCATGTTTTCATACCAGTTGTAGGAATTTGCATTGATCATTTTCTCAAATTAAGAGTTTTAGTTTTGATGCACAAGATAATATATACTTGCCAGCCTGAACATCTCTATAATAGATTGTCCTTCGCGGAAATTTGCGAGGTGAAATTTGCAGTCCTCTGAGTACAAGAGCCTAATGTCTAAATGGCATTTTTATATATTCGCAACATATCTCTGGAACTCGATTTCCTATAGCTATAGCTAAATTTAAATTAATTTTTTTTTTATTTTCTTAATTTCTTTTATATGTTATTTGTAAATTTATATTGTTATTTAATTATATACATATACAAAAATTTTTTTGTCTTACTTGCTATTCGGTTTCATACTGCAATATAAGACATAAGGTCTTGTGTATGGAACTATACAAATAAATAGATAAAAAAGATAATGAAATAACAAATTTATCAAATCACTGCTTACATCTTTTCTCCACTTCTTAGCCAATTTCTAAATCCCCTTTCAGAAAAACTTCTCTTCTTTTAACACGCTCCAACTTTGAAGCCTATTTTGTACTTCTTCATAGGAAATGATTCGGTGACATGTTAAAAGATAAACTCATATCTCCTTTTACGCCTTAGATAGTTTCTGAAAATGTAGGCCGTAAATCGAAATGTATAAAGAAGTATGAATATATTGTATCCGTCGCAACAACCGACGGCGCAATTTCGGAGAATACGACGGATGCGGCATTTCATCGTTTATAATAATTGTTTTGAAACTTTTGCGACAAGAGTTCGGGTGTTATCATGCAAAACAATAACTTAATCACGTCTGTCTTAATATTGCAGCCGTTTTTCTCATAACGCGCGATTAAAACGCAGTAATTGCAGTGTGCTTCTATCACCCAGTTTTAGCAGCACATAGTACACAATGACGCCTTGAGTGCAAAATTGCATCATAAATACTAAAGCAACGTGATAATATAAACAAAAAATATTTTCGACTTGAACGAAATTTGGAAGCATTTATAAAACCAAAAAAAAAAAACACCTGAAGCCCTGTAAAACCCGATGAATTCGTTTAAAAAAACCGGGTTTTTGCCAATCCTTCTACAAACATTCATTATCTGCCCTCACAGAGTTCGTTATGTCAAACGTTATTGGCCTGTCACAGAGTGATTATGTACATTTTTATTGACATGATGTCTTAATAACGAACAACGATTACTTACAAAAACAAGTTTTCTTTTTTTCGTACACTACAAAATGTATGATGATATGATGTTTTTTACGCGTAATTTTTACATTTTTGTTCTCCATAAGAAGCTTCCTTATGCCTTAACAAAAGCATTGTAAAAATAGGCGAATTCTAAGTTTAAAGTCGTTCCCAAGATATATACAAAATCAATATTTACTATTTATGGGAGGTGCTTTGCCCAATTTTTGACTAATGATATTTACTGAATATGAGAATATAGACAAATAAATATTAACTTTACATGGGAATTGCCCAGCTGGAATTTTTATTTTTTTTCCCATAAGAAAAGAATATGAAAAATTAGGCGAAATCGTCGAGCCGTTCTCATTAATTTTTCATCTTTTTTAAAATTCATCTTTATTTATAGCTCTTATTTACATTTGAATTTACAATTTTACAAGATTTTATCTTTGGATATTATAACGAATGATTTGCATATGTAAACACAGATATTGAAAGATTTTTTTAATATTTAATTTATTTATAATATATAATTATAATTTATAATTTCATTATTATATACTATGATATACTATTATGTATACTATGAGCGTCAAAATTAAATGTACAGCCTTATTCTCTAGAATTAAGTCTTTACTTCAGTCTTTTAAAATACGATGAATTTAAACATTTTGTATATTTTTAAGAGTGTATTTAAGGCTCTACAAAACCCATAAAAACAAGAACAAAATTCGAATTCAAACTAAAGTTATACAACAAAAACGAAATTTACTCTATTTTTACGCGTCGAAAGAAAATTGGCACAAAATAGAATTTTTTAAAATCGGATCGGAATTGGCAGAATTATATTAGTTATTGGCTAAAACCATATGGTTTTAGCCAGAAATCAAGTATGTACCCTTATGCTTTACCATGTAGGCTTTAGCCAATAGGTGCTACAACTCCATAAATTTCTCTCAGATTTTAAAAAATGAAGTATCGTTTTATTCATAACTAAACATACTAGTTTAATAAATTATAATATAAAATAGAGTGTAAAACGTCTCTAAACTTGGAAAATTTGGCATGAGTTGAACAAAAAATGTATTTGCTTGATAAATATACACAGATTCCTTAAGTTTACTTAAGTAAAGCAAAATTATTTGACGCTTAGAATATGAAGTAAATTACTTTAGTTGATGTAAGAATTGTGTAATTGTTTTTTATGGATGTTGTAAAGCCTAAATAAACTTTAAAAAATATATATGTATATTGTTTAAATTCATCGTATTTTAAAAGACTGAAATAAAGTCTTAATTCTAGGCTGTACACTTTATTTTGAAAATCATAGTTCGGTTATAATGAACCCTGTGAAACATATTAATTTTGTTTCTTATAAAAAAAAAATAAATAAATACTTTTTCCATTACCATTATTTCTAATTTACCTTAAAAGACAAAAACAAAACAAAACAAAATTTTCATATTTTCTTGACCTTTTTGTACCACTAAAAAAAGTGTTGTTATTTTATCAATGCTATTGTGCATTTGAATCAAGTAAAGAACGTAAATAAGCATAAAGCCAATAATATGTTTTATGGTAAATGAGTCAACGTTAATTCTTTTTATCCACACAGTGTTTAGTTTGAAACGTAATAGTCTGCTGTGAACAACAAAAGCCGCGATAACCTTCAAATACATTTTTATAAATTATAATTATAAAATATTAAGTAAGAAAACCACTATATTTGTTATTTTTTAATAAAATATGTATGTAATTGTGATAAGAAAAAATTCCCGTGTTCTACAGATAAAACGAAGATTGGAAAAGATTTAAGAAAAAATTTACTTCATATGAGAAATTAACTAGACACTCGATTTTAATTTACAGAGCAAATAAGAAATATTTCAAATGAAATGTGTACATATGTTGTTTGAATTCGTACAAGGTTATTCAGTAACTGCATTCAACGAAATTACTTTTTATTTTAATTATAAAATGTGGTTTTTGATTCACATTCAGTTATTATTCTCTTCATACGCAGTGCTTCGCCGCACTATACAGAAAGAGAGGAATTGAGTGCATCAAAATTATGAACAAAACTGAGCACACTGGTAGTCAGTGTGACCAGATTTTAAATTGACATAAAGCTAAATTATGTTAAAAAAAAGCTAATTTTTTTTAGCTAAAAAAAATAAGTTAAAATTTTAAATTGTTTTTTAACATAGATTTTTTGAGTTGGATATTTGATAAGAATAATATAGCACTATATAAATTGTTTTCTTTAAATCTGAAGTAAAAACAATTGTTTGGGTGATTATCACTTTTATCACTTTTAAAACCTATTTGATCAGCATAAAAGTCAAACTATTAATTGAACGATTTCAATAAGAATTAAAATGAAATACATAAATGTACACAATTTTCAGTTTCATACAGTTTTCAAATCCATATACATATATTATAAATTTATTTGTTTATTTGGCAATCACTCGTGTATGACTGAACCGATTTTTCAAGAGAGAAGATCGAGCTAATGAAATAAACTATACTGCTTTTCAAAATTTAAGCTGGGAGAAAACGGGACAAACAATTCATATGCTTTGTCACCTAATACTAAAAATTTATTAAATTGTCAAACCTAAAATTATGCGAATAAAACTATGTAATAGTTTTGTTTATTCAGTTCGCTTATGAGCCAATAATGCGCAAAGGACTAAACCGATTTTGTTGAAATTAAAAGCACAAATATCTAGAGGATGTTATTTTCTTTTATTTTTTATTAGACATCGTAGACATCTAAACTAGTAGCTTTTTGTCTGAAAAAAGAAATATTTTTTTCTTTTAAAAGCAATCTTTTATTGCCAACAGTCATCATCTACTTCAAACGTCTTCGCATTTTCTCTATAAAACAAATAGGTGGCCCAAAAACTGATAGGATTGGGAAAAAAGGGAATGTTAACCTTGTTGTAAATAAAGTTGCAGCAGATTTTTTGTTGTAAATTTTGATTATATTTAATCAATTTTATTATTAGTCAATGGCTCATATTCTATCTTATATTTACGAGAGTTGTGCAGTACCTGAATAAAGGTAGAATCCGGTCTCAAGGGTGCATGAATTAAAAGTTCCCAGCCAATTTTCGGCGAATCAAAAATATTCATTGACATTATAATAATCTTAATAAAGATTTTTCCGTTTAATATCCTCACTTTTTACCCTTTTTTCATCCCCAGTACCGATTCACTTAAAAAAATATAACTCTTTACACTAGCGACGATTTAAAAAATTGAAATATAAATTGAATTGTCATCTTTTAAACAGGTGCTGTGGGAAAATTTGTGTATGAATAATAAACACAACACAGGCGATTAAGTTCACAAGAGCTAATGAGCTAAACCAAAAAAAAAGGTAAATTTCATAACTAAGGTAGTAACACTTTCTGAGACATTAAAAGAAACAAATCTATAATCAAATTAATTTCTTGTTTATTTACTTATGGCATTTTCTTTTCTGACAAAAAATGTTGCACTTCTATTTCTTGTCACTAAACGTCGTTTCAAATTAAGAAATATCAAGGATTTTCAAAAGGCAACATTTTCAGAGATAAACATAAAACCCTTTCTTTTTATAAATTTTTTACAAAATGAATACAAAAAAAGAAATGGCAACAAAAAGCAATATTTGCAACTTTTTGTCAAACTCATATGAAAAAGAATATGAATTTAATAATTAATATATGTAAGCATGTAAGCAATGCAGAAACTATTGTTGTGATGCTACAAGTATAGTTTTTTTTTTTTTTTGATGTCAGACTTTACAATGTTTGTATTATTTTTTCTCTATTGTCCTTTTGTGTTGAAATTCCAGAAAGGGCTAAAAGAGATAAATGAATTTTTGAAAAAAGTTAAAAACAACTAAGAGCTAAATGAAAAATTAAAAAAGCTAAATGAGCTTAAAAAAAGCTAATATGTTCACACTGCTGGTAGTAGAAGTCCTTTTAGTATGGAATTAAAACAAAATGAGACAATGACATAGTATGATTACTTAATGATTATGGAAACATAATTTTATTTTTTATTTTTAAATTCTATACTCAAAAGATGTAAAAAAAATAAAATGTTACCCATATACTCGTACAATACATATATAAAATTATTTAAGCTTTCGTTATAATTTTGATATGTATTAAGTTATTAGTGAAATAGAAGAGTTATTCAGCTTTTTATTCTTGAAAACATACTCGTTTGACATTTTAGCTATTTTTAAAGGCTGTGTTAATGTTAATTTTTTTTATAGGTTTGAAGGCCTATTGATGAATGTTCGCTAGTTGTAGGGCTGCCAGTTTTGAATTCAAATAAATCAGTATGTGTACACATTATTTTAAAAACAAAATCCATATCTTTATGGTGATCTTGCATATACAATGGTCGACACGATTTTAACATTTTACCTACATACATACACGTGTGTACTTTGTGGAACCAACATTTTTTTACATGTTATTATTTTAATCTTGTTTATGTCCTAATGTAACACTCGTTGTCCAATGAATACGTAGCAATAGTTTACTCTGTTTTGTATGTTTCAATTCGTTTATTTTGTATTAAAATAGAGCAAACCCACAAAAAATGACTGGATTATAACTTATCACAAATTAAAAAAAATAAATTTTTAGCGAGAAAAAAAACAATACTACTTAATTA
Organism: Wohlfahrtia magnifica; assembly: GCA_023159175.1. Taxonomy (NCBI): domain Eukaryota; kingdom Metazoa; phylum Arthropoda; class Insecta; order Diptera; family Sarcophagidae; genus Wohlfahrtia; species Wohlfahrtia magnifica. The sequence continues at coordinate 629,644 of JAKWBJ010000533.1, read as the reverse complement.
CTTCATTCAAAACTAAGTACTTGGCAGGGTAACCCTTTTTCTTAATAACACCTGCATGTCTCCCCGACATACTGTCTAAATCCCACACAAAGTTTCTTTGGCTTTAGTAAGCAACATTCGTTTTGGATTTCTGAAGAATTCAGCATGTGTAGAAAGTATTTTTTCCCAAAATGATTAAAAATTGTTTAGATCAGGGGTGAGCAACCTTTTTAATCAACGGGCTAATTTAAATTTTTTGGAGGGCCTTGCATAAAGTAACACTTTTTAATAATTTACAAAATTTTATTTATAATAAACATTAATATAAAAATTAAAAAATTAAAAAGAAATAAAGATTTCACACACAGATTTTAATGCAAAAAAGGCAAATATTTTTGTTGAGAAATTTTTTCGATACAAGCTGATCAATATCAGCTGGAATCGATGAGATGGCTACACGTACGCAGCTTTCTAATCGTGTATCACTTAGTCTTGATCGGTGGTCGTTTTTGATGAATTTCATGGTTGAAAATAATTGTTCTCAAACATACGCACTTCCAGACAGATACATCATTTGCTTTGCATTTTTCGTCAAAAGCGGAAATTTCTCAGGTCTCACATATGATTTATAAAAGTTTTTGATGTTCACTGAAAGAAATACATTTTTTAAATCGGTATTATTCCATTTATTATCCATATTATATTCCATTTATTATCCATTGGAAACTCTTTGGGAACTGTATCCACAACGATATTAAATGGTGAGAAAAACATTTTTAGTGGAATCGCTGTCTTCTCAGTTTTGAACATTTGGAATCGTAATTGAAATTCGTTGATTAAAATGTTTATATATGGTGCGTATTTTTGAAAAGTGGTAACGTTTTCTTTTTCTAAATGTGGAAAGTGAGACATATTATTCTGCAAAAGATGCTGTTTCTACAATTTTAATTTGCACTCATATCCCTGAATTTTATCATACAAGTTATGAATAAACAGTCCTTTGCCTAGAAGTTCAATATTAAGCTCATTGAGATGCTGAGTCATGTCGATAAGAAACCCAAAGACGCACATCCAAAATGAGGGAAGTCATATCCCTTCATATCCAAGAACAATTGTATTTCGCTTTTTAAGTTGTGCACTCTTTTAAGCATTGCACCTCTACTAAGCCAACGTACTTCGGTATCAAAAAACACATCGCCATAATTAGTTTCTAAATACTTTAGGAATTATTTAAACTGGCGGTGATTTAACGCTCGCGACTTAATAAAATTAATTAATTTAATTATTGGTAATGTGACATTTGGCATACTCAATCTTTTCGCACACAAATTTTCCTGGTGAATTACGCAGTGGTTAACGAATATTTCCCTTCCTGTGGCCTTCTTAATGTCTTGAAACAGCCTTCCTGTTACTCCAACCTCCATACTTGACATTGCTCGTGCTCCATCTGTCGATACACCCATAATCTTTTCTAATGAAATTGAAAAATTATCCAACACAGACTTTAGTTCATCGTACAAGTCTTTGCCGCTTGTAGTTCCTTGCATAGGAATCAGTGAACACAATTTTTCGGTAATATTAAAATTGGAGTCAATACCACGTATAAATATAGCCAGCTGTGCTGTATCGCTAATATCGGAACTCTCATCAAGTGCCAAAGACAGTATTTGAATTTTGCAATGCGTACACAAAGCGTTGTTGCTATGTTCTCAGACAAGTCTTCAATTCTCCTTGCTATGGAGAATCTTGATAAACTAATGTTTGAAATGATTTTTATTTTTTCAGGAAATGCTATTTCTGCGACAGCAGTCAGACATTTTTTTATCTTCTCTCCATCCGCGAAGGGTTTCATTTTTTTTGCCAGTATTTGACTGACAACATAACTGGCCTTTACTGCGATATTTGATAAGCATTTTGATTTTTAAAAAAAATCCTGTTATCTTCCGAAGTTTTTCTTCATTTGATTAAACTTATCTATCGGTAGTTGTCCTGTTAGGTTTTTGTATTGTTGTTCATGTTTTGTATCGTAACGCCTTTTTATGTTATATTCTTTTAAAGTCGACACAGTTTCTGAGCCTATTAAGCATACAGCTTTATTTTTGGCGAAAGTGAAAAAATAACCAAATTTCCACTTTTCTTGGAAATTCCTGTGCTCATCCGCAATTGTCCGTTTTTTTTTTTTTTTTTGTTTTCTGACTAATTGTGTGACAGCAAACACAAATAACCACAGAGGCGGTGCGTTCGTAGTTTATATTTGAACAAAAGGAAATCCCCCGTTTTACATTAAAAAGAAATATGTATGCACAAATAAGTGTCGCCAACATTTCTTTTCAATTTCGCGTTATACAAGTCACAGTTTCACGATGAGTTGTAACGGAATTCTATTTAAATTGTGTTGTAGAATTACCGCATTATGCGGGGTTTCCCGTAATAATTTTTATAATGATATAGTCGCAATTTAGACGATATTAGTTTTCTTGCATAAAATTTAACTTTACATATGTAGAGAACATAAAAGAGTAAACATGTTCATGTACTTGATATTTGTTTTAATTTCTTGTTCGTAATTTTTTTAAAATTTTTTTTACAAATAAATAAAAATTCAAGAAATTTTTTAAACGGAAATGCAAATTTAAACAAGAATAATAAAAATTTTTGCAAAAAATCTTTTACCGTCTAAGCTGGGAAATATTGATGGGAGAAAGTAAATAAAATAAACCAAATTTTAAAAATGCTTGGTGAGCCGCAATGACATGTTAAACGGGCCGCAAGTGGCCCGCGGGCCGCGTGTTGCTCATCCCTGGTTTAGATAAAACTTTATATACGAATTCGTAGTCAGGAAATAGAATTCAGCATGTGTAGGAAATATTTTTTTCCCAAAATTTGGTAATAACTAATATGAGGCATCGTCTTGGTGATAATCGTCTTTAATACGATCAAAAGATTTAATAAAATTTGACTCTGCTATCTGTTATAATAAAGATCTTTTGAGACACAAAAAACTGTTACAAACAGTATCAGTACCAGTGAGAAACTGATATCGCCAGATGAAATCCAGAAAGTCCTAAGTTACAAAAATTCAAAATCGACTTTTTGATTGATTACGATGACCTCTTTTGAAATAAAACAAACATTTTTTATTTATATAATACGTGACAAAAAAGAAACCAAGTTGAAATATGGTATCTGGGAAGTTGTACAATTTTTTTGATAGCCGCTATAGAGTGCAACAAAAATTTGTTTTTAAAATTTTCGAAATACTTTTAAAATCTCAAGTTTGCCTATAACCGGTTTTTCGTACCTTCATGCATTTATAAACTAATACTAAGCTAAATATTAAACTATTTTTGTTTCTTATAGACCTTTTAAATTGCATACTTATGTATATAAGTATGTATATATTATATTTCCTAAAAATGCCGTAAAATTAAAAACAAGTTATAGAAAAACCTAAATGTAAAAGACGTAAGTTTCATATCTCCATAAGTAATACAAAAAAGGAAATTTTTCTTCAAATACAAATTCTTTAATAAAAAAAAATTTTTTTTTTGGTTTATTTCTTATTTTAGAAAATTTTTTGCTTTTCTTCTAAAATTTTTGAAATATAACTAATGGCTTTTTGGATTTCATATGACTATAAGTATGTATTTCCTTTAACATAACTTCTAACACGTCTAATATAACTGTTGTTTTAATTTGACAACATAAATAGCTAGTAACCAAATATGTATACATATATAAAAAATGTTTGGCTCTTTCAAAGGTATTTTGGCCATTTTAAATCAATTTGGCTAAAAAGAAAAACTCTTAAAATGCATAACTAATGTAAAAAGTATTTGGCTCAACGTGCTTGGGAGAAAAAAGCAATGACGAAAACCAAACATTTACTAAAGCTTACGTTAAAGCGAATGCTAGCAAGTGGTTGATAAAAATTGAATCTACAAGAAGCTCTTCAGAAGAATTAGTTGTATGGATGTTTGGTTGGTATGGATGTTCCACTTTCCGCTTCTAGGAAGAAAATTGGAAGTTAGAAGTGTTCCACTTGGCAGTTTCCAGAATACAGGTCTGCCAATTGTAACCAAAGTAATTAACGTAAAAAACATTGCGTTAAACCACATTGCGTCCAGGGCTTTTAGAAAGACATCATTGAGGAAGGGAATTTTTCAAATGGTAAATGGAAAATGTTGGTAAGAATATTGAGCTTCAATTTCAAAACTTGCTCTGTGATACACCAGTAAAATCTTCCGTTTGTTGTGTTCCCGGACATACCTTCGCAAAAAAAATACAAAAACTGTTTAAGTTTTTCTAGATATATTGATAAATAAAAACCATATAAATATTAAATTTTTAACTATTAATTTTTACTAGGGCAACAATGACACCAAATCACCAATTATAAGGAATTTTTCCATACAAAGTAACTAGTAAGAAAGTGGTTCAAAATCTCCCAATTGGATGCAACTATACTAGTATATGACTACATCCAATAGTACTAGTAATTTTCAAACACATTCAATACCAACTTGAGCATTAAGATGATATAGGAAAGTTTACAGTTGTGTGCTAGTGCTGGTGATGTCTGTATTAGCTAAGTACTACTTATCCACTTGACCTATGATTCGCAATAAGTGCTTGTTCGCTATTAGTGAAGAATTTTCAAAACAAATTTATTGTTTTTGCCGAACAAAAATGCTTAAAAGAGCATAGAACATTGATATTCATTTCATAAGACTTTTGTTTGTTCTCAATTCACATACATCTATTCTTATACTTTTGCTTTTAGTCGTCATTGAAACTAGAGCTGCAAAACAATCGATAGTGCTATCGATAGTTTTGCTTTTGGCTGACCATCGATAGTTTTTTTTCACTATCGATTTAGTTTCTATGCATCTGTTATAGCAATGTATGCCGATCTCTAATCTTCATATACTTCGTCCACGACAAAGTTTTGCTTACTTGCTTTGTCCACAATACCAGAGATTCATATATAAGAATAGGTCCAACAGTAGCTAAATACATCCACTTAATAGTGTTAGAACTAAGTCTATCTTTCAAAGCGAGCATCTTACGACCCCTGTAGAATGTCGCAATTGCCTTCTTAGCCCTGTGTCAGATATTTAGCTTCCATGATAATTTCGTTTTGATACCTAAGTATTTTAAGGAATTTCCCATTTCTTTAACCACGGCAGTCGCGTTTAGCACTAGAACAATTTCCGTAACCTATTTATTGAATAACCCCAAGGCATTGCACATATGCCATTAATCTTGTGGTACTCTACTATCAATATAGTCTGTAATTTCTTAAATAATAATTTCGATTTCAATAATAATAGCTTTAGGATATAATGGTTCATAGAGTTTCTAATTATTTGAAGGTAAACTTATCTAATTCCATGAACAAACATCGGTCAACATTGGATACCACGGCTACTAATAATTACTTTGTTTTGCCAAATTAATATTGTATCTTCTAAACACATGGACTGAAAAGTCCCGGGCCTAACTCATAGATGGCTCTAGTCTTCATCTCTTTTTCAATTAAGGCTAACCTTCAAAAGACAGCTGTTAAAATTTTATGATATTCTATTAATTGGCTTGTGAGTTATTCTGCTAAGAGTGTCGGTACTTTTGTTATTTTCAGAACAATGACTCAAAAACAATTTCGTGTTGTAGTTCTATAATGCTTCTTGATGGGAAAATATACCGTTTAAGCAAAGCAATGTCTTGGAAAGTGTTATGGGGACTCCCCTCTATCAAAAACAACAATTAAACGTTACTTTGCTGACTTCAAACGTGGTCGTAAAGACACCGATGATGCAGAACGCAGTGGACGTCCAAAAGAGGCGGTAACACCAGAAAACAACAAACAAATTCACAAAATCGTTTTGAATGATTGAAAAGTAAAATTGTGTAAGTTAGCTGACATCGTAAAGGTATTTGAAGAACGTGTTGGCTTTATATTGCATAAGCAATTGACTATGAATAAGCTCTGTACAAAGTGGGTGCCGCGTTTACTCACTGTTGACCAAAAACAAGAACGTGTTGATGATTCTGAAACAATTGCAAAACTACATGTATTGAACTTCGAATTATTCCCCACATCCACCGTATTCGCTCTCAGCGACTACTGGCTGTTCGCAGACCTCTAAAAAATGCTCGCCGGTAAGAAATTTCGCACGAATGAAAATGTTGACTTTTTTGACTAATGTTTTTTATTTCCTATGAAGTCAATCAGACCAAATTCAAAGAACTTAGCTCTAACCGTTTTCACGATATACTAAAATCAACATGGGAGGTACAACGCCCACGCATTGCTCTTGATGGAGATTACGTTGATGAATAAAGCTTATTTTGAACAACAAGAAAGTATTTCTTTTGTTAGTCCTGGTGTTATAATATAATTATTTTTGAGTATAGTGTTTGTTCATTACATGAACTATCTACATATTTCATCATGTTCTTTTTAACCTTCGTCTGTGGTTCCAAATGCAAAAAATGTCAACGTTATTATATTGAATTACAAATATAAATTAAATATTTTACTTATTGTTTTTTAAATACAACGTATGTATGTATGTATGTATCTACGTATGTATGCATGTACGTACATACGTTAAATATTTTTATTTTGTTTTGCTTAAAACGTCAGTATTACAAATTATTTCCATTATCTATGCAAAAGAAACTAATTTACGTTATAATTATATTTTAGGTACAACCGGTTCAGGATCATATCAATCCACTTGCGGAAACAATATGGATGCCGAATACACAGAACCCGTTGCCGTTTGCTATGTAAATGATCTAAAAGAAAATGATATGAAAAAGTTTGATTTTAATGAGGACACTAAAGTGTTAGTGATCAGACAGAATAACAAAATTAGAGCAATAGGCAATAAATGCACCCACTATGGAGGACCATTAAATACTGGTGCCTTAGGTGATGGTCGTGTTCGCTGTCCTTGGCACGGAGCGTGTTTCAATATCGAAACTGGTGATATCGAGGATTTTCCTGGTCTTGATTCACTGCCTCGTTTTAAGGTTAATGTAAAGCAGGACGGTCAAGTTCTGCTTAGAGCTAAGCATAAAGACTTGGAGAGCTCGAAACGTCTTAAAGATATGGTCAAACGTGATCCAAATAACCACCTTTGCTATGTTGTAATTGGTGGTGGTCCTTCTGGAGGTGTTTGTGTTGAAACCCTTCGCCAAGAAGGTTTTACGGGACGAATTGTTATGATTTGCAAAGAGAAGTATTTACCTTATGATAGAGTGAAAATTTCGAAAAATAGTGATATAGCTATCGATGTAATAGAATTCCGTAAACCAGAATTCTACGATGAATATGGCATTGAAACTTTAATGTCGACTGAGGCGACGAAAGTTGATTGTGCAACTAAGACAGTATATTTATCTACTGACTTTACAATTAAATATGATAAAATGTTCATTGCAACTGGTTGCAGTGCCAGCAAGCCCCCGATTAAGGGAGTAGATCTTAAAGGCGTAGCTGTGGTTCGTGAATATGACGACCTTCAACAAATAAACCGAATGATTACGTCCGAATCAAATGTGGTTTGTCTAGGTTCGAGTTTCATTGCATTAGAGTCTGCACAAAGTCTTGTGAAAAAAGTGAAGAGCGTAAGTGGAAATTAGTATAATATATCGTTACACAAATTCCAAAAGATCATTCGTGATAATCTAAAAGTTCACTTCTTTATATATTCTGTATATGGCATTGTAATTAATCAGAGTACGTTCATAGATATATATGTATATATACATATATATACTTACATAATTTGACTCTAATAACTACCAATTTTATTAACAAAAAACCAAAGTTTAGAGTGGATACCACCTTTTCGTTTTTATGTAACAATATATCGCAATAATACATTTAAGTTCATTTAAGTTAAATTCCAAAAGATCATTCGTGATAATCTAAAAGTTCACTTCTTTATATATTCTGTATATGGCATTGTAATTAATCAGAGTACGTTTATAGATATATATGTATATATACATATATATACTTACATAATTTGACTCTAATAACTACCAATTTTATTAACAAAAAACCAAAGTTTAGAGTGGATACCACCTTTTCGTTTTTATGTAACAATATATCGCAATAATACATTTAAGTTGCGGTTGTGCTTCATTTTAGAACATCTTCAATATTATACTTATTATTTTGGAATTTAATATAAATTCTGCTGCTAATTTAGTTAAAATTCCTTTAAAAAAAACTGTGCATCAGTTACTAATAACTAACTAAAACCCGGTGTGCTGCGCTACCTCTATCTTATTTATTATCTTAGTTAATATTTGTACACTTTTTTCCAAATTTATCCCCTTCCAAGCTATTTGTAATAAATAAATTCTAGCATTTAAGTTAGCCTGTAGTTCCTTCCAGACAGACACTGTAGAACCTGCTTTAAAGATGTATACGGTCTTCTGACAAATTCATATTCTTTTTTATATAGTAGATATTCTTTATCCGGTGTGCATTGTGCATTACCCCCTTATCCAACCTTCCTGCTGTTTAGCAAATGCTGCTAGATGAAGAAGTTGTAATTGATGTTCTTGACACATCAAAAAAATACATATATGCATTATGAATGGAAAGTGCCACGCCCTCTTATTTAAACTGGTCCAGTTATTGATTGATGATGTGTATTGTCTACTACGTTGTTTGAACCAAATTTAGAAACTTCTACTATTATCGTCTTCAAGATTAAAAAAATAATGTTTACTAAGTATGGGTGATGCTACACCCACTGTCCTAATTCCGCCCACAATTTAACAGACGATTTGGTCATTCGGAAAATTCCATTTTATCCGTTCTCAAGATATACGAAAATCAAATTTGGTTTATATAGGAGATACAACGCCCACTTACCCAATTCCGCCTACATTTAAAGTGATGATTTATATTGCATATGAAGTCATTCAGACCAAATACTGAATCTTCAGCTTTAACCGTTCTCAAGATATAATAACATTAATATTTAGTTTGCATTGGAGCTATCACGCCTACTTGTCTAATTTCGGCCAGTTTTTGACGGATGATTTGTATTGCCTTTGAAGTCAATCAGACCAAATTCAGAGAACTTAGCTCCAACCGTTTTCAAGATATACTAAAATCAATATATATTCTATATGGATAGTTTTTGAATTATGATTTATATTGACTATTAATCTATTTGGATCAAATACTGAAACTTAAGTTGTAATCACTCTCAAGATATAAAATTAATATTTACCTTGTATGGCAGGTACCACACTGACTTTTCCAATTTCACCCACTCTTTGACTGCTCTTTGTATTTGTAGAAAAATAAATATATACATACTTTATATTGACATGGCATCGCCCAGTTGAAATTTTTAAAATTTATATAGCTTATAGTTTCTTCCAATCATACAGAGAGATACCGTAAAAATTTCAGCCGTTTAGCTGTCTATAGACTTCAAACAGACCAACAAACATACAAACATACAAACACACATTAATTTTTATATACATACAAGATTATATATATTTTTTTTATTTCAGGTCACACTTGTATCGCGAACAGCATTTCCCCTAACTGCAAGTTTTGGTCCGGTTATTGGTGAACGAGTTTTACGTCTATTTCGCGATAAAGGCGTTAATATGATTATGAGCAGTGGTATTGTCGAAGCAATCGGCGATAATTATAATATATTAAATGAAGTCGTTTTAATTGATGGCACTAAACTACCCTGCGATTTATTAATATTGGGTACAGGAGTTACATTCAATACAAAATTCTTAATTGGTTCTGGTTTACCAATTAATGCTAATGGTTCGATTGATACTGATTTTTATTTGAAATCCCTGGTGGATGATATATATATTGGCGGAGATATTGCAAATGCTCCTGTATTTGCATATAATAATGAAAGAGCCACTATTGGACATTACCAATTGGCTCAATATCATGGCCGAATTGCTGCTATTAATATGGTCGGCAGAACACTTCAAGAATTGCGTGCAGTACCATTCTTCTTTACTTCTATTTTTGGTACAAGTATTAGATATGCGGGTTATGGTGCGTACACTGATATTGTTATTGAAGGAGATATGGATAATTTGAAATTTGTCGCATACTTTATTAATAATCAGGACCATGTTGTAGCTGTAGCATCCTGCAATAGAGATCCAATTGTAGCACAATTTGCTGAATTATTAAGTAAGGGTAAAAGGTTACGTCGACCTGATTTACAAAATTCAAAATATCCAAATGGTTGGCCAGATATGTTAAAGATACCTATTAATGCCTAGTAATAATAATTAAATCGTTTACTTACTTTACACTTAACTATTTGTAATATGTATTTCACTTTAATGCTTGTATATTTTTATTTCTTACAAATATTTTTTACATTAGTTGCCAATAAATATTATTTGCTAGAAACTTATTTTACAGATTTTTTGTATTACAAAAGTTTACTAAAATCCAAATAATACATTTTATATGAAAGCTATTTGTAGGAGCTTTTCTATGATACCTTTTGCTTTAAAAAATAATATCTAGTACAAAACATTGGCGTTTTGTAAAGTAAAGCGCCAATAATTTAAATTGAATCCGCATTGCTCAAAGAGTAGCGCTACGAGTATTAAAGAAAGGGGCAAACCAATTACTCTTTTGCTGCTCCGTTTTTTTCGAATTAACGAAATTTTTGATACACAAGCAATAAGTGTATATTATATAAAGAGTGAACAAATGTTTGATTCGCAAAAGAGAAAAACTAAATGGTCAATATTATAAAAAGTAAGAATAAAAAGGCAAGGAGATTAAATGAAGAAATAGTAACATGTAAATCGCAATGGAAATAATACACACAGTATCGTACTTACCATATATTGAACTAATCGCAAAAGATCTAAATTGATACGATTCCAGAATGAAGACCACAGCCCCTGCTGACTAGGCTCTTAAGTTTATTCAGTGAAGTCTCATTGAGTGTCCATTCGTTCGACGTTAATGAGATACCATTCGGAAAATTTTGGAGGACTTTGCCGAGTCAAAAAAACGCCTAGATGCTTAGGGAAGCTTTTATCTTACTCTTCCTCCATAAATTAGTTGACAACCCCATTGTCTAGAACGTAGAACCTATTGATAATACAAATGTTTTATCTGAATTCCAATTATAATAACATTGAATAACATAAAATCAAGAATACGCATACCTTTACTGCTTACATCTAAGCTCAAATATAATGATATTGTAACGTTTTAACCTTTTTAAAACGTTTGAGTTCGTCTAAATTGCGTTAAAATAAAATAAACAGTTTTTGTTTATTCCACTATGACTTTTATACTGTTTGTGTTAATACAACACTTTAAATTCGTTTATACAACACTTTTATTTCGCTTTAACACAACTTTATTTATTGACAGCCAAACGATAACTAAACTACGTAGGCAAAGCAATCTCCTTATATGCCTAATTGCCTACAGTTTGGAAAGTTCCGGAAATGTCTTAAATGATCTAATATCTTCTATCCGTTAATTTTAAACATGTAAGATTGTGTTATCCAGGGATGATTTAATTGGCAGTGCTGCGAGATACACAAATAAGTATGGCATTGACAGGGTGACACAAAATATACCGAAATCCACTTAGGCGTTTTTATTCTGGTAACAATATATTGGCAAAAACAACAACAGTGATGTCCTTTGCTCTTGCCGTCCTTTTTCAATAAAGAGTTTAAATTAATATCATGTTCACACATAAGTTTTAATTGGTAATTAAGGGGTTTTATGCAATTAAGGCTTTAATTGAGTTCAATTTACATTACAAGCCTATAATTTATAATTTAATTTCTATTCCAAAAATGGAATGGAAACTCTATTATTGTTGTGTTGAAAGAATAATTTATTTTCTATTTCAAAAATTTAAAATTAATTGTTTAAATTAAAAAGTTATCTGAACATGGTATTACCAAACTTTGAATGAGTATTAAAAAAGTAAGTATAAATATATATTTTTTTTTCGTTTTTTGAATCTACACATATAATATGTGCTATCAAATAAAAAAAATTGGAACCAACTTTGTCCTACAACTTAAAACATTTTGAAATTTAAAAAATGTGTAGTTTAGAGAATTTTTCATAAATATTACTAATTTTAAGTACCCTGAGGCAAATAAAAAGTTAAAAATAATTTGGATTATCACTATATATATGTATAATATATTAACCCAGAAATAATTAAATTTATTATTCAAATTCATTTACAGTACACCATCGAATTTTTAATGTGTAGTTTAGAGAATTTTTCATAAATATTACTAATTTTAAGTACCCTGAGGCAAATAAAAAGTTAAAAATAATTTGGATTATCACTATATATATGTATAATATATTAACCCAGAAATAATTAAATTTATTATTCAAATTCATTTACAGTACACCATCGAATTTTTACCATATTGCAATACATTTTTAATTTTTTTTAATCTACAAAATTGCATGCGTTAAAAACTTATTTGGAATTTATTTATTTATATCAGTAATTAACACATCTTTGTATTACAGAAAACCTTTTTATTAAAAAAATTTTAAAAATAATACTTTGAGATGGTTTTTTTTGTTTTTGTTTTAAGTAAATGTGGGTAGTGGACGTGTCCGTTGTCATATTGCGGTTATATCTATATTTAGATATAATAAAATGTCTGCACGAAATTTCATTTATCTACGACGGCTCTTTTTATGTTTGTCCATTAGATCTATGAGATCGACGCACTGTGTGGCGAGCATCGCTACCCCCATCTTGATTTTCAACTTATAAGCTATCTTAATTACACTTTTTATCCTTCTCTCCATTTTCTCCCTTTCCGGTCAAAATCCAATTATTTGTTCTTTCCTGAAAGACACTATAGGTTCTATATTTTATTTACAGTACTCAAACAAACACACTTTCATTTTTATATGTGTACAAGATACGTACATATATACATAGATTTTATCCAGTGTGCTTTCTGCAAATCTCGCTTTTGGCTGATTTGGATAGATAACGAAGCCTTAATAGTTGTATAGAATTCAATACTTACTATGAATGGATGTTGCCACGCCGACTTATTCAATGTCGGCAAGTTACTTGCCGGTAATGTATATTCTTTGCGACGTCGTTTGACCTTATTTATAAACTTCTACTATTACCGTTCTCAAGATATACAAAAATTAATATATACTTTGTATTGGAGGTGCCATGCGCACATGTATAATTTCACCCACTTTTCCTGATAATTAGTATCGAGTACGAAGTCATTCAGACCAAATTCAACCGTTCTCAAGATATATTAAAATCAATATTTACTTTGTATAGGAGATACTACGCCAACTTGTCCAATTTAGCTCACTTTCTGACAGTTGCTTTGTATTGACTCTGAAATCATTCAGACGTAATACTGAAACGTTAGCTTCAGTCATTCTCAAGATATAATGAAATCAATATTTCAATAGTTAATATTATAGTATTGACTACGAAGTCATTCAGCCAAATTCAAAAGCTTTTGCTTTAACTATTTTCAAGATATGCTAAAATAAACATTTACTTTGTATATTAGATACCACGGCTACTTGTCCAATTCTGTCCACTTTTTGAAAGGTGATTTGTATTGACTATGAAGTCAATCAGATCAAATACTGAAACTCTAACTTTAAATATACACTTTGTAACCGCGTGGCGCCACTCATTTGGAATTTTTGAAATATATAGCCTTATAGTTACTTCCAGACATACAAAGAAATACTGTAAAAGTTTCAAGAAAATCGGTTCAGCCGCTTAGCATACATAAGGCATAAACAAACAAACATATATACTGTTACGAAAATAAAAATGCCTAAATTTTGGTATATTTGGTAGTTATGTGTTACCCTGTCAATGCCGTACTTATCTGCATATTTGACAGCACTGACAAATCGACAATCTTTCCGTTATATTTAAATTAACGGATATAAAAATAAAAGATAAGAGACATTTCCGGAACCTTTCAAACTGTAGGCAATTGGGTATAAAAAGAGGCTCCTTTACCTACACGTCAGTTTAGTTATCGTTTTGCTGTCATAAGATAAAGACGTGTTTAAGCGGTAATAAAAGTATTAAATAAGCGAATATTAAGTTGTTGTATTAAGATAAACTGTATAAAAAATATAGTGTAGTAAACAAAAAACTGTAACAACAACAAAGCGGTGTTAATTTTATTTTAACGTAATTTAAACGAACCCAAACGTTTTAAAAAGGCTAAAACATAACAATACAAAAACACATTCATACATAAGATATATCGTTGCTCTCGTATAGAAAAGCCCTAGCCTTTTTTAAATTGATTTTTTTAATACTTCTAATACATTGCATCCATATACACCTTGTCACAAATATTTAATGCAATAGCATGAGAAATAACGGTTTTATAAGCAGTTGCGTAAAAAGCCGTAACTCATTTTAAAAATATATTCTGGCAAAAAGAACTTGGTTTCCACGCGTATGATAAATGGATTGTAGTTTAGACATAAAATTCGTGTTTCCGTCTCATACGAGCGCAGTACGCTGCATTCCAGTGTGGAGTGTTGCACGGAGGTACGCTCTCTGACCCTATCAATCTAATTTCAGGTGTCCGTCAGTGATGTATCCTTTCTCCACTCATTTTTCTGGTGGTGATCGACGAGGTGCTTCGAATAAGTATAGATATCACTCCCAGCAGAGGCATTCTTTGGCACCCAATTAGTATGCTACACCTTAAAAACCTGACTTATGCTGATGATATTACGTTGTTATTCACGAAGCGAATATGTTCCGAAAAATACCAGTTGCGCATCAATGCCAATAAAATAAAATAAAAGCCATGCGGGTGCAAAAATCACGCACTATACAGTTTTACATACCATAAGAGATACAGAGTTTTACATACCTTGGCAGCCAAGCCACACTAGCGATACCAAAACAGATATTGAGTCGAAACTTGCTAAAACAAAAGGGGCTTTTGCAAGCCCCCGAAAAGTATGCCGATGACGGCAACTACCATCTGCAACCCAAATTCGAATATTCGATGCGCATGTGAAGTCCGTACCTCTCTATGGAAGAGAAAATTGGCTAGTTTCAGTGGAGGCAACAAACTACAAGCTTTCATCTACCGACGCCTGAGAAATATTCTATGTATGTGCTGGCCACCCAACTGGATTTTCAACTCGAAGCTTCACAGAAGATGCAGACAAATATCCATTGCCCTGGAGATAAGATTTCGAAAATGGCGCTGGATTAGGCACAAATTGCGAAAGCCGACAGACAATATCGTGAGACTAGCTCTCGACTGGAATCCGCATGGAAAGGGAAGCCGCGTTCTACCGAGAGGGACATAGCCGAATAGCCTATTTGTTTGCTGATGTGAAACTAAGCTGGACGCAGATCAAAAGTCTAGCTAAAGATCGTAGTATGTTTAGAACGAAGGCGGCGCGAAAGCAATTGATAATAATAATTATGTTTCTTCCTTTCCCTTTAAAATTGAAATTATTTGAATTAGAGCCTTTCTACATAAGAGCAATGATACTTATGTATGTATTTTAGGTACAAAAGTGAATTGTAAGTGAAAGAAAGCTATTATTAAAAAACTTTAATATAAGATTATAAAAAAAATTGTTTAAAGAGTTCAGAGACGTTTTTAATTCTCATAAAATGTAACTAATATTGTTTTAAATTAAAGGTTTCAATAAAATTTAAATATCGTACCTGTTCGAAAAGAATGTAATAAATACTAATGACCATATGCAAAAAAACTAAACAAAGTTTTCGAAAACTTTGTTAAGAAAAATTCCTTAATGTTGTATGCAAAAACGCTTATTAGCTTAAGATCCATTTGTTAAACCTACGTTAACTTTAACATTTGTAAAATAGAAAGCTACCTACTTTAAAAGTACTTTAAAGTGGCATTTATATTATGAATATTTGATACAAAAATAAAAATAGCATGTCTTGGCGTCAAGGAAATTTTTTCGGAGGCATAAAACCTTGACCAAAGGAAAACGTCATCTTTGATGATCCGAGCCAGACTCCTAAAATTGTCAAAGAATTGCAATAGAAATTTTAGATAAATTAGTGGGCACCGTAAAGCCTTAACTTTAATTCAATGGTGAATTTTAGGACAATAGTAAAAAAACACCTTGAAAATGTTAAAGCTATGGCGACGAATATAATATAAATGTGCCCAGATTTATCTTACTTTTTTGGGTAACATTGTAGGGAGTGCTTCTAAATTCTTAAAAAAAACTCCGGAAAAAAGGTGTTCTAAGAATAGTATTAAAAAATATAAGTTCCTCTCTATTTAAGCGAAAAGTGCAAAACTAAGTGCATGCAAATTTTTTTATATCATTGCCCCTTTTATACCATTCCCATTTGAATATCAATTTTTTTGTTATTTTGTTATTTTTTTAAAGACAACAATGAACAAATGTGTGATGTTTTGTTCTATTTGATTGAGTATTTAAGTTTTCTGTTCAACTTCAAAACATGCACTTGGTTTTGCACCCCACTGTATGTATATAATTTCCTTCACCCACTTTATCATCCTCGGCATTATTTTCGAACCTTTTCTTTTAAAACTAATAGCCTGTTTCACGATATCGAACGAAAACCTATGCGAACGCAAGCAAGTCACTCGAAATCGAATAATTTTGGGTTTCACTATCTCGAAAACATTCGTTCGTTCATACTTACCTGTGTCAATATTGCAATTTACGCTGGCGGTGGTTCAAGATCGTAAATTTTTAATTTTTTCTAAAAATTCTACTAATTTGTTTAAAAATAAATACAACTTTGTAATTAAAATAAATAAAAAAAGTAAATCAGAAAGAAAAGAAAATACAAAAGTCAATATAAAAGGAGTAAAAAAAAAATAATTTGTACAAAACATACATCAATATAATAACAACAATACATAAATATAAGAAATGGATTTATCCATCTAAATTCTTTTTTGGAAGAACAAAAGCAAATCAAACAACCGAATTATGAGCAGCAATTGCCTGTGTGTTGGACTATAAGCACAATTTTTTCTTTTTATCCGTTAAAATGAAGAATTTTTTCAAAACATGTTTTATTGAATAATGGATGTTAGTAAACAAAAACTTTGCCTATGAAAGAAAATATTTAATTTTTAAAGAAAATCCACTAAACTCGAACTCTTGGCGAACTCGTGATTTTCTGTCATGTGACGTACTAGTCAGCTGCAGAACACACTTGTTGCGTTGTTGGTTTTTAAAACTATGTATATACAAAATTATTGTTATTATAATAATTATTACATATGTATGTTTTAAAGGAATTGTTTTATTTTTACTTACAACTTATATTCCATTCTTGAATAATTTTACTTTTTTTATATTTTACATATTTTGAAAAAACAATTGAAAATCTTTTCAATACGAAAACAAAACAGGTAGTGAGTGATTTTGGCTTACATTTTCTTACGACTCATCGTTCAAGTGTTTTCTTTCGCTTAGAAGGCGAACGAAGAAAGCAATCTTTCGATATCGTGAAACAGGCCGTAATTATTTTCTAATAAATTTATTCATTTAAGCATAATAAAAACATTTTTCCTTTAGTTATCATAACGTAACGTGTCAGCTGTTCGACTATGGTATATGGGAATCAATGTAAATACTTACTGAATTGAATGATGTCACGTTGCTGTAATGTAACAATTGATGCGATGTAACTGCAATGTCCCAATCTGTTGAAAATAGAATTTGACGGTAACGTTACGTAACATTTGTCAAGCAGTGATGGTCTGTTTGTATGTTAAATTATATGGGGAATTTTTACTCTTTTTTGGCACTTTTTATCCACACAATTAAAGAGAGCTATTTAAAACAGTTGAACAAAGCAATTTATAATAGTTTAAAGAAATTTAAAATATATTTTAGAAAATGTGTTTCCGATTTTAAAAAATATTACTATTTTTAATACAAAATAATATTTTGTAATGTGGAAAAGGAATAAACAAAAAAATTAAACATTCTTAAGTAACAGGCAAACATTTTTAAGTTAATGATAGATAAGCAATTATGTATGTTTGTAAATCCTAGATCAAATTAACCAGAACTCTATTACAGCAACGACTAGTTTCCGAGGTGTAGGCCACTTAGTTTCAACATTTAACTGAGTAGTATCTTGAAATTTTAAAAAACAAAACAAAACAAAAAGTATAACAGGTAAAAGATATATCCAATGACTATAATTTGGTGTGGAAAAAATGTTGTTACATTGGTCTATCGTGAACTAGGGAGAAAGAAAAACTGTTGTATGTAGACTTTTTATAAAATTACAGTTATTTGATAAATAACTTTATACACCATATAAGCTTATTTTTTGGTAATAATGTGGTATATAATTTGTTTTATTTTATACAGTGGCTCAATTTAATAACCGGGCAGTTAAACGATATCGCACTTGATCATCAAGTGGGTATTAACTTAAAATTTATAAAATTTCACTTTTTGCAAGAAATCAACTAACAACATAAATATCTATCTACTTTAAAAGTTTTATCGTATTCCGATTACTCTTTCATCTTGGCAACAACATTTAAGACCAAATTCGTTATAGTGTAGTGACTACCTTTATATCACCAAAAAGGTATTATTTTCAGTTAATACAAAAATGGAAATGAAAATTTATCGTATATTTTCATAAAAAAAGGTATTATTTTTTTACTTACTATGACGTATTCGGATTTCCAAATTCTCTTAAAATGTAAACACAAACAGTTTTTCACCTCTACTGAAAATGTAAAAATTTTGAGTTAATACCCTCTTTGTTGATTAAGTGCGATATGTACTTTTACCAAAAAAAAAAATGTTTCCACTAAACTAAAAAAATATAATTTTATGTATATTATTTATTTACTTATGATTAATTAGAAATATGCTAACAGTGGATTGAAAAAATCTCTATACAAAAGGCAACAACAAAAAATTCATAATTAGACAGAAAAAAATAGCCAATTAATAATCGGACACTTCAAAATTTCTAAGTTTAAGTTAACGTTGTTTCTAATTTGGTATTTTCTGGCTAGTCCTTATCGATCGGGATTTTAATTTATTTTCAAGATATGCCACAAATTCTCTATAACGTTGATATCAGGAGACTGTGACGGCGTTTCTATAACATGAGGACAGTTGTACAATAACCACATTAGCGTATTATGTACTTTGTGCTTCGGGTCGTTATTTAGATAAAACTTAAAATTGTCCGAAATGCACAACTTTTGTAAACTGGCGCCAAATAAAGTGTACACCCTTTCTTAAAATTTAGTTTTAAGTTTGCCGCTGTAATATGATAGGTAAGGCACCCGCCTACCAACCAAGAGATACTTGATTTAAATCCAGGCTAGACTATCTAAAAAAAAAAATTCTACAGCGGTATCACCTCATAACATTAGCTAGTAACTGGTTATGAGTATCACTACCCTTTTTATTAGTCTAATAATAGAATCGAGTGCAGCTCGTTGACTGAGAGAAATTGCCATGTTTTTTCATGGAATGTTTTGTGAATTATTATTATGGAAGTAAGATAAATTTAAACATGTTATATCTCTTTAAAACAGCTTCAGGCTATATAAAATTAAAAAAACAAAAAAAAAAATAAATGAAAAATCTTGCAATAACTACAGTTATTAGGGAGATCGGACGGTTATTATTCAAACGTTTTTAACGGGTTTTTTGGTTTTGTCGAATACGGTTTTTTCAAAATCATCATTAACTATTTGTATAAATTTCGTTATTATTTTTGTATACATATATGCCAAACTTGTCTCACAAAGAACGTGAAAACCAAGGTAGATCGAAAAAGATATGCACTCTTGAGCAAAAATAGCCTTTTCTCATCTTCTATAAATATATATCGATTTTTATGTATGGAGAATGATCAACTAGACTCATTGAAAGCCCACAAACGAACAAACGCCGGTTCCGTACGACAGATATATTAGTTAGTGAAGTTTTTCACAGCGTAAATACACATAATCAGTCGCTAGTAATGTTGTGAGGTGATATCTCTATTGAAAATTGTCAGATGGTGTGGCCTGGGATTGAACCAACGACTTCTTGGTTGGAAGGTGGGTTCTTACCTAACATACCACAGTGACACACACACTGTTAAATACGTGACGCATAAATTTACACACAGTGTTGGTCGAAATCTCTCGGCAAATTTTCTTGCCGAGGTAATTAAGGACCCGTATAGTACTAATAGATTTATTTAAAGTAAAACATTTAATTTTTGTTATTTTAGGCATCTAAATTATAACTATACAACAAAAACAAAATTAGCTCCTTGAGTAGCTGTTCAAAACTTAAGCATTTTTCAGTATTTTGTGTAATAAAATTTGTTTTTTATGGGCTCCGCATACCGTTTTGGCTTAGTTTTTATGAGATTTGTTAGAATTATTGTTAGTATTGATTGACACTTTAATTTTAAGCTCTCCATCAGCTTCTGCTTATTTTTAAAACGACGTGGTCCATCTCTGCATTTCAAGATTAGCAACAATTTTATTTGAATAAAAGAACCGGTTAACCGGTGATCTGAATTATTATTAGCCGAAAACTGGTTTTTTAACGTGCTACTTTGCGAATTATTCGAAACCGGTTTTTGAAAATAGTCAAATAATCTATCTCTATTTTAGGCGTCAAAAAACGTACTGAATTAATTTAACGCTTTCATATAATAAAAATTTTGTTATGTATAGGGTTCGTCATCTAACGTTTTTTTTTCAAGTAGTGCTTATTTCGTGAATGGTAACACTTACCTCATGTCTGATTTGACAGATAATTAGTTTTATCCTTCCGCTTGAACAACGCTGGGAATCCGGGCGTGCGATCGACTTACAGAAGATGCCGATTTTGCCAAAAAAAAAATCATCTTTTCAGATGAAGCTCATTTTGATCTTGGCGGGTATGTAAACAAGCAAAATTGTCGCATTTGGGGCACAGAAAACCCGCACGCATACATTGAAAAGCCGATACACCCAAGACGAGTCACTGTTTGGTGCGGATTTTGGTCCAGAGCCATAATTGGGCCATTTTTCTTCGAAAATGAGCAAGGGGTGGCCGTTACAGTCAATGGCGATCGTTATCGGGCCATGTTGAACGAATTTTTGTTCACAAAAATTGAAGAGAAGGATATTACCAACATTTGGTTTCAACAGGACGGCGCTACATGCCACACAGCCGAAACTACACTCGATGTTTTGCGCCCTGTTTTTGAAGATCGCATTATCAGCCGCAGAGCTGATGTCGTTTGGCCACCTCGAAGCTGCGATTTTACACCGTTGAACTATTATTTGTGGGGGTGCCGTCAAAGATAAGTGTTACGCCAACAAACCAGAAATCATTGACGCTTTAAAGGACAATATTCGTGAAGCCGTTGGTGAAATACAGTTGCACACAATCGATAATGTGCTTAAAAATTGGGCCGATCGTGTAGGCTACTGCATGACCAGCCGAGGCAGCCATTTGAATAAAATTATTTTCCATTATTAACCGGAAGGATTGTATTTTCAAATAAAAAAAGAAATTTGAGAGAATATTCAGTAGTTTTTTTTTATAGCATTTTCAAAAAAAAAAATTATTTGGCGGACCCTTTATTATGACTAGAGTAAATATTGTATTATTACCGATTGTTAATAATTTTTTGTTGCCTTAAATTCTAAAACTTTTCGTATTTAAAAAAAATTAAGATTTTCTTAACATTAAGTTTTTTTTTAATGGTAAAGTTTTGAAAAAGGCTTTCAAAACTATGAAAAAATACACAAAATTTCAGGGCCAAAAAATTTCAATAATGCTCTAATAGGGCCTATTGTGCGAAAAAAAAATCGTTGAAAAGTGACATTAAAATATAAGAAGAAATTTTAGCTGCATTAAATGGTAGCGTTAGCCAGTATAGTAACATAAAGAAGTCTTTTATATCAACAGCAATTTAGAAGTGAAAGAAAGAAATTTTAGCTGCATTAAATGCTAGCGTTAAAGCAGGACAATAACATAAAGAAGTCTTTTATATCAACAGCAATTTAGAAGTGACTTTTCGATTATGTAAAAAATATAAAACCAAAAAAATTTCGTTCTGGAACAATCACCATTATTCCATTTAGCGTCGTCGTCATCATCATCAATTTAATATCAATCTCAAATTTTATCGACATCGTCATCAATTCAATACAAAACTAGTATGCCATAAGAGCAGTGTAACGATGTCGAAGGTTTATCGATTTTTAAAGCACATCTCTAACAATTTAGACAGCTGGTTTTTTATTTTCAGTTTTTATAGTTTTTTTGTTTTTAAGGGTAGCGAAATATTCACAAAAATATAAAAAATAAAAAATTAAAAGGACCTACAATTTAATATAAACTATGAAATTTGTCTAGCTTTTATTCAGTCTCCCCAACTCTTTTTCCTTGATTAATAATTTAATTTTTTAAATTTTCATTTCGGATTCATGCTGTTCTTTTTTCTTTTATTTTCCTCCAATAATAACTGATATTTTTTCTTTTCTATTTCTACTAAATCTTTTTGGTATCTACTTAAGTTTTTTTTGGTTCTTTTCATTGATGACATTGAATTATTCATTTCTTTTAACATATGCGCCTGTTCATCACTATGCTTTTGGAGCAGTTCGTAGTGATCATTTGATGATCCTGGTTTCTTCGAGGTAGATTTTTCCTTTCTTCTTAAAGGGGCGCAATTTTCGGCGCTCTGTGTAGAAGTTGAAGCTGGCAGTATTTCACTTTCATTTTGAGGAACCAATTAGTTGCTTTCCACAACTTCTACGAGTATTTCCACATCCTCATGTTCAATAAATTCCACTCCCTGAACAGATCCTTTTGGGTTCAGCTGCTTCTGAAATTGAAGTAGATTAGCCACGTCTTCTTCCAGCGGGCTAAGTATCAGTTGTTTATAAATTCCGCCCCCAGTGGACGTACACTTTGCTTTATTTGCCACTAATTTTTTCTTCACTTTGAATTTTAAATCCCGTCAAACCTTTAAAATCAATTTTATTATTCAATAATCTTTTTATAACTATTTATCTTACCTTTTGCCAACCATCACCTGCTCTTTTCGGTGGACCAAGAGCATTTAATATCGTTGCAATTCTTTCCCACTGCTCTTTGAAGTCACTGGGAAGGCTGCCTTTTGTAAACCCTTGGCAAGCGGTGGATTTTTTTCCATCTCCTCCACTAATTTATTAAACTGTATTCTGTTTGTAATTTTTTTTCTTTTTCCATTTTTTTAATTTAAAATTGTGCTATTGCAAAAAAAAAAAAAAATTCAAAAACACTAAAACTGTTTCGACACAAGCCAGACCGACGATAAAATCAGAGCCAATTTAAATCGATGCCGCCGTTAACGTTGCGTACGGCATACGAAAAATGCATCGACGCTTATCGATAAAATTTGATATTGATGATGTGCATACCGATTTACAACAACCGACGCAAAACGACATCGTTTCGTATTGATGACGCTAAATGGAATAAGGGTGAATGTTCTATTAAGTGATAAAATCAAATTTCAGAAAAAAATCATAAAAATATGGAGAACCATAAACGAAAAATTTTATGAACAAAATTGTAAAGGGTGGTCCAACCACAACGCACGATGATAATTGTAAATAAAACAAGATGTTTTCAGTATCTTAATATTTTTTATTGTGATAAAAGGATTTATGGCAATTAAGTTTAAAACAAAATATAGGCTAAATGCTCCCCACGGCTTCTGTGGCATACCTCTAACCGTTGGTCCATATTTACAATGACTCTCAGACATAAACTCATCCTTTAGCTCTTGTTCTTGGCTTATTGAAGAACACTTTTTCATTTAAATATCCCCAAAGGAAGAATCTAACGGTGTCAAATCACATGATCATGGCGGCCATTTAACATCGTCACGACGTGAGAATTTCTCTCGCAAATGAGCCATTGTTTCGTTGGCTGTTGGAACCACATATCGCCCAGGTACATATCCTCAATTTCTGGCCACAAAGAGTCCGTTATCATCTCGCGCAAACACCATTAACTGCTTGGCCGACCTCATTTTCGAAGAAATAAAATGATATGCTTGAAATTTAATCATTTTTATCACCTAATTGATTTCTGTGATTCTATTAATGTTGTAAAGAGAAAAATTATTTTATATATGAATTAACGTTTTTGGACTTTCTATAGTTGCTTTTTTTACTTTAGTCTGTAAGGAAATGTAATCCATAGACCTCATTTAAATAAATAAATAAATAACGCTGCCAGCCCATAAACCACACCAAACCGAACTGGGTCAGCATGCACTGCTGTTTCAAAATTTCCTACATTCTCCCTAAATGTACACATTTAGTCGATTATGCTGACCAAAAAAATCATGAAGTGCACGAAATGCATTTTGATTTGAACACCACTTTTCGTAAAAGACTGTAACAATCTTAACGCGCTGCTCAATTGTGTACCTCTCCATGGTTGAATTTGTCAAACACTGAAACACAGAAATGTCAAATTAAGGTGGGCAAAAAACTTGACGTTAAGGTTTATCTTACAATTAAGATCGTGCATTACGGTTGGACCACTCTTTTTATTTGCGGTGAAAACTGGTGAAGGTTTTGGTAATAGTATGGGAATGTATGATGAAAGTTTAGTTTTCATACAAACCACCATGAATGAAATATATTATTTAAATATATTAAAAAACAATTTAGTAACCAATGTGAAGAAATTAGTCCTACAATGGTCTTGATTCCTTTAACAAGACAATGATTCTAAGTGCACTGCAAAAAAAATCTATGATTTGTTCCTCTTTCGCACTTCTAAGCTACAGTAGAATCCTTCCTAATACCCGAATTTAAACCTAATCGAACATTTTCGAGGGCATTTTGATCATGAAATTCGAAAAACCATTATTTGTTACAATAAAAGAATCCTTAATAACAGAGAAATGGCCGAAAACCTTATCCGAATTTACAAAAAAACAAGTTTAATTTACTTCTCAAAAATTAGATGCTGTTGTTTTAACACAGGAAGAAGTAACCGAATCCTAAAATATTCTCTGCTTTGAGAACTACTTTCTTATACACTTTGCAGCGTACACATTTATACATACACTGTAAAAAAAATTAATATCAACACTTTATTTCGCCGTACGAATTACATCAATACATGCAAAAACGTTAATAAAAATTGTTATTCGTATCAAAAATATGCTTTTTAATGGTTTTTAAAAGTTGGTAGATTTATGTCGATTTTGGTAGATAATTCAAGAAATTTTGGTAGAATTAAAATTTTTCAGTGGCAACACTGTGTAGCAATTTCACCCTTACATCGGTACCATATCGTTTAAAAAAGAAAGAAAGAAAAAGAATTTTCCCAACACTCGTTCTTGTATTATATGTATGGCAGCACTGTCAAAACGTCAAACTTATCAAAACTCACAACTAATCAAACGAAGCAAAGAATTTTTTTCCAACAAAACGCCCAAAAATTAAATTTTTTTTTGTTAATAAATATTTTATATTGAAAAATAATTTAACAATATAAACATTCCAATTCTTCTAAAGAATTCTGTGTTAAAAAAGAGAAAAAATAACAATAAACATGAACTTTTTGGGTTTTGGACAATCGGCCGAAATCGATATTGTTTTCGATGGTGCTGAAAACAAGAAAATGACTGAAGTCAAGGGAGAAGATGGTAAAATTGAGAAAATGTTACTTTATTATGATGGTGAAACAGTGTCCGGCAAGGTAAATTCCTAATAAAATTTCTTCATACATGTGTATCAAATATATTCTTTTTTGTCCCAATAATCTAGACATTATGTAAAATGAATAATTGTGCGTCTTTCATTAGTTTTTTTTGGTTTGTGATTTTGTTTGTGTGTACAAGTGCATTGTTGTTGTAGTGTTTGCATTTACTGGTTTAAATAACACAGATTGCCACAATTGTGTACTTTTTACGTCTTGCGGTAAACGGTTTCCATTATCATGATCGGATTCACTGCCACTTGTTTGTTAATTAATTGTGAGCATTTATTTTTTTACTTAATAGAAGAACTTAAATAAAGAAATTGCTTATGTTTCAAATTTTATATACATAATGCACTTTGAATTATTTGAAAAAAATAATTTTTTGAAGCGGATGTATTACGTAGCAGTATATTTTTGTGATATCAGTGACCCGCATTTTTAATGTGTGATAAATACGTTTTATTTTTGTGTGACTAGAAACGGAGAATATTCCTTTTTTGAAACATAGAAATCTAACATATGATTCATTATCACACTGGGATAGAACGAACTAACGACCTCGCTAATCAGAAGTGGAAATTGGTAAATGTAAAACAGATAAAGTCGGAAAAGGCAGAATTGAAGTAATGTGTTAGAGGAGCTCATGTGGCTGTTTGTACAGTGGACAAGGCCACAAGGGTCTTATGGGGATACTTTAATTGGTATAGGGTATAGGATAGAGGACCTGCTGCGGCAGCGCACTTAAAACCTGACCAATCTTAAAGGCCGCACAATCTTAAGAAATTTTGTTGTGGATATTGAGTTTCCACAGCGGAATTGCGACTAATAGCACGTTGGAAATCTTTAACGTAAACCTGTTCTAGCTAACTCATCTAGTTTATTTCCATGATTTAGTAGTGTAAGAATTATATGAAAAAAATATCGCCTTATCGATAGAAAATCCAATATTGCTATAATACGATTGTATAGTGTCCCATAGGCTGCCATTACCGAATTAAGGACATGCTATATTCGAATTAGTGTTGTTTTATGTAAGGGCATTAACGCTGTTTAGTGTAAAATAACCGCTCGTACACAGTACATAAAAAAGAATTTGGAAAACATCGCCGCGATTCACGTTTCTAAAGAGTGTGTGTAATGGTTTGAAGAGCACAACATCCCACTTATGGAATGGATTACATGTAGTACCAATTTGAACCTAGTAGAGAATCTTTCGGATTATATGTCACGTAAAATGTATGAACAAAAAACTCAAGGATGACAACAGAACTTTATGCAGTAGATTTCGTATTAGAATTTTAGAATTAGAATTTTTTCGTGCGTTTAATTGAATATGCACCAATTTTGGTGGCATTTTGAAACAACTTATTTATAGGAATCAACAACAACGAAAACAACTTTTGTACTTAGTATAAGTTACTTGTGTTGAATAATGCATTGGTAAACGAGATAGAAGGAACAAAATCAAAATTTAGTACGTTTATACGAATATGAGCTATTCTAGGTTTTATTTAAACAAAATAGTTTCGATGTTAAACATTTTGAAAGAATTTGGTAACTGGTAGGCTATATAAGTAATTTGAGTATTTCGCGTGAAATTTTCAGTTTACTCTTTCTGTTTGGCGTACAAGTATTTACGACATTTTGGCTCAATTTCGAACGAAAGACATATTTAATGTCTATTGGAAAGTATTACTAAGAAATTTAAGACAGTTTCTCGTTTTAGAAATATAGAAGCCCAAACGCGGGAAGAGAGGTTTCCATATCTGGCTTTGACTCTTTCCGATTTTATATCGAGTATCCTTGCGAATTACCCGAACAGTGAAATTGTTGTTGCTGGTAATTTCAATGTTCATAATTATTCTTGGCTACGCCATTCAGGCCGCACAACTCCAGAAGGCCAATACGTGGAGCTTTTTGCCGCGCACAACCATCTTGCGCAATTAATGAATGAACCTACTCACATATCGTGTGTAGATGGGCACCAAAATAACACCCTCGACGTTTTCCTCACTATACACCCTGAAAAGTAAGTAGTTGAGGTCCTTGCACCTCTCGGAAATTCGTATCACTGTACCATTTCCGCCTCTCCCGTCCTCCACTCTTCACAATGCTTTACACACAGCTACGAAGCGCTTGGTTTGCAATTATGGGAAAGCTCGTTGGGCTGAGCTTAACGATTTCTATGCGCATTTCAATTGGAAACTTTGTTTCCTTGATTCTAACGTAAATGCCATGGCCGAAATGGTTGTCAATATAATAAAGCTAGGGATAGATAATTTCATCCCATCTATAAAGCTTCCGATTAAATCAAGAAATAAATCGTGGTTTAATTAGACTTACAAGCTTGCAGTCAGAGCCAGAAAGGAAGCATTCAGAAATTGGCGTAATAACAAATGCGATCATACTGATTCGCTACGCAAACAGGCGAGATCTTCGTGTGCCGCAGTATTTAGGCGCGAAAAGATTACGAACAGCGCCTACGTGCTAAAGTTCTTACTTTTCTGCGGGGAAGTAAGAGCTTTTGGCCATTCATTAAAAGGCTTAAGAACAGCGCTAGTTCAGTTCCAGTCCTTATAAAGGATGACCAAATATTCACTAACCCAGATGCTAAGGCAAACCTTCTGGCTGCAATGTTTGCAGGCAATTTGACTTGCCGGAGAGCGTTCAACCACATACTGACTATGCCTAGTATATTACAGTACAGTTAAAAAGGTTAAAATCTCGACGTTAATAAGTCTTCTGGGCCGGATGGCATTCCAGCGCTGGTCCTGAAGCAGTGCTCTTTGACGCTTGCGCGTTCATTAGCTAATCTTTTCGGTGCGTCTAATGGTGCGGGTGTTTTTCCATCTTGCTGGAAGATTACCAATGTAACGCTAGACCCTTAAAAGGGTGAGGCTAGTAACCCTGAAAACTACCGCCCAATAGCAGTTTTTTAAGACGGCGTAAGAATTACTTCGCTCCATCTGATCTCCATAATATTTACAAGACCTATATCCGACCCAAATTGGAATACAACTCTCATGTAAGGGCCGGTGCTTCACAGTCTATTCTGGAGCTTCTCGGCCGCGTACAGGAGAGGGGGAAGGTTCTTATTAATGACGGTAGGGTAGCCAGTCATTAGAGCATCGTCGCAATGTGGCGTGTGTTTCATTATTCTATCGGTACTATAACGGAATGTGTTCTGGCGAAATTAAGGAACTAATTTCTATTAATCATATTTTTTCACGTAGTACTCGTATTTCTTGTAAAGCGCATCCTTTTGTAGTTGATTGTCCAGTGAATCACACAAAGCATTATAGGGAGAATTCGTTCTTTGGTTGCACTGTTCGTTTGTGGAACAATCTTCATGCGAATGTCTTCCCTGCCACTTACGACATGAGCAAATTAAAATCGAACGTTTATAAACACTACTCCCTCTATCCTCCTTCCCACAACCTATTTTCCTAGTACCAGCATAATGCACTGCATGAGTAGGAGTTAACCACTGAGTGCCAGCCTCAAACAAAAAAAAGTCAAACATTTTTTGCTGTAGAGCAAACTTGACACGGCTTCGCTGCGTGGTACCTCTTCCACGACTGTAGTGCATAAATTATGCTGAGTTTGAACGATGGTATGAATTATGTTGGCTTTGAGCGTTGCTGTAGCTTGTGGCTTATTCTCATAGACCTTCGAGTTACGAGTAAGAAACCTTTACTAGAAAAAACCTAGAGTAGTTAGATCTCACGATTTCGGTACACATCACCACTACGACCATGCCATCAAATCCCACGTACAAAATGGCATAAGCTGTGTGGCATGTAGCGCCGTCCAGTTGAAACTAGATGTCGTTGGTGTCCATATCCAATACAGACCACAATA